>CAXITT010000681.1:283322-339948 GCA_964033795.1 Lymnaea stagnalis | reverse complement strand
CCAGTGGGGAGAAGTGAACAGTGCATGTGTATAGAACCAGTGTTGAAGAGATAACAGTGCATGTGTATAGAACCAGTGGGGAGAAGTGAACAGTGCATGTGTATAGAACCAGTGGGGAGAAGTGAACAGCATGTGTATAGAACCAGTGAGGAGAAGTGATAACAGTGCATGTGTATAGAACCAGTGAGTAGAAGTGAACAGCATGTGTATAGAACCAGTGAGTAGAAGTGAACAGCATGTGTATAGAACCAGTGGGGAGAAGTGAACAGCACGTGTATAGAACCAGTGAGGAGAAGTGATAACAGTGCATGTGTATAGAACCAGTGAGTAGAAGTGAACAGCATGTGTATAGAACCAGTGGGGAGAAGTGAACAGCATGTGTATAGAAACAGTGAGTAGAAGTGAATCGTGCATGTGTAAAGAAACAGTGGGGAGAAGTGAAAAGTGCATGTGTATAGAAACAGTGAGTAGAAGTGAATCGTGCATGTGTAAAGAAACAGTGGGGAGAAGTGAAAAGTGCATGTGTATAGAACCAGTGGGGAGAAGTGAACAGTGCATGTGTATAGAGCCAGTGGGGAGAAGTGAACAGTGCATGTGTATAGAACCAGTGTTGAAGAGATAACAGTGCATGTGTATAGAACCAGTGGGGAGAAGTGAACAGTGCATGTGTATAGAACCAGTGGGGAGAAGTGAACAGTGCATGTGTATAGAACCAGTGTTGAAGAGATAACAGTGCATGTGTATAGAACCAGTGGGGAGAAGTGAACAGTGCATGTGTATAGAACCAGTGGGGAGAAGTGAACAGTGCATGTGTATAGAACCAGTGTTGAAGAGATAACAGTGCATGTGTATAGAACCAGTGGGGAGAAGTGAACAGTGCATGTGTATAGAAACAGTGGGGAGAAGTGAACAGTGCATGTGTATAGAACCAGTGGGGAGAAGTGAACAGTGCATGTGTATAGAAACTGTGAGAAGTGAACAGTGCATGTGTATAGAACCAGTGGGGAGAAGTGAACAGTGCATGTGTATAGAAACAGTGAGGAGAAGTGAACAGTGCATGTGTATAGAAACAGTGGGGAGAAGTGAACAGTGCATGTGTATAGAAACAGTGAGAAGTGAACAGTGCATGTGTATAGAACCAGTGGGGAGAAGTGAACAGTGCATGTGTATAGAAACAGTGAGAAGTGAACAGTGCATGTGTATAGAAACAGTGAGAAGTGAACAGTGCATGTGTATAGAACCAGTGGGGAGAAGTGAACAGCATGTGTATAGAACCAGTGAGTAGAAGTGAACAGCATGTGTATAGAACCAGTGGGGAGAAGTGAACAGCATGTGTATAGAACCAGTGAGTAGAAGTGAACAGCATGTGTATAGAACCAGTGGGGAGAAGTGAACAGCATGTGTATAGAACCAGTGAGGAGAAGTGATAACAGTGCATGTGTATAGAACCAGTGAGTAGAAGTGAACAGCATGTGTATAGAACCAGTGGGGAGAAGTGAACAGCATGTGTATAGAACCAGTGAGGAGAAGTGATAACAGTGCATGTGTATAGAACCAGTGAGTAGAAGTGAACAGCATGTGTATAGAACCAGTGAGTAGAAGTGAACAGCATGTGTATAGAACCAGTGGGGAGAAGTGAACAGCATGTGTATAGAACCAGTGAGGAGAAGTGATAACAGTGCATGTGTATAGAACCAGTGAGTAGAAGTGAACAGCATGTGTATAGAACCAGTGAGTAGAAGTGAACAGCATGTGTATAGAACCAGTGGGGAGAAGTGAACAGCATGTGTATAGAACCAGTGAGGAGAAGTGATAACAGTGCATGTGTATAGAACCAGTGAGTAGAAGTGAACAGCATGTGTATAGAACCAGTGAGTAGAAGTGAACAGCATGTGTATAGAACCAGTGGGGAGAAGTGAACAGCACGTGTATAGAACCAGTGAGGAGAAGTGATAACAGTGCATGTGTATAGAACCAGTGAGTAGAAGTGAACAGCATGTGTATAGAACCAGTGAGTAGAAGTGAACAGCATGTGTATAGAACCAGTGGGGAGAAGTGAACAGCACGTGTATAGAACCAGTGAGGAGAAGTGATAACAGTGCATGTGTATAGAACCAGTGGGGAGAAGTGAACAGCACGTGTATAGAACCAGTGAAGAGAAGTGATAACAGTGCATGTGTATAGAACCAGTGGCGATCACGAAGGCATCGAAGTTTAAGGCTTGATAACATTATTAGCTTAATTAATAGTGTGATCCTAACCAAGCGGTTCTCAAACTCATTAGTTCCGCGGCGCTTTCATAAGATTTGCAATGTAAAGTTGTGACGACCCACAACAAGAAATATACTTTGGAATTAAGAAACGGATGTTGATTGAGGGGGGGGGGGGCGAAGGCAGGGCTTTACATATACTCATTACTTGTCCACCTTTCCTTTCCAAATGTTAAATCCTCTTTGGTCGATAACACTTCTGTTGACACCCTCTTTAGTCGTAGACCAAACAAATAGACTCTTAAGTGTTGGCAACGCCCTTGGGTATGGCAGAACACGCCTTGGTTAGGTATGATAGACCACGCCTTGGTTGGGTATGATAGACCCAGCCTTGGTTGGGTATGATAGACCACGCCTTGGTTGGGTATGATAGACCACGCCTTGGTTGGGTATGATAGACCACGCCTTGGTTGGGTATGATAGACCACGCCTTGGTTGGGTATGATAGACCACGCCTTGGTTGGATATGATAGACCACGCCTTGGTTGGGTATGATAGACCACGCCTTGGTTGGGTATGATAGACCACACCTTGGTTGGGTATGATAGACCACACCTTGGTTGGGTTTGATAGACCACGCCTTGGTTGGATATGATAGACCACGCCTTGGTTGGATATGATAGACCACGCCTTGGTTGGGTATGATAGACCACGCCTTGGTTGTGTATGATAGACCACGCCTTGGTTGGGTATGATAGACCTCACCTTGGTTGGGAATGGGCAATGTGAGATTAGAGACAATAGAATAAAATATGCATGCCATGTCTCTGAAGAAAGTTACATCCCTGGACCCCCAGCAGTGCACCTTATTTCAATAGGGCCCCCGTTCCCCCGGGGATTGAAAGGCTGAGACTTGACTGTCTCCCTCTTAGCACCATTACGTCATAAGCCAGCGATTTATTGTCTCGGCATTAACGTAGCTTACTTCCTGTGTCGCTAACAATGGCTGAGAACTCCTCGATTTCTTTACCTGTCATTCCAAAGCAAACCTTTTATGTTCCGTGAAACCATTCGCTCTCAAACAAACCATTCACTCTCAAACAAACCATTCACTCTCAAACAAACCATTCACTCTCAAACAAACCATACATTCTCAAACAAACCATTCACTCTCAAACAAACCATTCACTCTCAAACAAACCATTCACTCTCAAACAAACCATTCACTCTCAAACAAACCATTCACTCTCAAACAAACCATTCACTCTCAAACAAAACATTCACTCTCAAGCAAACCATTCACTCTCAAACAAACCATTCACTCTCAAACAAACCATTCCCTCTCAAACAAACAATTCACTCTCAAACAAACCATTCAGAATCAGCGGGACCAGTCACCTGAACAGGTAGTTGAGCTAGTCACCTGAACCAGGTAGTTTGGCCAGTCACCTGAACTAGGTAGATTGGCCAGTCACCTGAATCAGGTTGTTGGGCCAGGCAACTGAACCAGGTAGTTGGGCCAGTCACCTGAACCAGGTTGTTGGGCCAGTTACCTGAACCATGTAGTTAGGCCAGTCACCTGAACCAGGTAGTTTGGCCAGTCACCTGAACAAGGTCGTTTGGCCAGTCACCTGAACCACGTTGTTGGGCCAGTCACCTGAACCAGGTAGTTTGGCCAGTCACCTGAACAAGGTCGTTTGGCCAGTTACCTGAATCAGGTTGTTGGGCCAGTCAACTGAACCAGGTAGTTGGGCCAGTCACCTGAACCATGTAGTTTGGCCACTGACCTGAACCAGGTTGTTGGGCCAGTCAACTGAACCAGGTAGTTAGGCCAGTCACCTGAACCAGGTAGTTAGGCCACTAACCTGAACCAGGTAGTTGGACCGGTTTTTTTTTACAGGGGTTCTCAAACTGTTTAAGCAGCGGGGGGTTCCCTGTCCCTCACACTGTATTATTTTTAAAAGAATATTCACGAATCCCTGAGAACACTGCAAATGTCTTATTTGTAGTTCAAATATTTTTTTTAAAAAAACTATTTCAAATTACACTATTTCAAATGAAGAAATGTTTTAATGAACGTATTGTTATTATTATTTATATGGGAAGTATGGGCCTCAACTTTTGGCCAATGAGATGGTCAATGCTAGGTCCCATAGTTGTCACCGCTACCCGTGTATTCGTACGGCGGGCATTCGAGTCGCATATGGCCCGCAGGTCGTGGTTTTGGGACCCCTAATTTACAACGTAATTGGGTGGGTCCGTGTTTTCCGTTGTTGTGCTCAAAGGTGTGTTCTGTTTATTGTGAAAATAGGGCCACCAACAGGCAACCTTTTAATCCATCGATTTGTTGCCAGGCTTTTCATTGTCATGGACGAAACTATAAATAGACTTGATTCAATCCAAACATATAATTAACTAAAAAAATTATTTTTGACACCATTTTCTCTCTGTATCTATTGTTAACAAACTCTCTCTCTATCTCTCTCTCTATCTCTCTCTCTCTCTCTCTCTCTCTCACACACACACACACATTCTCTCTTTCACAAGTGTATGAAGTATATGGTGATTGTTTAGTGACGCAATTTTAATGGGTCAGTCCGTGTGTGAAAGTTGATCATTTACTGACCTAAATGGGAAAGACCATGTGACTAAGGTCATCGTTCCTTGACAAGGTCAGTGGCGTTGAGGGTGTTTGGCACCCGGGGACAAGATTCGCGCCCGGGGACAAGATCCATTTTTAGCGCCCCTTTTTCTTTTTTTTTCAACTCTCAAACCCATTATTTTCATCAATAAAATAATATCAAAGCACATTTTGGCGCCCCTAACTAGCTGGCGCCCGGGGACATCTGTCCCCCCCCCTGCCCCCACCACGCTACGCCTCTGGACAAGGTCAAAGGGGTTATTACAACTCTCTGTATGTCCAGAGAACATCAACGAAGGATCGCGCCAAGCGTGTCTCCCCTGGCCAGGCCTGCAACAACTTGGAATGCACATGCGGGCGGTAATACTTTATGGAACAACTTGTGCGGGCCAAAAGAAAATAGGACGGGGTGGGGGTGTGAAAGTTCTTAAGGAAATAATAAGGATAAAGAATGTTTCGTTACTTCGCGGGCCGCAAAGTGAGTGCTGGCGGGCCGCATGTTGTGCAGGCCTGGCCTAGGCGATGGGGTCTGGGTAAAATTCGATTCAGGGGAAGTCTACAGTATTCATGCGATGCGGCCCATAGCAAGTAAAAAATCATGGCTAGTATCCACATAGTAAATAATGTTGGGCTGGAGCTCCCAGCCAGGCCGCCTCAATGTCGGGCCTTGGTGTGTGTCAGGAACGGGCCTTGATGTGTGTCAGGAGCGGGCCTTGTGTGTCAGGAGAAGGCCTTGATGTGTATCAGGAACGTGCCTTGATGTGTGTTAAGAACGGGCCTTGGTGTGTGTCAGGAGCAGGCCTTAGTGTGTATTAGGAACGGGCCTTGGTGTGTGTCAGGAACGGGCCTTGGTGTGTGTTAGGAACGGGCCTTGGTGTGTGTCAGGAACGGGCTTTGGTGTGTGTGTCAGGAAAGGATCTTAGTGTGTGTCAGGAACGGGCCTTGGTGTGTGTGTCAGGAACGGATCTTAGTGTGTGTCAGGAACGGGCCTTGGTGTGTGTCAGGAACGGGCCTTGATGTGTGTTAAGAACGGCCTTGGTGTGTGTCAGGAGCAGGCCTTAGTGTGTATCAGGAACGGGCCTTGATGTGTGTCAGGAACGGGCCTTGGTGTGTGTGTCAGGAACGGATCTTAGTGTGTGTCAGGAACGGAACTTAGTGTGTGTCAGGAACGGATCTCAGTGTGTGTCAGGCGGGTGGGCCATCGTGTCAAAAGGTCGCGCCTAAATGGTTAAGTGTGGGGGGGGGGAGGCTGACATGTCAGCGTCAATGTCGGTAATAGAGGTAACCCATCCAAAACTGGATAGTCTGTCAAACTGCTGTGACAGTGGATACCACCACCCACATGGTTTATGTCACGGTCCATGCAATGGTTAGTTATGTCACGGTCCATGCAATGGTTAGTTATGGCATTGTCCATGAAATGATTAGTTATGGCATTGTCCATGCAATGGTTAGTTATGACATTGTCCATGCAATGGTTAGTTATGGCATTGTCATTGAAATGATTAGTTATGGCATTGTCCATGAAATGGTTAAGTATGTCATTGTCCATGAAATGGTTAGTTATGGCATTGTCCATGCAATGGTTAGTTATGGCATTGTCCATGCAATGGTTAGTTATGGCATTGTCCATGCAATGGTTAGTTATGACATTGTCCATGCAATGGTTAGTTATGGCATTGTCATTGAAATGATTAGTTATGGCATTGTCCATGAAATGGTTAGTTATTTCATTGTCCATGAAATGATTAGTTCTGGCATTGTCCATGAAATGGTTAATTATGGCATTGTCCATGCAATGGTTAGTTATTTCATTGTCCATGAAATAGTTAGCTATGGCACTGTCCATGAAATGGTTAGTTATGGCATTGTCCATGAAATGGTTAGTTATGGCATTGTCCATAAAATGGTTAATTATGACATTGTCCATGCAATGGTTAGTTATGGCATTGTCCATGAAATGGTTAAGTATGTCATTGTCCATGCAATGGTTAGTTATGGCATTGTCCATGAAATGATTAGTTATGGCATTGTCCATGCAATGGTTAGTTATGGCATTGTCATTGAAATGATTAGTTATGGCATTGTCCATGAAATGATTAGTTATGGCAAGTCCATGAAATGATTAGTTATGGCATTGTCCATGCAATGGTTAGTTATGGCATTGTCATTGAAATGATTAGTTATGGCATTGTCCATGAAATGATTAGTTATGGCATTGTCCATGAAATGATTAGTTGTCCATGAAATGATTAGTTATGGCATTGTCCATGCAATGGTTAGTTATGGCATTGTCATTGAAATGATTAGTTATGGCATTGTCCATGAAATGATTAGTTATGGCATTGTCCATGAAATGATTAGTTCTGGCATTGTCCATGAAATGATTAGTTATGGCATTGTCCATGCAATGGTTAGTTATGGCATTGTCCATGAAATGATTAGTTCTGGCATTGTCCATGAAATGATTAGTTATGGCATTGTCCATGCAATGGTTAGTTATGGCATTGTCATTGAAATGATTAGTTATGGCATTGTCCATGAAATGATTAGTTATGGCATTGTCCATGAAATGATTAGTTATGGCATTGTCCATGCAATGGTTAGTTATGGCATTGTCATTGAAATGATTAGTTATGGCATTGTCCATGAAATGATTAGTTATGGCATTGTCCATGAAATGATTAGTTCTGGCATTGTCCATGAAATGATTAGTTATGGCATTGTCCATGCAATGGTTAGTTATGGCATTGTCCATGAACTGATTAGTTCTGGCATTGTCCATGAAATGATTAGTTATGGCATATTCATGCAATGGTTAGTTATGGCATTGTCCATGAAATGATTAGTTATGGCATTGTCCATGAAATGATTAGTTCTGGCATTGTCCATGAAATGATTAGTTATGGCATTGTCCATGAAATGATTAGTTATGGCATTGTCCATGAAATGATTAGTTCTGGCATTGTCCATGAAATGATTAGTTATGGCATTGTCCATGAATTGATTAGTTCTGGCATTGTCCATGAAATGGTTAATTATGGCATTGTCCATGCAATGGTTAGTTATGGCATTGTCCATGAAATGGTTAGTTATTTCATTGTCCATGAAATGGTTAGTTATGGCATTGTCCATGAAATGGATAGTTATTTCATTGTCCATGAAATGGTTAGTTATGGCATTGTCCATGAAATGGTTAATTATGACATTGTCCATGAAATGGTTAGTTATGGCATTGTCCATGGAATGGTAAGTTATGTCATTGCCCATCTAATCTTTGCTTTTGTTTTTTTATCTCATTGTCCATGTATTGGTTTGTTACCGGCTATGTCCTTTTCCATGTAATCTTACATTTTTATGTCATGGCTATTGCCTTTGGTTAAATACATAATCATTTCACTTAAGGATTGTTTAATGGATGAACGAATGAGTCATGAATGTCTGCTTTGAATTATTTAATGATCACTTTTTTTTCAATTAATTATTAAATATTTATTGATCAGGTATTAAAAGAGAGGGTGTTCAATAATTTATTATTTCATAATTGAATGATTCATTCAAAAGTTTAGGAATGGAGTTTTTTGAGTTTTCAATAAATGTTCAGTGAGTGACTGAATTTTTTAAATGGTTGAGTATGAAGCAAGTAGTTGTTAAATATTTTTGTGGAAAATAATTAATGATTGAATAATTAAGGTTAATGCAAGATTGTGCATTGAATGATGGAACATACAATCAACTAAGGAACACTCGAGTTATGGATGATTTTTGTTTATTATTTATCAAATAAAAAGAATATCTATCTAATAACGTGTACTGTTACAATGTCCAAACTACATAGAACAATGACAAGTGGGGAAAAGGGGGGTGGGGTTCTACTACACAATAGCCTGACTGTACAACATCACACATGTACCCAGGGCTAGAGATTAATTAGTACATGTACACTGCTTGATAGATTGATTAGTACTAGAGGAGAGAATCGTTCACATTTGGTTCACACAAATTAATAAAAATGATGACTTTGCAGCAGGGAAGAGTACTCTATTTACAAGGGGAGATAATGCAAAATTTTAAAAATAACATTTCATCACACGAATGCATTGTTGAATAGTATAATGTTATATATATATAAATTTATGTATATATGATTTATATAATTATATATGTTTTTTTTCTGAACAGAACTATTAGACACCAATATTATAAAATGCTGAACACAAGAAATACAAAAATGAAAAGGTTTAAAAGTGTAATCAATGAAGCAAAGCTTTCTGTATTATGCATGTATGGACATAATATCCTCATCATTACATTCAACAAAGTTTGTATGCTGTACTGTAAAGTCTTCTCATATATATATATATATATATATAATGTAAAGTACATAAATTCACAAAAGCGTTATGCATTTATATTAAGTTTTCATCATAAAATAAAATGAATGAAATAACAACCTAGAATATTGTAAATAAAAATAAGTCTTGGACGCACTATTTCGACTCGAACCACTCAAAGAGTCATGGGAATAAAATGGTCACATTTTTTTATATAAAACAACTTTTTGATCATTAAAGCTAGTTCAGGTGAGGCCAGCATTTGTTGCAGTGAACAATAAAACAATACACCATATATTGGTGCACTCGTTACACTGCAAGCATAAGATACAAAAGTTTCTCACACGTTCGTTAAGCGTTCAAATAATTGGGGATGAAACGAACAAGACAATTTCCTAGGTGCTGTCCGGATGGCTAATTGTGTGAGAAAATGATGTATGAGGTTAGTCAATGGATGAATTTCAATGAAGCATTGCACTAAGTTGAAATGGCAGCTCTCAGAGATGTAATGAGAGGCAGCCCACAGAGATGTAATGAGAGGCAGCTCTTAGAGATGTAATGAGATTTACACACAAGTATTTAAAAACAATTCTACCAATGCTTATCTAAAGGTTCATCAGGTGAGCTGGTCTAGTAATTAGTCAAAGTAACAAATTTGAAACAGTTGTAACAGAACCATGACAAGAATAGAAGAAAAAGACATGAACTGAATGAAACAATCCTGCAGGTTTTGTAAGAACTATAAAATATTTGATATGCACTGAAAACTTATCAAATTTCTCAAGACTTCATTTGAAATTGCAAGAACACATTTATTTTTGCTGCTCCCCCCCCCCTCTCCGCTTTCTGCACTGCCAATATCTCACAAACCCAATAGTAAAATGTCCTGTTAGACTAACTTCAATAATAAGATTAGCTACTGATCTTATGCAACTTAAAATATGTCAACAGTAAAAGAGCCCAAACATCATGAATACTTGTGTTCTATGGTAACCTTGGCGTCACATTGACAACCAGTCTGGCATACAGGAGGTTGGGGGGTTAACAAACTCTGTCCAGCTAAACATAAGAATTTATGGCCAATGTATGCATGAGTGAACGAATGTGCTTCTTACAATGAACTAGTCACAAAATAATACTATAAAACACCAGAGTAGGCTGTAAATACAGAATTTGTCTGTGGGCAGCAGTAGCACGCACAACAATTTATGTCAGAAACTTACTAAATAAATCAAACCAAAATGCTCCCTACATAGTAAAATGACAGCACACTGAATTCCCTAAGCTTTCTCCACTGCTCTACACTGTGTAATGGAGCAATGACTTGTTGTTTCTTCACTACCCTACACTGTCACAGAGCAATGACTTGTATGTGATTCTTCACTACACTATAAAACTGATCTCTTTTCTGGCCAAAGCTGACTTGAAAAATAATGTTTCTTTTGTGCTTGTTGTAGATGTCATTTTTTTTTTTAATTTTTCAGGTGAAGTCCTTGGTTAGGTTACTTGGAGAAGTCAAAGTAGGTACTGCAACAGATGTGGCCTTGATGATCAACTGCTGGGTAATACAAAGCTATTTCATTCTTCTACTCGTGAATACCTTTACAGAAATTTAATTTTAAAGATTTTTTTGCCCCTCACCGGCCCCCATTTGATTTAAGTTGCCCTTCGTGATAGCAAACCAAAGTGCCCTCCTTATTCCCTCAATGTATAAGCAACTACAAACAGCTGAACCACATTCACTTCATTCAGTGATACGTCAATTGATTTCTGAAAGAAAACCTTCAGTCAAGATTCCATTTGTCCCATAATATGTACCTTGCCAAGTTGTAATGTAAAGAGAAAAAAAATGTGGTTTAATTAAATACAAAACAGCCAGCCAGAAAAATTGTCGTAAACAGATATCATCAGTTTACACAGAAGACCTAAGTTACCAGCCAAGCACACAAGAAAGTTGGAAACTGAGTATGACAGTACTAGCCACCACTAACTGTTACAATAATCAGAGATAAGTACTTACAATGTTGGCAATAGATTAGAGCAAGTTTTACAATAAAATACTGTGATTTTGAAAAATGCGCTTCGGCTACGTTCCTGTAGAATCACAAAATTACAGAGACTATAACGTATGTTGTTTTTTTTCACAGCCAGCAAAAAATGTAACCTTATAGAATTTGTTAAAGCTACAACAAATTGGTAAAAATATTATGTACAGTTTTACTATAAAATTATAAGAGGAGCCCGCCAAAAAATGCTGATCATTTTTTAACACACTAGACAGACATACCATACTAACATGGTCGTATTGGCCATCAGGTCAACAATGTAAACGTGTGAACCGGTGTGCCATAAAACAAGTCTTAGCAAATGTAATCATACAGGGGGAAAAGTCATTACGTACCGTATATAAATATTTGGTACACGTAAAATTTTATTTGAAACAATATAACTATGATTTTGTTCTAGAAGAATATACACACAAAAAATATAACACTTTAAAGATATAAAACAATTTTGATATAAAAAAAAAGAATATAAATGAATCCATCAGTAACAAGCAAGGAGAAAATAACAGTAGAAATTTGTTTCTGGTGGTGTGGTAATCTGAACACTTGACTCAGTGACAAGTAACACACAATGTCACAACAGACTACAGACAGTGCCATGACACAGCGCAACCAGGTTTGGCAAGTGAAAATTGTGATTTTGGCACTAGCTCATTGATTTCTCAATAGACAATCCTAGTAAATATACCCTGAAATATACCCTATCAGAAAATTATATAATTTAGAACAGTATACCTCATCAGAACAGTCGACCTTATCAGAACAATATACTTTATCAGAACCAGATTGTAAAAATTAAACTGTTGTGAACTTAATTTTAGCAAAAAAACACACAAAGTAATTATTTTTGGTTATTTAGTTCTAATGTCAGGGAAGATTATTGATGACAAGCATGCAATGTTGATGTCAGTGTAGAGCAGGGGTCTCCAAACTTTTTTCACGGCAGGCCGGATAATGGAACAAATGACGAGCGTGGGCCGGATAATCATTCTGTACAATAATTTCAAGCCAGAATGAAAGCTCTGGGAAAAAGTTTAGTATTCCCTGATCATCATGGGCGAGAGCAATGCGACTACGATTTTTAATGCACCCATATGTTTCCAACACTCCTCTCCCTTTCACCAATTTACAGTTTGTGTTAGTTACCAGACATATTAGAGGGAAAAGGCTTAATGGATATTGATTCTTATTCTATTATACCAGCTTTTTCTAACAAAACAAAAAAAAATCAACCTCAAGCTACTTTTAGTAGTTGTTAACTTCTTTGACGCCAGTTTAACTCGATCCCGCTAGGCACTGGATGTGAGTAGTTCATATTGTATATATAATTAATACAATTTTATTTATTTATTATTAAGATACCGTATTGTACGATTTTGAGACAATATTTTACGATTTTAGGAGTTCGAGGGTAAACATAAGTTTCATCAAGCAAATTCAAGAACCGTCGGCGGGCCGGATTAACTGGCCCCGCGGGATGGATCCGGCTCGTGGGCTGTAGTTTGGAGACCCCTGGTGTAGAGTAATGATGTCAAGTGTACAATAATTATGTCAGTTTAGACTAATCATGTCACGTGTACAATAATTTTGTTCTGCCAATAAAGCAAAAAAGCTTTAAACTGTTCCAAGCATTTCTGTATCCACAGGTCAAAGTATCTCACTCACATACAAGACTCCAAATTGGGGAATCACAATGCAACATAAAACATCAGGTTTGTCTTAACTCCTTCGGATATACATTAAGTTTTCAACTGTACTTGCTAAATGATCCTAAATTTAAACCTTTGCACATTTAACGATGTAACTACATGAATAATATTCACTCTAGTGGCCAGGTCTTTCTAGTATTTATCCACCGTGGCAAAAGGCATGAAACTAATCCCAATGACTTGCCAGTATTGTTTAGACTCCAGATCTCCTCATTGTGCACTGGTATTTATCTAGGAATAGTTAAAATACACTCCATGTAGGATTCAATAAATAACACATACAGCATAAGCCAATGACTACCTTGCCCTTTACCAGGTAGTTGATTACTTTGTCAGTAAAAGAATAATTTTTAAGTACTAGTACTAGCCTCTCACTGACACTCCTGTGTTGCTAGTAAAGAAATCAACTTCCTGATAGCATCCAAACATAGCGAATGGATTCTAGATGTGAAATGTCCATCTAGGTAGTTTTAATAGAATTTTGGATGTTTTTTGGGACAGTACTTAATTAGGTTTAAGCAAAGCTCTAACTCTATTCATTCAGTACCACCTCACGCCCCCCCCCCCACCCAGCTCCAATGTCCATTGTTTTTGTGTGTCCCTCTCTGTGTTAGTGTTTACCCATTGACAAAGTGAGTGCCTAATAACATTACTCTTCTGTCCTGAGGTATCAAAAATTAAATGACTTCAAATGACAAAATACCCATTTTTTTCTGGGGGGGTTATTCCCAAGCAGTTAAACCTCACTAGTGTGCCAAGTCACATGGTTTTCTGTTAAGTTGTTCTTCTTATTTTGTATCACAGTCTTAGATTGTTTGCAGGAAATACTTTGACAGATCATTTGAGGCGGCACTTAAATCACTGCCGTGACTTTAAATAAATTGTGCGGTGCGTGAAAAAAGCTTTACGGCACACAGCGACTTATTGTTCATGTACTAGATGCAGAGGTAGGTGTACATCTCTCTTTCAACATTAGGATTCTAGAGACACAAAGCAACAAGATTTTACAAAAAAATAAATTTGTGTGTACATAAATTATATCAAAAGGACAAACCAAAAAAAAGAAAATGTTATTTTATAGCTGGAAATGTGTGGAAATTCAAGTCTGGCCAGACTTTTTGTCGTTATAATCTAGTATTTCATATTGGTTGATTCATGCTGATTGAATGTCATCAGCTGGCTGCATTCAAAAGCAAATTGCCAGCTCTAAGGGAGGTCATTCATTTAAATTATTTTCCTCCTGGCCGCATTATTCCAATTGAATTTGAACAAATAATTTATCCATCACAACATTATTGCCGCTTTCATTTTTTTTTATGTTAGTTACCAAATTTAAGATTAGGTACAATTAAATGAACACTAAAAATCTGTATCTAAAAAGAATGCTTTCATATTCCTCAAGCTAATCTAAGATGATAGCCCAGCAGAGCTCATCAAAGGTATGGCATTCAGAACACCTCTGAATCATTACAAGAAATTTGTACAAAGAAATTTTTTTCAAAGGAACAAAATTGTTTGACATAATTTTGCTAGAACGGAATTTTCCACATTTTTCAGTCGCCCTTTGCCTTAAAAAACAAATTAATCTCCATTTATTTCATTTCGAACAAAATGTTGGTTTGACCAAAATTCTGTTCAAACACTGTCAATGGTTTTCCTTCAAACATATTTCATTTGTACAGTTTCTGAACCCCTCTGAATGACTCACTGGCAACAATGTGAGATCCATTTCTTGAAGAAATACATGTGAAACCTCCAGTCCATCCCCTTGTCACAATAGCTCTGTGTCAGAGGCTTACAACAGTATGATGGCGATGGAGTAACAGTTTGTCAGCTGTGTCAACATCAACTAACTACAAATGTCACAGTTTTCATTAAGTACTAAATACCGCTACTGAAAATGTGACAACCACCTGGGTCTACGTTTGTGTGTTGTGATCTCTAACACAGATGTGCTGGACAGACAAACACTGAAACAACCTCCACCCCCTGTGCATCATAGCAAGTGATGACCAATAAACAGCCATTATTATAGAATGCTGAGGGAAAGGGAAATTATTGCAAGCTCTAATGGCAATGAACATTACTTAGGCATTATGAATCAGGTGGTCAGATGGATCTAGCCTTGTGTTTTTACAGTCTGAACATAAAATGGGCTCTTTCTTCTGGAACATACACATCACGGCTCAGCAGTTATTGCAAGTTTTAAAAAAAAAACTAACAATTTTACAATGAATGCAAATTTAAAAATAGGACAAAGAAGCAATTTATTAAATAAATCCTGGACCACTGGTCTACTGCTAAGCTAGCAATATCCTGGGCAACAGGTCTACTGGTTAGCTAGCAGTGTACTGGACCAAAGGTCTACTGGTTAGCTAGCAGTGTACTGGACCAAAGGTCTACTGGTTAGCTAGCAGTGTACTGGACCAAAGGTCTACTGGTTAGCTAGCACTGTACTGGACCAAAGGTCTACTGGTTAGCTAGCAGTGTACTGGACCATAGGTCTACTGGTTAGCTAGCAGTGTACTGGGCCATACTTGATTGTGACCACAGTGGATTCATGAAGACTGCATATATATATCACACATTGCTCTTTACAAAAGCTGCAGCTTTACTCAAGTGTCAAAATTGAATTGGAAAAATAGTTTGTACAAAACATCATAGGACAAGTTATTGCTAATATGACACCAGGTATTTACACAAGATTTCATTTGAACACAAATTGCTGATGTTTATAATGACAGAAATTGAAGAAAATATTCAGTTTAAAATAGTCCTTACTGAGCTTTACTCCACACTTATAACAAATTCATATCCTAAAAATGAATCAGTCATTTAATCTTGCAGTACATGATCAAGTTGAGAGAATTTACTATAACACACAAAGTTTGGTAAATACACCACAATTTCTTGACAAAAATGTTAAGCCATTTTTAATACAGAGACTTCAGAAAAGTAGTTGTGAGATTTACGGTTAACACAGGATGTCATTCATCTTGGTATTGGACTGGTCAACATTGGATGTCATTCATCTTGGTATTGGACTGGTCAAGAAAAAGTAAGGAAAAGGTGCTTCACACTAAATATTCCATTGTGTCCCATATAAGTAGAAAAAAAAAAATGAGACATTCTCAATCTGAGTTACATGGTTATACAAGCTTGTAACCAATGGATGAACAATTGGCTTAAGTTAATGAGGGTGTAACCAATGGATGAACAATTGGCTTAAGTTAATGAGGGTGTAACCAATGGATGAACAATTGGCTTAAGTTAATGAGGGTGTAACCAATGAATGAACAATTTGCTTAAGTTAATGAGGGTATAAACATGTTGTACAGCATAAAAAATAATTTATATTAGGAAGATAATATTTACATAACCCTTTAAAGTAAAACAGGGACTGTGCTCTCCTCAGTATCTATACAGCATGCTGCGATAAGGGTCCTGCATTGGAGCTTCTGGTCCCCCAGACCTACTCATTAAGTCTCTATCTTGAGGTGCCGGCGCAGAGGCAACAGAGTGTGTATGTGTGAGCTTGCCCGGAGGCCCGTACTGTCTCTCATCTATGAATGGGTAGGGCGTGTTCTGTGGGTAGAGGCCTCGATGAGCAGCAAAATCTCGCTCAAACATGGCGTGCTGAGCCGAAGTGGAGTGTGTGAGGAATGCACTGTTGACATTGTCTGTCATGTGCTGTGTGTGATGATAAGACATGGGATTACTTGCGTAGAACAGGCCACTGTTGACCCCGGGCAAGCCAGAGAACATGTCCGAGGACCCAGTGGAGGGAGGTAAGCCTCTAAAATCAGGGATGCTGGCAGAGGCGGCAGCTGACTGTCTGTAACGTTCATCAAAAGGTTTAGCGGAAGCCGGGTGGGCTGATCTGGTGTAGTCTAAAGTCCCCGTAGAACTGCCATACGGAGTCATTGCATTTGGGAAATAGTTGCTAAGGTCAAAACGCTCAAGCTGAAAGGTGTCTTGTGTCTGTCCAGAGGATAGTGATGGGAACATCCCTCTCTCCGCAGACTGACGAACTGACGGATCAAACATAAACTCCCTTCCTGTCAGATAGTTATCTTTCGAAGGAAAAAATGACCCGGCTGATGTCATGTTGGGTTGCCGGGGGAGATACGGTGTCTGCCAGTGAGTTGGTCTGGATTCTTGACTAGCCCAAGCATTGGTGAACGGATTTCTAGGCATGGCCTGGGGCATGGAAGGAGATGAAAACATATCCGCACCCGGCATGGTGCCAGAACGACGCAACAGTGACGATGAATTAGATCTTAAAGGTGTTGTATCAGGGATGCGAGACAGGCCGCTTCTGTCACTTGGCTGAGGGGGCAGGAAGGGAGTTGTCATGGCCTGGCGCTGAAACATGGCCTCCGCCATAAAGTTACTGGTGACGGGTGGAGTGGGAAATAAGTTTTCAGGTTGCCTGAGGTAAGTGTTATCCCTGCCACCGGCAGCAGGGTGCAGCGAATTCAGAGATGAAAATGCATCAAATGCAGCTGGATTGGGAGCTAAAGGGGTAGCAGTCTGTCTATCAGATAGGCGAGGTAGTGATGACGGGGTGTCTCTAACATAAAGGGACTCGTGGTGCCTTTCATACACATCCATTCTAGCACGCAGATCACCAGATGCAAGAATTGGTAAAGTGCTTTCAAGGCTGGTCATGACACCGGTGGGTAGAGAGCCCATGGGAGATTTGCTGCCCAGTTCTCTCAGGTCATGGTGAGACTTACCAACCATTGCCTCTAGTTCTCGTAATCCACTCGTCGGAGGCTCAAGGCCACCATTGGCTGCCCGATTGTTGGCAGCACTTAAGCTCTTGAGGTATTGATCAAAATATTCTTTGTCTGCTTCAGATGTCTGAGCCTGATCTTGCAGAGGTGGAAGAAGATCATATTTCATTTCCCTACCTCCGCTGTCTGGCGTCCTGGCCATCTGCTGCTCTGACTGGGACATGGGCTCCTGAAGTGATCCATGCATTTCAACAGAGCTAAGAGACTGCACCATTTCCACAGACCCATGTGATCTTATTTCTACTGAGCCATGGGGTCTCATTTCTACTGAGCCATGGGGTCTCATTTCTACTGAGCCATGTGGTCTCATTTCTACTGAGCCATGCTGTCTCATTTCTACCGAGCCATGGGGTCTCATTTCTACCGAGCCATGGGGTCTCATTTCAACCGAGCCATGGGGTCTCATTTCTACAGAGCTGTGGTGGTGCATTTCCCCAGAAGTGTTGTGAGGATGCATTTCAACAGAGCCATGTGAATGACTCATTTCAACAGAGCCGTGCATCTGAAGCATTTCAACAGAGCCATGAGGATGATTCATCTCTACAGAGCCATGCATCTGGAGCATTTCAACAGAGCCATGAGGATGATTCATTTCCACAGAGCCATGAGAGTGCATTTCAACTGAGCCCACAGGCTGCTGCATTTCCACAGACCCTTGTGAATGCATTTCCATGGATGGTACAGAAGGAACTGCTGACATTGGTGCCTCTTCTGAGTGAACTGAGTGTTGCTGAAGGAGATTGGTAGGAGGGGGCACTGAAAATGGTGTGTTTGGTGCTGGGACAGAAAATGGAGTATTTGGACCCGGCACTGAAATCGGGGCCAGATCCGGCTCAGGGTCCATTTCATCCTCAGAGCTCTCCATTGGTGGAGGGGCCGGTGCTCTGGGTGGCGTCAGTGGTATATCATTACTAACTTCCCCATCTGAAGACTCGTCCGCTGGTTGTGGAACAGATTTTTCCTCCTCACCGTCATCAGCCTCGCTAGACTCTGGGATTTCCTCCCTCTCCTCCTGTACCTCTGGCTGAACCTCCTCCAAAATCTCTGGGGTTGCGGTCTGGGCTGGACTGGGCGTATCTTCATGTTTGGTGACTTTGTGTGCCCCCTCCTCTTCCATCATGTCAGCATCTGAGAAGTCTCTGTAAGGGCTGGCTTTGCCTTGTAACATAATCTCCTCAGAGTAAGCAGGAGACAAAGGTCTGGTGGCGATAGTCTCTTCACTTTCACCTTTAGTTTTACTTTCACTCTTAGTTTTAGTTTCGACCTTCTTTAATTCTTCAGATTTTCTGCGTGGCGAGACTTTCTTATCCACCGCCTTGACTTCAGCGATGGTCTCGTTTACTTCAGTGTTACTTTCTTCCGTGTCTTCCTGTTTGCTTTTTGGGGATGACTTTTTCTTGACCAGTTTTTTCTTTACTGCAGATTTGCCTCCCTTTACGGCACCTTTGGTTTTTGCTGTTGCCTTTTTCTTGGCCTTTATCCTGGCACTCGGCTTGCGTTTGGGGGGAACTAATTTCTTTTTAACTCCCTTTGAGTTGGTTCCTGGCTTCGGAGGGCAGGATTTCTTGATGCTGTTTCTTGGATGCAGGGTGACAGGATTTTCCTCAGACAATTTCTTAGCACTGTTTCTTGGAGGCAGGGGGACAGGATTTTCCTCAGACAATTTCTTAGCACTGTTTCTTGGAGGCAGGGGGCCAGGATTTTCCTCAGACAATTTCTTAGCACTGTTTCTTGGAGGCAGGGTGACAGGATTTTCCTCAGACAATTTCTTAGCACTGTTTCTTGGAGGCAGGGGGACAGGATTTTCCTCAGACAATTTCTTAGCACTGCTTCTTGCAGGCAGGGGGACTGGATTGTCTGGTGCCAGGATTTTCCTCAGACAATTTCTTAGCACTGTTTCTTGGTGGCAGGGTGACAGGATTTTCCTCAGACAATTTCTTAGCACTGTTTCTTGGAGGCAGGGAGACAGGATTTTCCTCAGACAATTTCTTAGCACTGCTTCTTGAAGGCAGGGGGACTGGATTGTCCTCAGAAAATTTCTTAACACTGTTTCTTGGAGGCAGGGGGACAGGATTTTCTTCAGACAATTTCTTAGATGTAATCTTTTTTCGTTTTGGAGGTGATACAGCTATCTCCTCTTCCTCCTTGTCCTCTGTAACTTTCTCAATCTGTGCAACATTTTTGGTGATGCCTTTCTTTCTCCTACCCCTAGCTGTCCTTTCCTTGTCATCATTAGCCTCCAAATTGGCAACTACTGGTGGGGAACCCTTCACCGATTTCATGATTGGTCGCTTTCTCTTTAAAGAGTTTAGGGCTCCTTTTTTATTTTTCTGGTCTTCAGTGGTCTCCGAACTTTCATCCTTGACTTTAGGTTTTTTATCAGGGCTTGGCTTACTGCCAGTTGTATCAGCACTGACATCTCTACTTCCTTTCTCAGGGCTCTCCTTGCTGCTAATGGTGGCTTCCACATTTTCCTCATATTCAACAACTTCAGTCTTAATCAATTTCTTCTTGCTGGGTTTCTTTGCACTTAACTTTTTATCAGCTTTTTCTTTCTTTTCCAGTTCCTTCTTATCTGCCTTTTCTTTCTTCTCTTGTTCTTTCTTTTCCGCTCTTTCTTTTTTCTCTTGTTCCTTCTTATCTGCTTTTTCTTTTTTTTCTTGTTCTTTCTTTTCGGCTCTTTCCTTTTTCTCTTGCTCTTTTTTCTCAGCCTTTTCTTTCTTTTCCAGCTCACGTTTCTCAGCCTTTTCTTTCTTTTCTTTTTCCTTCATTTCGAGAATTTCATTTTTACGCAACAGCTCTTTAGGCGGAGGAGGTAGAGGAGTTAATGTTGTCATGGCCAATTTGTCTCGCCTAAAATTTCCAGGTGTTTCTTCCTCAAACTCATCTTCAGAATTGAACTCGTATAGGTCTTTAGGACCACGTTCTCTAGAGATGGGTGTCTGTGTTGAAATACTTTGCTCACAAACAGCAGCAACTGGACATTTGTCCTCACAGTCTTCGCGAATATTGGTCACAGCCTGAGTTTCAGTAACTGTTGAAGACACCTCAGAGGCATTAGGGCAGTCTTCAGCGCAATCAGATTTCTCCACATTTTGAGTGGCCATCTCCACAATTGGAGGTCCCTGTTCACTTTCTGACTGTGTGGACTGGGACTCACTGAGGTCGTGGCAGTTTTCAAGGTCCATTGATTTCAACTTACTCTCCATACGTTTAGGGCACACGGATGCATCAATAATTTGATGAACTTTTTTCTTGTGCCAGAAGAGGGAATTTTTCTGCTTGCATTTGAAATCACAAAGATGGCACTGCACTGGTTTTTCGTTGGTGTGAGAGCGGAAGTGAACCTTTAGGTTGTCGGCATGTCTGAAAGACTTGTTACAAGCCGGCCATGTGCAATGAAAATTGCGCTCACCTAAAATAGAAATAAAATTGACAATTGTGAGTATTCTTGACAACTTCATGGGGCTAACTTTGAAAGGCTTGCGGCTCACAAGTAAATTAAAAATCTATGGCCTGTAATACTGGTTCTGAAATACACCAATTAACTATTATAAAATCTCATTTTACAGTATCCCATGGACCCTAACAGTACAGCACTTCTATCCTTTGTGCCGAAAGCTTACTGTACAGAATTCAGGGAAAAGACAATTTTCACAGAAAATACCAAAGTTCTATCTTTTAATTTAAACTGTTAGGGACCAGAAGGTTCCTTACTTCATATTTTACATTTATCAAGCTGATATGGCCAGGGCTTTAAAAATGTGTGTGTATGTTCAAACAAGCAAGACTTTTGATGAATACAGAAAGGTACAGTAGTGTCAAAATTCTAAAATTTAGTAGCTTTGATTGATTTAAGCAATTTGGGAGTATGCTGATGCTGCACGAAGTGCAGTGATAACAAATTCATCTCATTTGGGTGATGCATGTTTACTTACGACCTATTTATTATAATTAATTTCTCTATAACTTCCTAAATTATAGTAAAAAAATAAAATAAAATGTGTTAAAATTTATATCCTTTCAATGTTAATAAACACACAGCCCTTAACACCATCAACACTTTGTTGGGAGGAGAGATTTTGGTTTACTGACATAAACACAGCCCTTCACACCATCAACACTTTGTTGGGAGGAGAGATTTTGGTTTATTGACTCCTCAAGCTGAACACTCAAGCCACTAACCTGGATGTGGGGATCCCATGAGTTCATCACAATTCCATGCTTCCTACACAGTATAAAGGGCTCACTTTAAAGTCTTACCTGTGTGTGTAATTGCATGGCGTTTTAAGTGACTCCGTTTGAAGAATGAGTAGTTGCAACCATCAACTGAACAGAAAAACTTTTTGGGAACCAGTCTGTGAAACTCCTCTTGATGGCTTTTCAGGAACTTGGGTGTTCGAAAGCTCCTGTTGCAGCCTGGGATATTGCATGTGTAGGGTCTTGTGGCGGTGTGGATCAGGTGGTGGCCTTTCAGTGCCCCGGAAGTCTTAAAGGTTTTCTTACAGATCTCACAACCAAAAGGACGAACCAATGTGTGGACCTGGAAACAGAATTTGTTTTTCAGAGCTATAATTCATACATAATGTGACATACCATAAAATTACTCCACAGCAGAATTTATTAAAAGCTGTAACAGAAATATGGGACATAGGATTGCAAATTTTTTTTTAAATAAATTTTTCCACAAATCTACGGGTAAACTTCGCTATACTGAAATTTTATTTCAGAATTCACCAAAATGTGTCCATTTTCAGTCAAATTTAACATTCTTTGTTTTAAAATTCATCAAACGTGTGATGTACCAGATGCAAACCCAACAACTAAATATAATTATGCATGTTAGTTAAATGACTGATCATGTCATTTTTAAGTATTCATTTATTGGGAGTGTTTAGGACATATTCACAATGGTAGTTGAAATAACTTTTCAAACAGGTTGGCTTAAACAGATTTTTTAAATTTTGACTCAAAATGCATTGAAGACAGCCTCTAGTCAGCGTCAGTTCATTTTATCATCTGTGTAATTCAGATGGGACAATCACACCTGCCAACCAACGTTCCCTTTAAGCTGCGCGGCCGCGCAGCAATCTCAGGCGCTATGCAGCAGTTTTGAGTATCCGCGCAGCAAATTTCCATGTAAGTGTGTGTTTGTGGGCTGTAAAATTTTGCTCACAAAAAAATTGCTGCTGTAAAACTTTGCACACAACTGTATGATTTTGCACACAAACCAACAAACCTTATAGGAAACATTGCTGCCAACCCCCAAAGAAAAAAAATCTGTAGGAGGGTGTGTGCGGAAGGGGGGTTGCCCAGGGGCCTACATATTATATTATTATAATAAATAAAGAAATATAAAGTTACCTCCGTTGTCTTTGAATGGTCCACAGAACATGAGAAAAAGATTACTGTAAATGTTTGTATACAGATATATCCGTTTTATTTAAATACTAGCCATTATACTCTGCATGGCCCGGGATTGCATTGGGACCCCAATCCCAGCGCAGTCCCGTTTCCTGTTGTGATCCCAATGGGATTCAGTTCACCAATGGGATCGTGTAACCAATGGTCCAGTTTACTGTTGGATCTCGTTACCCATTAGGATCCTTTTCCTCTATGGCAGGCCGCAACAACTCAAAATGTAAGGCGGGCTGTATTACTTTATGAAAAACTTGTGCAGGCCAAAAGAAAATAGGACAGGGGGAAAGCTATTAAGAAAATAATAAGAACGAAGAATATTTTGTTACTTTGTGGGTGCGGGCCGTATGTTGTGCAGGCCTGCTCAATGGGATCATGCTCAGCGCAATTTTGTTTGAATAAGCTTTTAGATCCCATTATATATCCCCGTAGAACAACATAGAACCTTCTGGAACATTCTAGATTAAATTTAATATCCTCCATGAAACGTGTAAAAAATTACTTTTCTACGTAATTATTTCTTGAATGCAAACTATTATACAACTTAATTGTGCTACTTAACTATAGTACATTTAAATAGAAACAGGGGCCCTGGTGGGGGCCCATTTAATAAAGTACCGTTTTAGTTACATGTCTGAGATGGAGGGCCCTATAAAAATCATTCAGATAAATTTTAGAGTTAAAATTTAAAATTTGTCCCATTAAAATCGGTTTAAAAATGCCATAGTTATAGCTTTTTTTAAATTATCAAACTTTATAGAAAATTCTATATCAGCCCTGCATGGATTAGATATTATTAGTTTTAAATCCACCGATATTTCAATATGGACAAAGAAGGGTATTACTACCAAGCTAGGCATAGATCCATGAATTGACATAGAACCTAAAGTGTTGTCTAAGCCTCATATAGCTTGTATAAGGAAAAATGAAACGGCCCCAGAGGGATGGATATGGGTTCAGTACCCTTCGGTATTAGAATATGGATAATATAGTGTATGTGTACTAAGTTTGGTCAAGATCCATCAATTCATGTAGGAGTATTTTTTGTTAATTTATTTATAAAGCTCATATAAGAAAAAAAATGAATTCAGGGCCCCCCTGCCCAAAAGGGAATGCTATAAAAAGTTCATAACCCCCGCCCTCCCCCAGGATTTGATTCTGGGCAATGATGGATATATGTATCAAGTTTGGTCAAGATCCATCAATCCATGTAAAAACTTATGTGGAACAAACACAGGCACAAATTTTCACTTTTATATATTATATGATGCACACAGGCTGATAAGAGCTCAGTTTTCCAGCATATCCCTAGTGGCCTTTTTGCACTTGTACAACAGCTCTTTGGACTTTGGACAACAGAAGATAAGCATTGCAATTGATTTTAGTTACAAGCAAGTTAGAAAGAGTATCAACTTTCATGCTTGCCTTTGTTTCATTGTAATTTTTCTTCACAATCTTCAAGCAGTCTGTGAATCTGGAAACATTTCTTTGACTCTGGCATTAAAATGATCGGAGTTGGCTAGAGAAATATTTACTTCAATAAGAAAGATGGAAAATAAAACTTCCGATCTGATAACAGAATCGTCTGATTCCTTAACAAAGAAATTAGACATGGATGTTGTAGATTTACTTCTTTTAGCTGCAGTTGCATGTTGTTTTTTTTTGTGTTAAAATGTTTCTTAATATCATTGTAACCACCATTTTCAATAGATTTATCCATTTAATAAGAAAAGCTTTAACAAAAAAATTCAAAAAAAAACAACACAACTTAATTTTTTTTAGCCTAGTAAAAGGATGAATCACGATCGGATCAATTTATGATTGAAGAATGATTTGGAGATTATGGTTCACTTCAATAAAAACAAAGCAGTGTCTACACGTCCAGATGAATAGTGTGGGAGATATTCATCTGGCAGGCATGTCACGCTTTATTTAACGTTGTCACTTTCTAAAAATTTGTTCATTCTGTGTCCAAGCAATGGTTCTAGTTGTTCTTTTGTAGAATTGAACATATTTCTTTTTCATGTAAATGTCCAGACTATCTTGAATTTGTTGAAATGAAGTATTGTAAACTCTGATCGATTATTAGCGGTCTAGCGACAAGGTTTGCGGACACATACCTTGCGCATAATATCTCGCGCAACTTTGTTACGGCGGTATGTGACTTGGTCTAATACATAATAGTAATAGCCAGGCGAATATCCCCACAACTTATTCGTCCGGTTGCCAGACATGTACACACTTCGTAAAACAAAGGAAGTGGCATCATTGAAATGCACCACTTACTGTTGTACATGATTTTTTTTTTTTTTTTTGCTTTTGGTTTTTTATGATGGGTGAAAGATTATAATGTTCGGAAAATCGAAATTTAAAGGGACTTGTCCGAAGGTCGGAATTAGGGGTAAAAAATCTTTATAATTCCAAAATCTTCGTAAAACAAAGGAAGTGGCATCATTGAAATGCACCACTTACTGTTGTACATGATTTTTTTTTTTTTTTTTTGCTTTTGGATTTTTATGATGGGTGAAAGATTATAATGTTCGGAAAATCGAAATTTAAAGGGACTTGTCGGAAGGTCGGAATTAGGGGTAAAAAATCTTTATAATTCCAAAAATATCTGAAGGGTTGGCAGGTCTGGACAATATACATGTTGAAAAACCTCCTGTGTAAATCATGTGGGTACAATATACACGTTGGAGCGCATTCGGTGTAAATCAGGTGGGACAATATACATGTTGGAGAATGTTCTGTTGATTAAGTTGTCATCAAGTTTACCTTCCTGTGTCGCCTCATGTTATCTTCAGTAGAGAAGAGTTTCCCACATTCAGGACACTGTACATCCCTGTCTCTGGATGCATGCATGTTTTTGTGATGTTTATGTAGGTTAGCCTTGTAGTTGGTCCTGTAGTCACACTGTTCACACTTAAATCTCTTGGGCTGGTCAGGGAAGTGGGTATGATAATGGACCTGCAAGGAATGGATCAGACCTGTTATAGTATAAACATTGGAATCATTTATGGAGAATTATACAACTGTACTCTTCTATCCTGCTCATTGCTACAGTCAGACCACCTTTATTCCTAGGAATAAATCTATTTGACATATCAGCAAATGGAAATTTCTATTTTACATTTTCTATCCCACAATGCTAAGCTTTATTTTAATTCCTTAGTTAATTCTTCAGACTTGTTGCTATTACATACCTTCTTTCTATACGCAAATTTATTTTCTGTTTCATTAGATGTTTACTTCTTATTTTAGTATACTAAGAAAGGTTGTACCAACAAATGTAATGACTGAGAAATGTACTTACAAATTTAATTCCTTTTGGGGAAAGGTTTGGTAACCGACATCCCTAATTACTAAATGAGAAACATAAAAGATAAACTCACCCGAAGGGAAGAGGCATATTTGAACTCTTTTTCGCACTCTGAACACTTGAAGGGTGTCGGCCCCTGACATGCATCGGCATGTTCCTCGATTGTCAGCTGGTCACACTTGATGTATCTGTTGCACACCTTGCACAGCTTCATGTCAAGCTTATCCTTGTGAAGCTCCATCACATGTTGGCCTAGTTTACTTCTTTCATCAGCCACAAAGTTACACCTTGAGCATGGGTACACACCGTGTGTGAAAAGGTGCCTGTTGAGAGATGCCATCTTTGTGCACCCGTAATCACACTGATGACATTTGTAGGGCATGTTGACATCCATCATGTGCACCTTCTTCATGTGGCGACTCAAAGCAGATCTTCCTCTGGCCTGATGATCACACTGGGCACATTTGACAAAGTCCAACCTCTTCTTGTACCTCCTCACTGGCTTGTTATCATCTCCCCCACTCTCCAGTCCAGTGTCTTGGTTTTCTTTATCTGCCGACTTAGAATCAGAAGAAACCAGTTCATCCTTAGATTCGGGCTCGTGGACAGGTGTGTCCTGCTCTGAGCCCCCAGATGTTGAGGCAATACTTTCCCCAATGTCAGACGTCTCTGCCCTGGTGGTGCTGAGAATGTCTTTCTCAGGTACACTTATAGCTTCACTGTTTGACACAAGGGGAACACTGTCTCCTTTCTTTTTCTTGACAACTTTTGGTCTGTTGTCTGCTGCTTTTTTCTTTTTCTTGGGAGTGAAATTGCCATCCTTCTGATGCAGGTCCAGATCTGTGTCAGGAGGAGCCTGTTTATTCAAGGCAGGTAACTTCTCCATGTCAGATTTTTTATTTTTTCTACTTTTCTTAGGTTTGCTTGTTGTATTTTTCTCCTCTTCTTTCCCCACATTGTTTTTTATGCTGAGATGTGTAAGGTCTGATTTACTTGCTATCAATTCGGTATCTTCTGGTGCTGATTCCTTTGAATCCAAAGCAACAACACAGCTAGATGGAGCATTTTCAGGATGTATTTGCCTAGTAATGTCTGCAATAATCACTGTATCTGAAACAATTTTGCTTTCTGACCCGGGCAACAACTGATGAACATCTGAGCTATTTTTCTGCCTCTCCATATCTCCTAGACCGCTTTCCTTAGGAGGTGTTGAATTTAAAATGTCAGCTGCCACAAAGGCCAAAACACTGTCTATGTGGTTTATGGTGTTTTGTGCTTCCTGTCCTGCCAGACGCTTTATAAAATGGTTCTTTGCCACGAGTACGTTTGGTCGTTTTTTAGGTGGCTTCAATGACTTAAAATTTCGTTTTGGTGGTGGCTCATCAAAGAGATCCGTTTGAGTCTCACCATGAACCTGGTTACTAGGTGATGTCATCACACTCCCTGTCTCACCATGAGCCTGGTTACTAGGTGATGTCATCACACTCCCCATCTCACTATGAGCCTGATTACTAGGTGATGTCATCACACTCCCTGTCTCACCATGAGCCTGGTTACTAGGTGATGTCATCACACTCCCCGTCTCACCATGAGCCTGGTTACTAGGTGATGTCATCACACTCCCTGTTTCAACATGAACCTTGTCAGCACTACCAGAGCTCACTAATCTCTTCTCTTTGACACTGTTGTCATGGATCTCTTCCAATATCGCTGCCTCATCTTCTCTCAACTTCAACTCTTCTAAGGCTCCAGGAATATATACAAAGTTAGCAATAACATCATCAATAGTTTCTAAGTAACAAGATATCCTATTGGCACAAGAGACTTCATCCATCGGAATTTCAACCTTTTTCTTAGGTGACCTTTTAGATTTCTGTATTGATTCGTTGGGTGAAGGATGGTCTATGAGGTGATGGTGCTTTGCAATGTTACACTGAGTGTTTAATAATGATGGGGGTTCACATGACATGGGTAAGAGTTCAGAGTGAACAGCTAAAGACAAGGGTTCTGAGTGAACAGCTAAAGACAAGGGTTCTGAACGAACAGCTAACGACAAGGGTTCTGAGTGAGCAGCTAGCTTCAAGGGTTCCGAGAGGGACAGAGAAGACTTAGGACTGTCTTCAAGATATGTACTTGGTTGCTTTTGGTTGGATTCTACAAGACTCGCATTGGGTGGTTGTTGGCTTATTTCTGCCGCCTGCTGTCTTGTGTCAGAAAGCCCTGTGTCTTCGGCATGTGTGTTTGGCACTTGAGAAGATGAAGTGGCCAAGTGAGATGGGGAAGCCATATGATAAACTGAACTCACTGATTTTGCGCCTGTCTCTGGTACACTTTTATTCTGTCCATTACATGAGTCTATTAACTCATCAACGACGTGGTTGGGTGTTTGGACCTTTGGGGAGTTGTTGTGGGAGAGAATAACTTCTTTCGGCACTCTTTTCTTTTTTGACTTTTTCAATTCTGCTTTCTTGACTGGCAAAGATTCTGGGAGCATGTCGGGTGGGCTTTCCCGAGACTCCACAGACTGGGTCTGACCATGAGCTGGAGAATGTTGCAGAACAAAGCCCCTGGACACATCCTCAGCTGTCCTACTTTCATTGACACTAACATGAGACTGAACGGTCACCAGACTGAGGGCAGGTTTGCAGGATTTGGAAAGGTTCATGGGTTCCTCTTGCTCTGGAAGCTGCTGGAAGCTCGGAGAATGTGCTACCCCATTATTGCCGGACGGCACCAGAAGCGGTAAGGACAGGACAGGCGCATGATCGTTTGTTACCCGCTTGTTGAGATAAGTAGACGTTTGATTCACGTTGGCATTGTACGGAACAGTTTTTGTGTTGGTAACACTGTAGGCCAGCGAGCCCATGCTCTGGCTGGTGCTGTCTGTGGTGAAAGATGAGTGATTATACAACTGGGATGACGGCTGAGATAATGCATTGTGGTATGGAGCACTGGTTGGGTAATTATCTGAATTGTTGGACTGTGATATGGAGCCTGAAGATGTGAAGGAAGAGGTCTGGGGTAAATGGTGTCTCCTTGGGTCAAATGTATGGTGTGAGTAGCCCCCTAGTAACAGATTGTTGTTACTGACCAGTGAAGATGGTTGGAGTAAGCTCTCCACACTATGTTTCTGTGTGGCTTCAGCTTTAAGAGGTAGGCCAGACTTCAAGACTGAGTCAGTTTTACTTTGATTGGAACAACCATCAACCAACTCCCTCAAGGGAGAGATGGGATGCTGTATGTCTCCATTATTGACTACTGGTGAAGTGTGGAGGATTTCTTCAAATTTTTTGTCATTTCCCCTTCTTTTCTTGGGGGGTTTCAGAATGACTTTAGCAGCTGTGGGCACGTCTTCAGCTTTTTTATTGTTGATTGAAACTACAGTCTTGACCTCGGGACTGTTTGATTTTCCAATGGCAACCGATGTGCTTTTGCTGTCTGATGTCATATGGGGGCCAAGACTATTGGAAACTTTGGTGTTTGCAGCTGCCCCTGTGTCAGATGATGAAGATTCTGAGGGTGGTAATGACACCACTGTGGTGGCAGCCACCATTTTACCACCCTTTTCCACCAATAAGACAGAGGTTTTTCCAATTCCATCAAGCAGTCTGGCACACTCGTTGGCATTGAGCACGACCTTTGGAGATGGCAGGCTAAGCTTCAGCTTCTCCTCAGGAGCCTTTTTATACTTCTTTTCAGCCTTAGTACGCATGGCAGACTTCACTGGATTCTTTTACTTGATTCTAGAAAACTTAAACCATCAACGTCTGCTGCATACCAGAATGAGAAAATCTGGAAAGAAATGAACAATAAAAATTATGAGAATATTATATTCATATGTAATTTCCAAAAGCAGTTGATTCTTAGAAATGAACTTTAAGAAATCATAGCATTAAAGAGTGTCCAATACTTGTTAGCATACTGAAATGACTTCATACAAATGGTACCTTACAACAGCACATAAATACACTCTACAGGAGCACAAAACTTACAGCAGCACAAGATGACACAAAAAGAAAGGGTTGGAATAGTTGATAAAGTTGCAAGAGACTGGAAAGTGTGGAAAGACTTCAATGGCATAAGCTAACTGGGAGTTGAAAAGGCAGAGAAGAAGAGTATCACATAACTACATCCCTTAAGGCACCATATACATACATTTCTTACAGCAGTACACACAAAAATGTCCATCTTCTGGCTTTTAGTAGCACACAAATGATCCTCTAGCATTTTACGTCTAAATTCATACATCACACAGCCCTGACATTTTAAACAACTTTTTAATCCAGTTGTAAAAGCCAAACCTAATTTATCTGGGAGGAATTGAATGTCCTCCATGTTTTAGCATGAGCGATTTAATTATGAACCAATGAGGTCAGTAAACTTTGGAGAATGCTTAGGGCCTGTCAGTCATAACATGGTCAATGCTTCTAAAATATTTGGAAAATTACAAGTTTAAATGTGTTGAAAAACTTCTCTTGTTGCTTGAAGAGATGTTTACTTGAGAAAAGTTTCATATTATCTAAGTTAAAATGACCTGAAAATTTTTACTGGGCAAGTTCAATACATACATGAGCCTAGATGACCTCAGGATAATTCCAGAACTAATGTCTAAAATATTTACCTCATGTCTGCTCCTGTAATACATCATCATCCATTGCGAAGTTGAGATAAGGTTTGTACAACCAAATTCATGTTACATCTGAATTTTTGCGAGTCTGTCATTTCCTGAACAAACTATTCAGTGAAAGAAAATAAAAAAGTTTTAACTACATCAACCAATAGCAGATACATTCTGTAATTAACAAGAGCAGACCAGTTTACCCTCAAACTCTTAAAATTGTACAATATCATGACAAATTCGTTCAATACGTTATATTTATAGTAAAAAAAAAACATACAGTATATACAATCTATACAACTCAAAATCGTACATTGTACGCCAAAATCGTAAGAGTTAACAGGTCTGCAAAAGCATAGTACTCTCATACTTAATTATTATTTCTAATTCCATCCATTTAAATTATCACAATGTTAAATACAGTATAGAGCAATGTAACTATTTATTTTTGCTTATACCAAATTGACATGATTTAAGTTTAAAAAAGAAAGTAAACCCCTTTAGTAGTGTGAGAAGAATAGTAATTAGATAAATATATTTGGTTCAAAAACAACTGAAAAGATCATTGATGATGTCCATTGCTATTTTTGTTTAACAATTATATTAAAGTGTTAAAAGCGTTTAAAACAATCCAACCTATGCAGGCATATTACATAGGAAGAGCATTCTTAGTCAGTAAACTAACTTTATGCTCTTGAAAATGAAATCAATAAAATCCATAATCATTTCACATACAGAGAATAGAGGTTAAAAAAAAAAAAAAAAAAAGACCTTATCAATAGAACAAAACACCATTTCTTGAATTAATATTGCAAGATACCACGCCATTAATAAAATGTATTACTGCAATGGATCAATAGCATAAAACTCTATCTGTGTAATTGTTTTACAAATAGAAAGATAATTATATGTATGCTTCAGCTCCGTTTTATAATTAACGTTACATACATACACACAAATTATGTAAATCAATGGGTTTTTAATATAACACCATTCCTCAATACTAAGGACCAGGAAACTATGCTCACTTCCCTAACAATAAAGAGACCAAAAAAAAACCTGCAAACATATTAGGCTGTGGTAAAAGATTGACAACTGAGTTTCTTACAATTTCACTGACTTCCATTCTTTCACTAGCAATTTCAAGAGAGTGCCTTACCAGAAAAATCACAGTCAGACCTTATTGATATGCAATTCAGTGTTTTTGCATTACAAAAAAAAAAATGAATCCTTTGAGATGATGTTGCATATAAACTATGAACTGCATTAACAGAGGGAAGGGGGCACCAGTTGTTCCCTATTAGTTGTCAAAAGACTTTATTAATTGACAAACTTAATAACATGTGAATTCATTTCATCTTGTAAAAAGACCAGACCTAAGCTAAGACCTGTTAAATACATGCTACATAATGTAACAAATAGGCCTGCATTGCCCTGCATGACAAAAAAATGAATGACATTAATTGTGCCATATTCCATATTCTCTACTACTGGTAAATAGGCCAATAAAAAAAATAATAATACTTTTTAAAAGCGCAGGGGATTGTGATCTTAAATCTTTTCTCTTTCCAGTGTATTTAGTAAAATACCTTATAACATGAAATATTAATAAGAATTCCACTTTAATATGTATAATAGTATAGTATATGCCTAGGCATTATTATGATTGAAATGACTTTAAGAATTTTAAAAAATTGTCACACATTTATTTGAAACATCATCATGACATCTATGTGATAGTAGTGTAGGCATTGTAGGCCTATTAACTATTTTAGAATTAAAAAGCTAAAAACATTTAAACAGTAGTTATAAATAGCCTCTGGCTACACAATTTGCTCATAAAAAGATATTGTAACTTACTGTAAGATTATTTGCTTGATCCAAATAAATGGAAATGGTTTTTTTTATTACACTGAACATATTATCTCATGATTATGTCTCTTTTAATAATATTTTTATGTACAGTGCGGTGAGCTCAGCCCTAGGCAGGCGTACCACGCTATAAAAGACCATTTATTATTATTAGATAAAGTAAGACTTAAGTGTGAAGAAACTATGTAGACATAGGGCAGGTCTAATTTACTGAAATTATGCAATTTGATCAACTTCTTCTTTAGCTTTTAGGTATGTCTTTCATATTTCATGTCTATGATTACTATGAAAATGAATGTTTTAGTTTAATTTAGGCTAATGATTTATGAATCATATATTATGGCTGTAGGCCTTCAGGCTAATGATTTATGAATTATATATTATGGCTGTAGACCTATCTTAAGTCTTAAGTTAACTTGTTAGTAGGTGTAAGACTAAGGCAATCTGATATAGGAAAGTCAATTATATACACTGGACTAACAATTTTTTAAATGTGTTAAAAGTACTTTGGCAATTATTGTTAGTATTACTCTACTGAGCCTATTGTGTGAGGGACCTGAGTCAGCAAACTCAGGCTTTAAACAAAGTTTTACTTTCTTTACAACGACCTAAGCCAATAACAAACCATAGAAGATGAGTCAACTAAGTAGGTCATTTATGTGAAAATCAGTAGCACGGCGTGTTATATTGTATTTTTGCAACCCAGAGGCCGAAGAACAATCATGGAGTGGACCTCGTAAACTCAGCTTGTAGCAAATGCATTACAACATGCGTTTATGGATTGAGCCTTGGTTAGCTGTGTTCTATTTCTGGAAGTAATAATTATTATTTTAACTGCAGTGTAGTTTTGGTGTTATTTGAAGCAGAATATCATTGTAGAAATAAAAATAAACACAGCAGAGTACACATACCTCGGCTCCTCTCTATCCCTTCTAAATATAGTTTACTTCCTGCAGCACAAACGAACAAACATTATTTTGATTGGAAGATTTTCTTCCAACGTTTATCACTTCCGATATACACAATGGCGCCAATCTGCGAATGTAACCGATGTCAAAACACTACTTTATGCGCCTAATAATGGAGGTCCGCCTTTCTGACCCTGTTGTCAGTTAATATTGCCTTCAAATTGAAGGTAAATGAAGTTGTAAAAATATTTAATAAGAACACAAAAAGTCACAGATTACAATTGTTTCCCTAATTAAGACCTTAAATTTCTATGTTATACTTTGAATTTGGCACGATTCAGTCGCCGATGAAGCTTAAAAAAAAGAAAACAAAGACTGAAAGATTAGACTAGAATAGGAAGAAAAAAAAGCTACTTAATTAAGAATTTAAGTGACCAAATACGACTTAAGCATGAACTATCACCATATTTCTAGTTATTAGTAGGCCTAAACTAAGGCTACCTATTTATTTACTTATAACTTATAAGTAAACTTACTTAGTTAAACTAAATAAAATGGTGATAACGAAACTCGAAACATTCTCTACTCTACTAATTGAACTGACGGACTGGTTAGCAAGTTACTCAATGAATGTTACTGTTAATAAGTGGTTTACAGCAGAAATCACCATTTTAATTTAAGTTCTAGTAGGCCTAACTAATAGAACATGCCCCAGCCCTATTATAGCATATACAATAAATTTATTAATATTATTAAAGTATTAATATTAATAATATTTTGGCAATCCTCCGAAGTCCGGTCCCAAATTATTTCGTATGAAAGATTGCAATGCACAGTGTGTATTGTTAGAAAAAAGCAGAAATGTCAGTCATAGCTTTTGTAAATAACTGTCACTTTACAAACCAGTCAGTAAACACTAAATATTGTAATTGGCGCATAGCATTTGCAAATAGCAGCCGAAAACGTTCTGCTTGTGACTGTTGCGCCACTGAAAGGCCCCCAAGTAGCTGGCAAACAGACCGCGAGTAGAACCACTCTGATAGCGGAGTTAACATTCCGCTTGCATCCATAGTCCTTCAATAGTTTCTGTGTGAATGTCCTGGTCTACTGGATCAACAAATTCATGCGCGTGCACAATGACAGCGTGAGCATAAATCCCGTTGTTGAGCAGACCAACATTTTGATATCCTCGCTAAGCGTCCGTGGTGATAGCTGTCCCTGGTAACACATGATTAGTGATAATGCGCTCGAGTGTTTGTGCATCTCGACGGCCGACAACCTCCATCCAACATCGTCCACTGCCGCAAACATGAATTTCAAAACAGAATGATGCCCAAGAATTTTAAGTAAGGAGTAATCATTGGAAATAATTTGGGATCGGAGGATTGCCAATATTTTAATGTCATTTAAATTTATGCCTAGTTAGTTAACTACTAGTTAAGGCTAAGGTCCCTACTAAAATTCATTTCTTTATTAAGAATATTAATATTTATGCCTAGGCTAAGACTAAGGGAGTAAGTGACAAAGTCTAAGGCAGACGGTAATCATAGATTAACACAGCAGAGTACACATACCTCGGCTCCTCTCTATCCCTTCTAAATATAGTTTGCCACACGCAAAAAAAAGGCTTGTTAAGTCTTTTTGAAGGCCTGTGCAGTGTACATTTATAAGAATTGTTGACTATTTGTCCCTTTATTTAGTTTAATCTTTAAATTTTTCAACTCCGGAAGACTTGGTACGAATTTACGGTTACAGTTGAACAATTTTTCATTTGTTACGGGTACTCTAACTTTGGTAGTCATTCCTTTCAGAGCTAAATACAGCCATCATTAGTATGAGTATATTGGTTAGAAGATTAGACTAATAATTAAGCTTTTCTGTATTTTCAGACCATTTTATACCATTTCATTCAGTCTGAGTTTTAACCATTGACTTAGACGGACTGGTGCTTTCTAAACTTTTAAATATAATTTTTGTGACAAATTTTTTTATAGACTTTTTACTGGCTAAAGACGGAGTACCCGGGTAACCCTCTCAGACTCATATTGTTAAATATTTATCAGACTCACCTCCAATCATTTCTTAAATTTCAGCTTATTCATCTTCTTTAATTACCGGTATTGAATGTTAATCCTTGCATCTATCAAAGTCAAAAAGTCATAGACTGATATAGAGCAACCCTTGGAATGTATTATTATTATTGAAATTTCATTGAGCAATGCAAAATTTTATACATGGTCAAGTATTTAGAGATCTGATGTTCAATGAACTAAGAAGTTTTGTAAAACATTTCAAAATGTCCTCCTTTCACTTTTTTATCAGAAACTTTCCCCAGCCATTTCACAAAATTTAGGTGAGAGCTAGCCTTGACACCCTGGTCCCATTAGGTTTTATTAGTTATGGAAGGTTGTCATCTGTCTATTGGATGGAAAGACTTAAATTGTAAGAAAAATATACTATATACTAGCTGGGGCAATGCAACTATGTTGTGCATGTATAATACAGAAAGAGGTGCATAATCTATAAAAATCGTGCGCTTGATCACATACACACCCAAGAACATATTTGTTACCCATAATTCTGTCAACACATAGCAAAATAAAGGATGTGTTGTTTTAAAAAATTGAAATAATGTCATTTGGGTGAGTTATGACATAAAAGTTAATTAAAAGGGGTTAATCTGTGTCATATGTCTTGAGTGTGGCGGACAACATCCACTCAGTAATTATTATTATAGATTGTGACACATCTGTATTATGCTTTTCTAGTGAATCTTACCCGTAACAAACTCAAAACTTAGTGGTAGGCTTACTCTTTAACTTTTTTCTCCAAATACGTATATAATTTTCCATGACATTGATTCTTTAATATTTTTAACACAATTTTTTTTTTTCAGGCCAGCAAAAAAAAAAAATGTCAGACAAAGAGGATTACCGCTCAAAGTTGCGCACGCCTAATAAGGATGTCAAAAATGAGTCTCCTCTCTGGGGAGGCTCATCGCCTTTAGATGAATTTGGATCATATCCCAATTTCCTCAATACACCAAGCCCTCCAAAAAGAAAACATGCCGGACCAGAGCTCCAATCTGTTTTCACACCTCATAAATCTGGTTATCTACTGCGTACACCAAGCCCTCATAAATCAAGTCCTGCTGGCTGTGTGAAAACAGAAAGGAACGGCACACCCAGTCCTCACAAAGCTGGATCTGGTACAGATTTGTTTGGAAATAGATCTTTGCTTGATAATTTGCCTATTCCTGATTGGGATGATATCTTTTTAGAAAGCAATTTCCAAGAAGATTTGTTTGGTCTTGTTAATGAAGATTTAGAAGGTTTGGTGAAAAGTCCATCAAAGAGCCCACGAAAAAGTCATCTGTTAAATACAAATAGCCCATTTAGAAAGACTTCTTCACCATGTGTCAGTCCATTCAAGAATCCCTTACTTACTTCAAGCCCTAAATCAATTGATAGCCCAGGTTCCATGATGAAGACTCCTGGGGTGGCTGGTGGTCGTCCTCTTACCAGACAACGAAAACTTTTCTTACAGAGTCCTGAGCGACCAACCCCTCCATTACCTATGACTACAAATATCTGGCCAGCTCCACTACCATTTACGTCGCTAGATGATACTTCATCCTCAATGTTTAGTGAGGGGGGGAACGAGACAACAACTTCTACTCAGAGTATTTCCACTTACTTAAAACAGCTCGATGAAGAAGACAATGAAGATTTTCCTGTTATGCTTCCATCAAGTTGGACTAACCAGGGCAGCTCTACTGTGTTAAATTTAAAGTCAAACAGTAAAGGAAAGGGGAAAAGCTTAAAACAAAAGCATAACAAATCCTTTAATTCTTCAGGAACAAATCCTAGTAACCCACAAAACACCACATCTCTTTCAACAAGTGTTTCTAACACTTCCGGATCCAAAAAATCTAAGGTTGAGCCTCAGTTTACATTATTACGCCCCCACACTGAGTTGTTTAACAATCAAATCTGCTTAAGAATGACACCTCGCACACCCCCTAATAAGATAAAAATTTCAAGGGACTTTTCTCAAATACAGACATTGCCTTCAAAAGAGCAGTTACGAATTGTTCGGAACAGGTTTAGTGAAACTTTGAAAAAAGCAGTAGAGGATGTTATTGAAAAAGAAAAGAAAGTTCAGGAACAAAATGATAATGTTCTGCGCACTGCCCTTCAGGAACCAGTCATCTCACAGCCTATCAACTTGAATTTGATGACAAATTACAATGTTCATGGTTTTGCAGCTAAGAAACCTCAGCTTAAAAGGAAGAAAAGATAAACTACCAATCAGCCACCCCATTTTTATATATTTTTAAAAAATAATATTAACTTGGCAGATGTGATATCTGATTCAGCCCAAGGTAAATGTAAACAACTTATAAAGAAAATAGATGTAATTGCCTGCTTTTTGTTAGCTAGTATGTCGTGCAATCTTGTACTTTGATTACGTTTATGGTTAACGTGATCAGTTTGGATTTATTTATTTTGCTATGTAAAGAAAATTGTTAAAATTTGATATGTTGCATCCAGGGCTGTGGCAAGCAAAAGCTGCACCTGAGACAAAGCTTCAACTTAGACACCCTCTTTCCAAAGAAGTATACACTGTATTAATACACATATTTTGCAAGAAAAATGGCCATGGGTGCCTCCTTCACTTGGCCCTGGCTGCACCACTTGTAACTTGGTACATTTCATGTATTAGAACTGGCCTCAGTTATTTAAAATATTTTTGGACTTTTTTTTTCTAACATGCAGGAAGTAGATAGTAGGGCTGAGCCGGGTACAGTTTTTGTCCTGGTATTTTGAGACCCATACCCAGCAGATGCAGGTCCAGGTATAACAATTAAGCAATTATCTATGGAAAAAATGAGAAATAAGGAACATTGAAAACTGCATGCATTGTTTAAAGATCATGTATTTATCAAAATTGAAGGCCTCAAAACACTAATAGCATATAACTCTAACCCATCAACATACCAAAAATGAAACATGGAGTGGAGCTGCAATATCTGTGTAAGTGCTGCTGGTTGGTAGTAGATTTCATTTTCCTTTTACCAACGTACACATTATTTTAATAAATATTTATATCATCATTGTGGCAGTACCATATTAGCCATCCTTCAGTTGTTTCCTGCACTTATTAATTTCATGTTAAATCCCTCTTATTGAATTCTATGCCAGAACATAAAAATAGGAGTACGATTTTTTTTAAACATCTGGTTCCCTTTCATTGGTCAGATATTGTCCTGGTCAGCAGGCGCACTCAGCCCTGCAATATAGTAGATCATAAAGTAGTATCATAATGAGATAGATATGCCTGCTGCACGTCTATCAAATAAATGCATAATTTATTTTTATTTTTTAATTTATGTTAGATTCTAGTGTACAGCAAGCAAATAAGTTATATTTGAACAGCTAGTTTCTGGAGATATTAAATTATTCAGCAAAAATATATATGTCCTAATACTTGGCTTCATGCTCCTAGCAGATATGTTTAATTTTTAAAAAAAGAAGAAGAGCAGACTATTGTGATAAATTTTTTAATTGGATTTGATTCCTCTAACAAACATAAAATAAAACAAGTCATCAACCTTCAGTAACCAAATTTATTAATTATTTTTAATGTTCATATTGTAAGATCAGCAGTGTCATTGTCTATCCACCTATGGCCAGAAGTAGGTCAACTAAAATGCCTGCTTAAATCTATTTTTTCTTAAAACAATATTCTCTTTGAGTAACTTTTAGGGATTTTAAAGTGCATTATTGGGGAATAATCATAGATCCACTTTAAACTTCAAGTATGGTACTTATTTGGCTAATTTTAACATTCAATACTTTGCACCTAGATACTGATTTAAGTTATTTCTATTTTGTCAGCATCTAATCTAGAGTAAATTTTTTATAGCCAAAGATTTATATTTTGTGACTGGAAAACTATTTACTACACATTTAATTAACCTGTATGTTTTAGACCCAGAGCTAAAAGGTTTATTTAGCAAAACATCTACTTCCCAGACATCTTTTTCTCTTGCACATCATTTTTATCTTGTTTTATTGACATTTTTAGGTGAACCTCGCTGCAGTAAATGCTGTCAAATTTTTAAATGGCTTCTTAGACAACTCGCAGTGCCTTTTTCCATGTAAATGCGTGAAGTAAAGCTTTTGTATTAAAATTAATAAACATCCAAGTTACTTTTGTACAATGACTTGCAGATTCTATTTTATTCAGTGGAAGTTATGGTGTGGGGCTCTGCAAACATTATTTTTCCTGGATTGTGTTCACATATGCTATTATAATTATAATATCTTTAATTGCAGATTAAAATGGTAGTGCATTTAGCTTAGATGAAACTCTGAAAGAGGAAATAGTTTTCATAAATTTGATTCTCTTGGCCATAATTTCAAACTTAATAATTTAAACATTGACATATTATATTAAGGTGTGTGTGCATTTATTGTTTTTAAAATTAGAGTAGCTCAAAGATGCAATCAATTTGTTGGACATTACTTCGCACACATCACTTCATGCTGGAAATTATTTCTTGTTTTAAATTCATGTAAATTACCCAACAAAAGATAGTATCACTTCAATTTTTTTATTTGGTGTTAAATGCTATGGATTAACAATTACAGCTGCATCAGTCTGGTTCAATTGTTCCTGTTTGATCATTGACACAGTATGACAATAAGATTACCATAGTTTACTTCTTTAGTTTTGGTGTTCTTTTTTTTTTTTTTTGTCTTTGTTTTAGAAATGTTAATTATAGGATTAGCATAAACAACAAAACATTTAATAAATAAAATCTATCTAAGAAAAATATTGAAAATTAAACCTGATACTTAATTTTTTTTAAAATTGAACTTAAGACAAGAAAATAACATGATATGAAGTGGTGATTGATGCTACATTTCCCTAATTTTCTCACATAGTTATCATAATGTTGTTAACCTTGCATAGGTCACATTAAAGTACATATTATTCATATAGAAAATTGTAACAATATTTGTACACTAAGTCTTACACTTCCATGAAAGCGTTTGGGAAGTCAATACATTATATTATTATAATACAGCTGAATATGTCGAACTAGAGTCTATTGTAATAAAGTAAATTCTTTATGAAGATGTTCAGCCACATTTCTCATTGATAGCATTTCCTCTTGTATTTTATCTGTAATGTATTTCCGAATTTCTTCCTGGAAAGAAAAAGAAAATTTAACATGAGGTACCAGTAACTGCAAATTTAAATTGAACCAGTTTATATGGTTACTTCATTAAATGAAATGAGTAAGACATCCTATCATGTCAGAATCAACAAATGTTTCCAACTAATTCTCTAGTAGTAGTAGCAATAGAATAACATTAAATGAGTTTTCGGATTGCCTCACTTATTGCTAATTTATGCAATGGCTAATAGTAATGGCTAAGCTATTACATTTAAGTATTTTAAGTCAATTATCTGTATAATAGGATACCTTGCAAATTTGGCAATTTATATTAAATTCTTGTAATATGACTTAGAGTTAGATCAATACATGCTTGTATAAAATATTTCCAAAAGCTTTACTAAAAAATGAAAATAAAGTGCCGGTAGATGATATGTTACAAGTAAATTCATTTATTAAATAAGAGTTTTGAGAAGTTTACAAAATAATAATATAGAAATGGTTTATGAACAATTAAGGCAGCGGTTCTCAACCTGTGGGTCGCGACCCATTTGGGGGGTTGCACGAACCTTTCCCAGGGGTAGCCTCAGACCATCTGAAAACACATATGCTCTATATTGATGAAGTAACGGCGAACATAATTTTGTGGCTGGGGTCACCACAACATGAGAAACTCTATTAAAGGGTCACGTCGTTAGGAAGGTTGAGAACCACTGAATTAAGGGATGAATTCCTACTAACTTACTAGTACTGATATTTCAATGATTTGCACAGTGAAGTAGTTTAAGAAAAAGTTAACAACTGTTTTCTTTTTGAAATATATTTTCATGTAAAATTAAAGGAATCATAGACTATTCCTAAATTATAAATATAATACTACATTCATTTCACTAAGTATTTGCAGTAAGGTAAGGACTACAAAAAGTAAAAATCATTAATAAAATTTACCGGAGTCTTTTTAGTAGATTTTAAAAACTCCACGTCTTTGGCAAAGTCTAGAGGATTTCCAACAAGGTAGGTTACTTTCTACAAGGGGGAAAAAAGCATTTTGAGTGACTTTGTACAGTACCGGTAACTAAAAGTATTCATTAAATAAATATCAAATATTTATATGTACATCAGTAGAAAAAATATAATTTATTTACTTTTATAATTTATATGTATAATGATAATATATATTAATAATACAGGTACTGATAACGAAATAAAATTTGCTGATTAAGATCAAGGGTGTTTCTTTTCATAAGTGAACTCATGAACATCATTTAAATCAGTTCATAGCAGGTATAGTTGCCAAGACATTTTTTTAACTTAAATTTATGTTAAAATTGCATGTTTCATAAACATAATCCCCAAAATAAATTATATAATTTATTATTGAATTAAAATGACCTTACCTTTTTTATCAAAGGAATGTATGGTGTGCGATTTGGTAAAATTTGTTCCATACCTGGAAGGTAATTATGGAGTTATATTAAAAATAACACCTGTACCAAAGATCATCTCTATACAAAGACTTTATTATTTATGGAATGTACACTTAGTAGATTTTTCTAGTGTATGCTGGGCACAACTTTGAGAATCGTAATGCTGTAATAAATAATCTATTTGGGGCCATCCAGATAACTACAGCGAAAAAAGCCAAATTTAAGACCTCCTCCCTCTGTTGCGCAAATACTTTTAGGGACATACCCCCTTATGGGTACATAAAATAAGCTCTCACCCCACCCTAAAAAATTCAAATCACTGTAAACAGGTGTTTCCTGACTTTTGGCATATTACCACAGAGATGAAATTTGAAGACTTTAGTAGGACATACAGTCTCTGGGACACTTGCGTAGAAAGTGGGCATGGAAGGGGTCAGTCCTCCTAGGGCCAATTTTTTTTATTTTTATGGAGGTGCTGTATTTTCTGCCAACTAAAGAAATTTTTTTCAGGGGAATGGCAAAAATTTTGTCCATGCCTAGGTGGCACTTATCTTAGCAACTCCAGGGACTTGGATAGCAACTATCACACAACTAATTTTGAGATATTTAATTAAAGAGGGGGAGATAATGTTAAAATTTAAAAACAGGATTTTTTTAACCACTTGTATTGTTTTTATTATTCATTACTTTTACAATTCAAATATATTTCACTTATTGAAAGTTATTGTAATTGTTATCTAAACGCCTAAAAAAACACCAAAATTGAAATGCAATCTTCTTTACTGTAGCATTTCCACACCCTACTTAAACTTAAAGCAGAAGGTATGACAAGAATTACTAAACTTTTGGTAATATTTTTAGAGCCTCTTTGTAAATAATTGGAAACTTTAGGTGACAGCTGACTTTATTAGTGATAAATAATCAGAATTTCAGTATAATTATTGCAGAATTTGTGCATTAATGTACATATTTTGTGCGTATTTTAATGCTTAAACATCACATTTTAAAAAGCATAATTTGGGATGATTGTTTTAAATAATGGAAACTTACCAACATGCCAAATAGGCAACACAAGAGGTGTTTTCTTACAATCAGCAATTATTCGTCCAACACCTGTTAAAGAAGTTGGTGATTTTAAAAAATTATAAAAATAGTTACAGAAAAATAATTTATCAAGCCATTTATATTAAAAAAAATAAACATAAGCCACCTCCTTGAACAACAAACATGTGACTAAACAGGACTAAAAATAGGGTGAGACTGATGATACAAAACAAATGAAAAATTAAATTTGAACAATTACCCCATTTTAATCTCACGAACTCCAAAGTCATATTAACTTTTCCTGAAATATAAAAAAAGATACCATAACAATGAAGAATATATTAAATAAACTTCAATAAAATTATATAAATAGCTTCTCTAATATCTTTTTATTTAGCAATATTGCCTTATTTACCAGAAGAATTTACAAATAAAACAATCAGCTTGTAGTAAGTTTCCAATATTCAACTGATAACTAACTTTTGATTCCGGAATATTAAATGTAGATGTTGTAAGTGGGCTTGTAGTACCCTCATTTGTGACCTTATATCAATTGATCTTGAATTTGAAAGTATATGTAATGACGTAATGTACTGTTGTGACAGGCTCCTCAGAGCAGATGGAAAAATAAAAATGTAAGGAACACATTGCACTGCAGTGCCGGCCGGAAATTGCTTTAGGGAAGGTGATCATAAAATGCCGCTGTGGACTCGAAATCAATCGAGAGTTTCAAGGCTGCCCTGGCACCCGTTAGTAGCGGTAAGGATAGCCTCATCGTTTCCCATACCCGTTGCACATATGACAGTACTTGGTTGCAGCAACATAGTCTATCAAAATCAGAAAAAGAGTGGCTTTGATTTTGAGCAACTGTCATCTTTTGATGAATGGAAATTAAAAGTGCAAGGAATGTGACAGCGGGAAAAGAGGCAATAAAATTAACTATGATGTTGAGAGTGCATAATGTAGCTGCCGTTGTCTGAAATGATTTTCATTACTGTAATAAAACAGATTTTATTTTTCTATAAACCCAATATAGTAATAATTTGAATATCTCTACCGGTAGTGTAAAGGTTAAATTGGGGAAGAGAATGGAAATAAGTTTTGATAGTTTTAAAAGATTACATATAAAAGGCTTTAACTGATAAAATAGTTTATACCGGGTACCAATTTTTCAAAGTCAGAATTTGCTGTATTGCTTGGACCATTGCATTTTTAAAGATAATGAGGCTTAAGATCAAACATACGGATTGAATATACAGCTTGATGACATTCATTTAAATAATTTCAACTTGGATTCTGAAAGTTATTGTGAAGGAAACCAGTACTTTTCTTGAAACAGGTTGATTGGACATCAGATTTATCTCCCATTGACCAACTGACTGTACTGTTTAGATATGTTTGGAAATTGGAAGGTTAAGTGGCAGAACATTATATTACATCTTTCCCATAGTGGTGGCAATTTCTTTCCCAATGAGGCTTCTTATAGCCCCATTGGGAAATAGCTTGCCACCACTGTTTTTCAAGTTAAATCAGCATACACACTCAATATGGTTCTGATGATGGCTGTTTTTGAGAATTTAATGACTGTGGCTTTTTCAAGCAAAGCACAAATTTTATTATCATCAAACCACCTTTGGGCAGTTTTACTCAAAATCTTGACACTGTTGAGCACAAAGATGGGTAATATCACAAAAATCTCCACTAAATATAAAAACGGAGCATGACATGATGTTGAGTGCATAGGCTGATGCAACCAAGGCATCACATGGCCACAGCTATTTTAAGAAGGCTTTCAAATTAATTGCTGAAGATGTGAATCACAGGCCAGGAGACAATTCATGCAATAAAATGTCTGCAAAGTGAGCTAAAATGGAAGGTTATGACAGCCTTCTGGACCAGATCAATGGAACTGACTGCTAATAACAAAGTTAATTCTCTATATTTGAGATTTCTCATTGAATTACAATGACAGTAAAATAAATTAACGAAGCTGCCCGAAGACTGAGAGAGATTTTATCCTGATGTCATTTAGTTGGTATTTGCAAAAGAAATGCTGTATTTCAAGTATTTTATGTCTAATTTAAACAATGTCTACTAAGTACTTGTAATGAACTCCAAAGTTGAGCATAAAATATTCGAAGTTGAAACAATTAATTTTATTAATAGAAAAATTCAAAATGAAAATGCATTTAACTTTCAAGTTTAAGAACAAAAAATTGAAATAAATAATCCAATCTAATGTTGGAATGTGCCTTTGTAAATAATTAATATAATGATCTAGTTTAATATTGCTTATAGTAAAGATTAACAATATGATGCTAGAGTTGTGAAATGTCGTTACAGGTAGGTGAAGCGTAGAGGTCGCGCATGAATCAGTTTGTGTAAAATGACTTAGAATTAATGGCAGAAAAATGTGAAACAAAAAATTATTTTCATTTAACAAACATTTTAATTCAACTTAAAATGGTGGATCTCCACCAAGAGATAATTTATGTAGAACCCCTAATTTTGTCTGCCAAGGGGCCTCTAAGTGGCTTAATTCAGCACTGCTAAAGAGCCCATTTCATGCAGCTCTTGGTTAAGAGGAATGCAGTGTTAAGATTGTACCACTGGGTTGTCATATCAACAATTCTTTAAAAATTATACCGGTATTTAAAAATATATTTTAGCAATGGTATAAAATATTTTTAAACAAGAACATTTAAGTACCCGTCAAAGTATAATGTAATTTAAGTTTAAGTAGGGTATAATGTAAAATTTAAAGGCATGCAATTTTTTATTACCTTCTGGGAAAAAGTGGACCCACTTTCCGAAATCCAACTGTTCAATAGCAAAATCAGTTCCTTTCTGATAAACTCCATCCCCTCGCACAATGGGGAAGACTTTTCCAAATGAAAAAAACAATGATGTCATTCTATTATTAAAACAGATGTCCTCAGCAGCTGATGTCCATCTCATGAAATCCCTATTAACTAACTGTCTTGTTTTCAAAATCCCTGGTGAAAGTCAATGGAAACAAAAAGGCATGGGAAAACAAGGCTTATGTTGAAGCTAGTTGTGTATGCAGTTGATTCTAAATGTCTTTAAATGGTAAGCAATCATCTAAAGCTGGCCTGCACAACATACGGCCCGCGGGCCGCTTATGGCCCGCCAGCACCAGCGGCCTGCGAGGTAGCGAAAAACTTGTTTTCTTTTTATTTTCTTAATAGCTGTTCCCCTGACCTATATTTTATTGGCCCGCTCAAGTCCTGTCCTATTTTCTTTTGGCCCGCAAAAGTTTTTCATAATGCATTACGGCCCGCCTTACATTTTGAGTTGTGCAGGCCTGATCTAAAGTAGAGTTTGTTCCCTGTAACTGTAACCAACAATTTTTACATGACCAAATATTCTCATCAAGATGTTAGGGTAAAAAGAGGGGCAGATGTAGCCTCAGACCATCATCTAATTATTGCCAAATTAAGGCTGAAACTGAAAAAGAACTGGACAAGCGAGGGAAGCAAGCGCCAACATTTTAACATCAACCTCTTGAAAGATGAGTCCAAGCTAAAGGAGTTTAAACTTACCATCTCCAATAAGTTCCAGATCTTACAGGAACTAGGCAATGAAGAAACAATTGACAAAAACTGGAAAGAAATCAAAGAGATATTCACGACTACCTGTGAAGAAGTGTTGGGCCCTAGGCAACAAACGCATAAAGAATGGATTTCTGCTGAAACCATGGAAAAAATCCAATATAGGAGAAAGAAGAAGGCAAATCTAAACAATAGCCGCACCAGAACCGAAAAGGCCAGAGCATCAACAGAATACTCAGAAGCAAATAAAGAAGTTAAACGTAGTATAAGGACAGATAAAAAGAACTACATAGAAGGATTAGCAAGTGAAGCAGAGGAGGCTGCGTACCATGGAAACACAAGAGAATTATTCAGTACAATCAAAAAGTTATCTGGAAAGTTCAACAATCCAGTGAGACCAGTTAAAACTAAAGATGGGAAATCAATACCTGATGAAGAGGGTCAGAAAAAAAGATGGATAGAACATTTTGAAGAACTCCTCAACCGGCCAGCACCACAACACACACTCAACATAGAGCCAGCGGAAAAAGATCTAGAAATAGAGTGCAGCACACCCACAAAGCAAGAAATATGCAGAGCAATTAAACAACTAAAGAAAGGCAAGGCGGCAGGTCCTGACAGAATACCGACAGAAGCCTTGACAGCAGATATTACGTCTAGCACTGAAATGCTACACACACTATTCAAGAAAATATGGGAGGAGGAACAGATACCGGCTGAATGGAAAGAAGGACACCTCGTTAAGCTCCCGAAGAAAGGAGACATTAGTTCTTGTTCTAACTATAGGGGAATAACCCTGCTGTCGATCCCAAGCAAAGTATTCAACAGAATGCTGCTAAACAGAATGAGGGAGGCAATAGACATCAATCTTAGGGACCAACAAGCAGGGTTCAGAAAAGACAGATCCTGCACAGACCAGATTGCCACACTGAGAATTATTGTGGAACAATCTCTGGAGTGGAACTCGCCACTATACGTCAACTTCATTGACTATGAGAAGGCTTTTGATAGTGTCGACAGACAGACTCTGTGGAAGCTGCTTAGACACTACGGGGTACCACAAAAATTGACAGACATAATTAAGGCTTCTTACGAAGGAATATCGTGCAGAATTGTCCACGGCCAGCAAACAACGGCGGCTTTTGAGGTACAGACCGGTGTCAGACAGGGGTGTCTGCTCTCGCCTTTCCTATTCCTGCTGACCATTGATTGGATAATAAAAATGTCTACAGAGCAGAAGAGAAATGGTATTCAATGGACACTATGGAAACAACTTGATGACCTGGATTTTGCGGATGATCTGGCCCTAGTATCACACACACAGCAACAGATGCAAGAGAAAACCAATTATGTAGCACAGTACTCTGCTTGCATCGGCCTGAACATCCACAGAGGAAAAAGCAAAGTCCTTAAAATAAATACATCAAGCAACACACCTATAGCACTGGAAGGAACAAACCTTGAGGAGGTGGATAGCTTTACATACCTCGGCAGCATCATTGACATACAAGGAGGGACAGACGCCGACATAAGAGTGAGAGTTGGTAAGGCAAGAGCGGCATTTAACCAGCTAAAAAAGGTCTGGAGCTGCAGCAATTTGACCCTCCAGACCAAGGTCAAGGTATTCAACACCACAGTGAAACCTGTCTTGCTATATGGGGCAGAAACATGGCGAACAACAGCAGCTGGTTCAAAAAAGCTACAGACCTTTATCAACTCATGTCTCCGAACGATTTTACGAATCCGCTGGCCCACCGTCATCACCAACGAGGATCTCTGGCGGCGCACACAACAAGAACCAGTGGAAGAGTTAATCTGCCAGCGCAGATGGAGATGGATTGGCCACACCCTCAGAAAGCCCGCATCAAGTATCACGAGACAAGCCCTGACTTGGAACCCCCAGGGTAAGAGAAAAAGAGGTCGACCCAAAACAACTTGGAGAAGGGAACTGGAGGCAGACATCAAAAAGAGTGGGCACAACTGGGGACAGTTGGAGAGACTTGCCCAAGACCGGGATGCCTGGAGAGCCTTTGTTTGTGGCCTATGCCCCAGACGGGACGACAGGCGATGATGATGATGATGAAATATTCTCATCAAATTATTTAATTATTAATTGAATAGGTAATGCTTGTTAGTTATGCTATGTTAAATGGAGAGTAACTCAATCCAACATACTTTATTTTAGTGTTACCATAACTAATGCTTTACCTAAATTTTTAGGTATTAGTATTACCATAGTCAAATCACTGCTTTTCCTTCAGTGGAACTACATTTTCTAGATGATAGATCTTGAGCAAATAAAAATTGTTAATTTTCTAGAATTTCTGAAATAATTACCCCACAATAATGGATCATCAAGGCAACTTGTATGATTACTGACAGTTAGCAGACCCCTGCCTTTTGGTCTTTTAACCAAAACATCTTGAAGAACTTCACTATTGTGAACTTGAACCTTGTTTAACCAAACTGACAAAAAAAGTATGTGTTAATGAGGTGAAGGATTATTATTATAAATAGAAAGCATTACCCTAGTACTAGCAATTAGTATACTAATTTAGTAATTAAGTACAGGTAGGCCTAGTAGTAGTGTATTGGTAGCCTATAATTCATTTCAGCCTATTAATACAATATGGGCTATAATAGGCCTAAATTCTAAAAACTATTAATGGAACTGGTATAATATTTATAAGATTACTGTTACGGTAATTTAAAGTTTTTGTTTGAAAGATAAATGCTAATACTAAAGACTATTAGCTTTTAAGATTTACTCTTAGGAGCCATCCATAAATGATGTCATGCTATTTAGGGAAATTTTTTACCCCCTCCCCCATACTTTCAGCCCATTGTCACAAATTTGTAAACAAATGTAGACACCCTTGGCATACATCACAAACTTGTGACACACCATGCCCCCAGGTATGTGACAACATTTAAGGATGGCTCTTACTCTTACTCTTACACTGTTATTTAACAGAAGTCAGACTCTTTAGACCATCATTATTTTTATATGCCTATTATTTACCACATAGAAAGATGATATTATTTTGGTCTTTTTGCACTACACCGGTGTGAACCAGCTCTTTAAAATGGTGTACCGGGTATTTTTGTAGCAATCTGACACTATTTTAAATTTCAAATTAAGAACCTATGCCTATACAATAGCCTATATTAGTACTTAAAACACTCACTGTGCTGTCACTAACGTCAGTGAATTTTGAAAATTTAATTAAATGATTAGAATCTCTTATATATATTACGCTTCTGGTGCGACTTGTGTACTGCTTCCATTTCTGGCTGCTTCCTATTCAGCGTATTTGGTATTGAGAGTATATTAGAAATAATTTTATATGTTTGAAAGAAAGTATAGTTCAATAATGAGTTCAATAGCACGCAAAATATAATTCCTGGCAGTTACACTAAATGATTTTTTTTAAATAACGCAACTGTGTTTGGTGCCCAATATTTTATTTTCAGGAAATGAAATCGTTTCAATTTAAGTATGGTGTAAAAATATTCAGTTTAAAAGTGGTTGGGACATCAGAATATTTAATATAGTTCATGGACGTGAAATAAAGTGTGCAATGACATATCATGGAGGAAAGGGGTATAGCAAAAATTGGGATTCTGAAATGTGCGTTACTTGAGTTCATGTTTTGTCAAGTAACTTAAGTATATGCCTTTAACTTTAAAACTAAAACTGCTGGCTAAATAAGCAGTGTAGGCCTACTTACTTTACTTACCTAACCATACTTTGCTGTACAAACCCACAAAAGATACGGTGAAGCGACTTGAAATTCTCCACAGCCATGGAATTTTCTTTGTTCTTGGTGGTATTAACCATGACCCCTCCTTAAGTGGCATTTCCAAAATAAATCGTCACTAAATGCCAAATGCAGTCAATTCAGGAACAAGAAAAAAGAGCAGTACTATCTACCTTATTCCTTCTTTTTTCTTAGGCTTATAATTATAATGCCCTTAGAGTCTTAGAGTTAGAGTGTGCCTTTTTTTATTATTTATTTTACTCAGCTGTGTACGTTTTTTTAAATTTAAAGTGTAACTTTGTAAAACAATCTTAATTTTTGTAAAGTTAGTAGATGCCAAGAATGAACCAAACCAGACCACTGCCTGACGAGACAGAAATTTTCAATTCCTAAGTTCAAGCATTAAGACACTTACAAGTTACACTTGATTTTTTATGACAGTGAACTTGTGACTTAGACTTTACTTACTACACTTTTTTGTTTTTATCTTTAGTTTAGGGTACTTGTAGATTTAGACTTGGTTTATTAAATTCAACGGTCAAAGGTAGCTTACTCTTAAGTTCTTAACAAAACAAACCTTAAAAAAAAAATGTTATATTTCGCTATACGGCTAGAGATCTAATTTTCCCCCATGAAAATTAGCCGTCCAGCATTTGTATTCTGAAGGTACATCGCCCGGACGACAGATTAAATATAAAAATAAAAGGGACCGTGTTTCCACCAATTAAAAATTAAATTTTTACACTGGGGAATGAAATTTTAGACCCAAAAGCACTAAAACTTATCATGACAGAACAAAAAAGTTAGTTCTACACAGCGATAACTTGTAGCGTAGCTGGTGAAAGGGATTAGTCAGTAGTGCGCGGGTCAGACTAAGCTTTTCGCCGCCCCCTCCCATTGAAATGTCGCCCTCCCGCATCCCTTCCCACACCAATTAATGTACGAAGTGGCTATAGGTACCCGAGTACCGATAGATGCAGCCATATTTAAAAATAATCTATATGTATTATGATTAAAGTTTATATAGTGAAAAAAATTCCCTTTTTTATTAAAAAGGTCAATTTTAAAATTTTTTTTTTTTTTTAAAGTGGGGGGGGGGGGGCATGCTCTACATTAATCAAGCCGATGCGCTCACTCGATTATGTGGGCCATATAATCAACCGCAGGCGTTGGCATGTGGCAGTTGGACTACGACCTACGAGAACTCTAGTGGGTCATGGTTAGACACATTGAAATATATTCTGTAGCTTGAATAGTAGGTTACAAGTTGAAATTAGCAATTAGATCAACCACATAGGACTTGAGCTATTTGAAATACACGCTTAAAGCAACAAATAGCCTTAAAAAATGCTGGCTTGAGGACGTTTGACAGATCCTTTCTGCTGTTATGGCATATTATTATGCGAAAGCCTATTTTTAGCCACGACCTTTGTTTTGCTTTGATATTGACGTAGACGGAGTAAATGTGATGTGTCACTCCTTACCCACTCCTCCCTTGATAGGGAAAATGTTTTAAGTTAGAATGCGTTGTTTGTTCTAAAGAATGCTACCAGGAGACGCAATTTCTAGAATTTCTTCACTAGTTCGTTCTGATTGAATCCCTATATACAGGGCTGCAGCTTTCCTAGCATATAATATAGGCCTATTTCCTAACATATACGGTACGAGACGTTATTTATGTTAAAGTTTATACTCTTTATACGTGCGTGTAAATTAATATTGGATTGTACCTTTCACTCGCTGTGACGAAAGTTGATAAGTTATTTTTTTCCTCTCTTATTTTCTGTAAGATTGAATTTGTAGTTTTATTAAAGTTTTAAAGTATAATCTAACTTAATAATTTTTTTTTTATCATTAGCTTTGGTATCCTACTGTTTTTCAGTCCTTTGTTTCGTATCGTTCATTCTATGAGGCAAAACTTAAAATAGTTTAAATTTTCAAAACCCTGTAACGGTATGTAGGCCAAACACTTACATCCACTAACCACTCGCCCCTTCTCCTAAGTCGTCCGGATTTTAATACCACCTTCCTGTGATGGATTTAGACCCATGGAGACCCCTAGACAGTCAAAAATCCCCCCCCCCTCTTTTCTAAAACTTATATGTTAATGGCGTAGTTAGTGTTGTTGTTTCCCGGGGTGGGTCAAGCTTTTTGCCACATCCCTTCAACGAAAAAATCTTGTCAGTTTGCCGAAATTGCAGCCCCTCAATTAAATAAAACGTGGCACCTCCCTCGAACCCCCCTTCTACGTCACTGCATATCAGTTAGGCCTACTTGTATTTTGCGTTAATATATATATATATATATATATATATATATATATATATATATATATATATATTATATGAGACGACATAAAAAAAAACACACACACACACANTCCAGGCATCTCTATCCTGGGCCAGCTTCTCCAGGATCTTCCATTCATGGCCAATTTTCTTGATGTCTGTCTCCAATTCTTGGCGCCAAGTGTTTCTCGGCGCCAAGTGTTTCTTGGACGGCCTCTTTTCCGCTTACCCTGTGGGTTCCATTTCAGGGCTTGCTTTGTTGTGTTAGAAGCAGGTTTTCTTAGTGTATGACCAATCCACCTCCACCGCTTCTGGAGAATCTCTTCCTCAATGGGCTTCTGTTTTGTCCGCTGCCACAGTTCCTGGTTGCTGATTTTGTCTGGCCAGTGAATTCTGAGAATCCTTCTTAGACAGTTGTTGGTGAAGGACTAAAGTAAGGATTTTTAACGCTATGGTAAAACCTGTGCTGCTATATGGAGCCGAGACATGGAGAACAACGGCCGTAAACCTGGCTGAGAAATATAGTCTTATTTATTTCCCTGTTTTCCTTTCTTTTTTTTTTTTTCCGGTCTCTTAGTCGCTGACCCGTTTAGATGAGATAGTATTTTTTTTATTCCATTCACCACAGTTGTCATCGACAGAAAGTCTCTCAAAATCATACCTCTAATGGTTTCCGTCTGAAGAAAAGTTTGCGACTTGTTTTGTTTTCAGAGCCCAGCAACCCCTTGCGGCCACTGGGCAAAAAAAAAAAAAAAAAAAAAGGGGGGGGAGGGGGGGGGCACTCGGGGCCCAAAGTTGTGATACGGAAAAAACTATTATTAGGCTAACTTTGAATGTAATGGGCATGAACAATCCGAAAAGTGGCAGCGGGTGGAGCTCCAAAAGTCACTATCTTGATTGATACACCCCAGAAAGGCGTCTACCAACGCCGGGCTTAGCCTTAGATAAACTTTCGCCCTGTGCGAAGCACCCGTTCAGCGCCTCCTTTCCTGTAAGGCTCCGCTCTTTTTACGATTACGACGTAGGCTATGGAGTACGTGTTATGATGCTATAGATGTAGCTAACCATACGCATTTGAACATTAATGTCATTAATTTAGACTGTTTAGTTTTCTACGGTACTTTGTTCCATTTCCACACCACCTTTGGGGTCGCCCATAATCTGCCCCTTTGAGATCGGAACTATCGGCGCGTTTTTTGTTAAAGGAGCATTTACTGGACGCCCCTATGGTCACGGCGCCCGGTGCGGGGGCACAGGTCGCAATCCCTTAAGGCCGGCGTTACGTTTACATCTTTAAATTTCAAGAAACAAGGTTTCAATGAACTATTTTGTTATCTTTTCAAACTTTTATCTTGTAACCCGAACTTTTTTATCTCTTACAGCTCCTTTGGTCACACGACCAAAGTCGCTCAAAGCCTCCCTTTAAACGTTGATAGTAACCATCCCATGAGACAGGAAAAAAAAGGAAGATCGGCATGTGTTATTTCTCTTACTTTTGTCTCTTCTTCTACTTCTATAATTGTTTTGTATAGATATTTGGACCTTTCAAGATAACATCAAATAAAAAGTAAGGATTCTTTGTTGTGGGTCCCCTAAAATGTTCGAGGGCCCTGGTCACCTGACACATAATTTGTCTTTAGGTAAATCCCACTTCCTTTTTTAAACTTGATGCCTTTTGTAAACATCTCCCATCTTCGTAACATAATTATGCCATTCATTTACACCTACGACATTTGTTATTTTTTATAACTAGCTGAAAATCGTTGCTTTTCAATGGTGTTTAGGTGAATGAAAAGTTCATTACGTCTATATGAAAAGTTAAAGTATTTAAAACATAAAGGATTTCTGCTTTGGGAATCAAAAGAGCAGCAAATAAATATGAGTGGCTGAGAAGTAAAATACATTTTAAAAATGTTTTGCAATATATAGTAGTATTCATGAGTGATGGATCAAACAAGTTTCAGATTATCTTGGACATAGCTCTTTTCATTCACCACCACCCCTAGAATTTAGAAGCACGCAACCAGGCAACTGACTTAGATTTCATCTTCCTGTCAATTCCCATGTCCTTTTGGAGCAGGCGATTTGACAACTCCGCAGGCCTTTAGATCGCCTTTGAGATGAACCCCCACATTGCCTCGCAAGGATCAGACTTGGAGCGACTTGATGGCAGGCATTGACATTATCAGCCCTGAGAAAGACCGGGTAGCGACTGTTTTAAGTCACCGGTCAGTAGAATATAAATCACACCCATGTGGCATTTACTTCTTCAGGATGTCCTAATAGTTCTGTCCAAGGCTTCCATTCCAACAATCAACTTGTTAGCCATGATACACTCATCCCACAACAATCAACTCGTTAGCCATAATGCACTCATCCCACAACAATCAACTCGTTAGCCATAATGCACTCATCCCACAACAATCAACTTGTTGTTAGCCATGATGCACTCATCCCACAACAATCAACTTGTTGTTAGCCATGATGCACTCATCCCACAACAATCAACTTGTTGTTAGCCATAATGCACTCATCCCACAACAATCAACTTGTTGTTAGCCATAATGCACTCATCCCACAACAATCAACTTGTTGTTAGCCATAATGCACTCATCCCACAACAATCAACTTCAGGTTAGCCATAATGCACTCATCCCACAACAATCAACTTCTTGTTAGCCATAATACACTCATCCCACAACAATCAACTTGTTGTTAGCCATAATGCACTCATCCCACAACAATCAACTTGTTGTTAGCCATAATGCACTCATCCCACAACAATAAACTTGTTGTTAGCCATAATGCACTCATCCCACAACAATCAACTTGTTGTTAGCCATGATGCACTCATCCCACAACAATCAACTTGTTGTTAGCCATAATGCACTCATCCCACAACAATCAACTTCTTGTTAGCCATAATGCACTCATCCCACAACAATCAACTTCTTGTTAGCCATAATGCACTCATCCCACAACAATCAACTTGCTGTCAGCCATGAAGCACTCATCATGAGCCATGAGGCGCTCATCCCACAACAATCAACTTGCTGTCAGCCATGAAGCACTCATCATGAGCCATGAGGCACTCATCCCACAACAATCAACTTGCTGTCAGCCATGAAGCACTCATCATGAGCCATGAGGCGCTCATCCCACAACAATCAACTTGCTGTCAGCCATGAAGCACTCATCATGAGCCATGAGGCGCTCATCCCACAACAATCAACTTGCTGTCAGCCATGAAGCACTCATCATGAGCCACTCATCCCACAACAATCAACTTGCTGTCAGCCATGAAGCACTCATAATGAGCCATGAGGCGCTCATCCCACAACAATCAACTTGCTGTCAGCCATGAAGCACTCATCATGAGCCATGAGGCACTCATCCCACAACAATCAACTTCCTGTTAGCCATAATGCACTCATCCCACAACAATCAACTT
>CAXITT010000681.1:227717-283062 GCA_964033795.1 Lymnaea stagnalis | reverse complement strand
TCAACTTGCTGTCAGCCATGAAGCACTCATCATGAGCCACTCATCCCACAACAATCAACTTGCTGTCAGCCATGAAGCACTCATCATGAGCCACTCATCCCACAACAATCAACTTGCTGTCAGCCATGAAGCACTCATCATGAGCCACTCATCCCACAACAATCAACTTGCTGTCAGCCATGAAGCACTCATCATGGGCCACTCATCCCACAACAATCAACTTGCTGTCAGCCATGAAGCACTCATCATGGGCCACTCATCCCACAACAATCACCTTGCACTCAAAAAGTACGGTACCCAAGCTGTATTACACTATTTCGAATATTACACAATGGAGTCTCAGAGTGATTTAAGTTGAGAGGCTGTTTGAGAGCAGAGTGAGTTGCTGCTATACAAGAGGAAGCTACAGAAATCGCTACCCCCACCCCTTTTTTTTTTTTTTAAACTATCATGAAACAAAATCATTTTCCCTGTGCCATATGGAGCGTCAAGAAAGACAGCTGTCAAGAGCTTAAACCAACACCGCTAACCACTTCGTGCTAGAGTTGACTTAGTTTAGCATTTTTTCTTCTTCAACTTCAAATCACCTTTATACCTTTGCTTTGTTGAGTCATGTAAGTGGCCTTTGTAAAACCCTTTACTAACTGCAGGGCAGCAGTTGCTGGATTTAGTGCACCCTGTTTTTGTCACAGTAGTCCCACCATATCTGGTGGGCGTTCCCCGATCCCCCACCAGGGGAGGCACCCGATGGGAGGTCAGCCACATAAATATAAGACTAAGACAAATCGTGATGTAAAATTTCAACTTCATAGGGCTTGTTCTAGAGACAGTTTTGAGTGTATGATGTTTGATTTCAGTCCAGTTCAAAAGAATCTATAAAATGAATTGCTAAAGAAGAAAAAAATGAAGATAAATTTCTGTCAAAGACTTTTATTTCTGTTGAAAGGAATGTATAACCATTAAATAAAGTACACTATCACCACATTGAATGGGGTAGAACAATCATATGAAAAGATTTTAGCTTTCTTAAAAAACTGGTAAATTTCACATACCGGTAAATGAAAATTTAGAGTGTCCGGACATAGATCAAGTGATCAAGAGTTAATTAAGAAAAGATAGGTAACATGTATATTTCATCTACAAGAAATTTAGTTTTATTACAACAATGTATCTTCGTGATTATAACTTTTTATAAACTACATTTTGTTAATAAATAATTATATGAGTTTAAAATTTCAAAGAACAACTTGTTAAAAAATGTAATAATATCTTGAATAAATATAATGGAAAAACAATAACTAGAAAAAAGTCTCTTAAATTTTATTTCTTTGCTGGGTTAACTTAATCCAACTGACCAATTTCAAAGAGTTTAAAAAAAAAAAAAAAAAAAAAAAAAAAAAAAAAAAGGAAAAAAAAAAAAAAAAAAAAAGTTTTTTAAATTTTTTTTTTTTGGTGGGTTAAAATAAACCAAATGACCAATTTCAAAAAATTTAAAAAAAAAAAAAAAAAAAAAAAAAAGGAAAAGAACTTCTTTATACCTTAAAAAAGTAAAAAAAAAAAAAAAAAAAAAAAAAAAAAGGAAAAGAACTTCTTTATACCTTGGACCAACATGTGTTTGATGTAAGATGAGCCAAACTAACACATTATTTGATTAGAAAGAAAACAATATAAAAACTTCAGACCCTCTTCATTATAATAGCACCATCACAGAGTTTTTGGGGGGATACATGTTGTCACTGTTTGTATGGAATAACAATGAGAGACACATTTGGTTGCATCAAGTGAGAATGAGATAATACAGAATCAAAGTTACAAGTGTTGAAAAACCTACATGGATTAGACATTATAACATTTCTTGAATGCTAGTAATCATATCATATACAGAAAAACCTAGAAAAATGTATTGGTACAAAAACAAAATATTTATCAAGTTAAATTATCAGGATTTCCCATTTGAATAGGAGAAATTGTTAAAAATCATCGTTAGATCTTTGTTTTGTAATTAGTCCATGTCAAATACACCCAGTAAAGCACAGTTCTCCAAAGTATCCTCCCACTGCAGCTCTTGACATCTACTCAGCACCCTGGTTTACAACTATAGTTTTTCCTTTAGGATCATCATAGCGATCCATGATGGAAAGATTGAGAACCATTATAGTCCCAAAGAAAAGAATAGCTAGCAGAAATGCTGATGAAAAGAGGGCCATCCATATTCCAGTGGTGAAATAGGGGACACAGTCTTGGGGATGAAAGAAGTAATCACCTGGGACGTTGAACGGCTGGATCTGGAGAGTAACAATAAATGCTTCTATAATATCCACAAAAGAAAAAAAGAAAAGAGAATACCATGGGGAAATCATGCATGAGAGGTGAAGGGAAAACATGAGATTTATAAAAGTTTTTAAGGTACAAAGTTTGATATGTTAATCCTTCAATAATATCCTATAAATTCTAATCCTTACAACCAAGCAAGGAGGTCAACGCACTGTGCCAGCAATATAGTGTTAATAAAATTATTGTAAAGAATCAAATATTCTAAAGGGTAAAATTTCTTTTATCAGCATTTATTAGCTTTAAAAAAAATATAATTCAAAGCAAAACATAAATTTGTAAATGTCACATCAGAAAATAATTTTAAGATTTTAAGGGAAAGAAGAAGATTTTATTTATTCATATATAAAAAAAAAGAAGCTACATCATCAATTTTTAAACAACAAACCTGGAAGCTGCTTAACGTTATAAAGGTGCCTTTATATTCTTTAAGGTCTTTCTGACGCACTTCATCAACATACATGGTCAATTCTGTGCAGTGAAAGGAATAAGGGAAAGGCACAGTCAAGTCCAATGTGTCACGATTCAATGTGGCATTTTCCAGTGAGGTATTCATGTCATGACGATTCAAAGCTGTCAGATTCAATGTCACAGATGTCATAACCCAACGATCTGGAAAATTCACTACATCCATGCTGAAATTTAAACAAATTACTTTCAAAGGTATAAATATAAAAAAAAAAAAAAAAAAAAAAAAAAAAAAAAAAAAAAAAAAAAAAAAAAAAAAAAAAAAAAAAAAAAAAAAAAAAAAAAAAAAAAAAAAAAAAAAAAAAAAAAAAAAAAAAAAAAAAAAATAAAAAAAAAAATAAAAAAAAAAAAAAAAAAAAAAAAAAAAAAAAAAAAAAAAAAAAAAAAAAAAAGAATGACTGACGTTATGGTGTACTGGGGGCATAACTGCCACATAACCTACCAGGGTTATCCACAGCTATGGGGTCTGGGTTAAATATAGGCTAAATGAATCTAAACCACTTGTCCTAAGAATACAGATACTATCAATGATATTCAGAAACACAAAAATTTAAAAGAAAGGTATTAACAATACAAAAAAACCAAACAATTTTATAAACAGAAATAAAAACAGTCTTCCAATTTCATTGCTTTATGTAAACAATGTTAAAATATGTTATAATAATAAATATTTTTATTTTACTTACATAATTCTCACATCATAGATGTCATCACCAGAAGTTACGTTTGCAAATAATAATATGACACTGAAAAAAAAAAAAAACATCTTTCAAAATGATCACCAAGTTGCATACACATGCATATATTATATTAAAATTCCACTCTGGAAAATACTAATAAAAAAGTTCAGCTTTGCCAGTGGAACTTTCCCCCCCACCATATTATATAAAAACTAATTATATGTTTTATTAAAATATTTTGCCATCTGTCAAAAAATATATTAAAAAAAAAAAAAATTAGTTGCATGTGGTTGGTTGTAATGTATAAAATGAGAGACTTACGTAGCTGTATCGTTACCCCCATATGACTCAGATGCCGTTGTTTCAGTTGGGCTTAGGGTTAAATTCAAACTACACGTGGGACCGCTCAAAGTGGTTGAATTTTTCACGCAAAGCTGGCCTTCTCGCATAAATACATACATTAGGCCTCCATCGCTCCGTGAGACATTCATAAAAGTGCCATTGACATTTGATGGTTCTGCCGAAACCTCCAGCAGATGCCTATTGTTGTATGACACAATAGTGTCTGCCTGCAGAGAGAGATTCAGGAAATATCAACTGTGGGACAATAACAGGGATAAATCAATGCAGTACTGCAATATAGGAAACCTGTCAATTTAAGAAGTCAAATCCATTATTTTAAACAAGCATGCACGGGAAAAAAAAGTAATTAACAATAAAAGCAAGGCCAAAAGCAGAGTTCGCAATGATGAATATCTGAGATAACAGCTAACTGTAAAAAAAAGTGTTGTCTAGTGCAAAGTTTAGGCAGTGATGAAATGCATAGAAAAATAAACCAGAACTTAATTTGAGAGGATTGCAAAGTGTTATAGTATTGTAACTGAAAGAGGCTATACATTATCATGTAAAACTGACATCCTTCTTGGTTGTGTGCTCAAATGACACTGCTTTGAATTTACCTTCTAGAAAACTGTAAACAAATCCTAATTGCATAATAGTGAAACAATTGATTTTTTGACACTCAAATGAGCCCTCAACATGCTGACAGGACAAACAATATTACATTTGATTCAGAAGATTATCAAGAAATGGTCGCTAATTCCAACAATTAGCTGGCTTACCATGGCATCGCCAGCTGATTCTCCAGTGAACAAAGCTGTGTATTTGATGTTCCTTTCTTGAAGATAAGCGGAAACAGCACCAATTGTTTCATCTAGATTCAGGAAATGAAATGTAAAATTGAGATTACTACAACACTAAAAAAAAACATTTTTAAGAACTTTTGTTATAATTGATCTGCCAAGTTATTGGAAAAATAATTTAATAAATAAATCATCCTGAATATATTTTACCATTTTTTGCAATAGAAGTTTCCTGCTCCTCATCATGTATTGGTTTTAAATGAATAATTAGAAGGAAAGGGTTTTGGGTGTTGAGGTCAAGGTTTTCTACATCTTCAACTGAGTTTGCTGTATAAACATCCTTGTAAAAAGATTTTAACTTTTTAAGAACCAGATTTGGATCCACCACTTTTGGAAATTCCAGGGAAAAATGATTGTCCATTAGGTGCTGAAAAAAATTAATTAAACAAATAAATTGATATATTAAATAGACATACTAAATAACCAGTACTCTTTATGTTCACTTGCAATGACTGAAACATTCAATTTAAGAACTCAAGTCATTATTTTAAAAATGCACAAAAATATTTCTAAGAAGGACTTAACAATAAGGTATGAATATATGAAACAATTAGGTTCAATCAAAATCATACCTTAATATTCTTGAAGGAACCTCCATCACTTTTAAGAGAATATACATCAGCAAATTTAGTAAAATCATCAACATGAAGCTGTTCATAAAGAAAACAAATTAAATATTTTTAGTCAAGGATAAATTAGGGTCTTGAATGTTTTGCTTCTGATTTGGTGTCAAGTGTTTACAATTTATTTCCAAATTAAAGAAATATATAATTTCATATACAATACTAAATATTGATATCTTGTTAAAATTTTTTAATCAGCACAAAGAATTTAACATAAAAAGTGTAAGATTAATTTTTTAGAATTATTTGCCATTTATCTTTGATTGAATACAGAAAAGTGATGAATACCTTATTTTGAAGAAAAATCACTGCACTCTCTGTGGGAGTCTTCATTAAAGGATCAAGATATGTGTTCAGAAAGTCATCACTTTTCAGCGCTTCATGTGCCCTTACTTCAGGCAGGTGGCTCAGCGACCTGAATATGTAAAAAAAAGAACAGTTCCTTTTTAAATATGTTTGTAGATTATGCGTTCACTAATTAAATTCAATTGATATGCAAGATAAAATAAAAATGGATTAAATAATCTTGTTAATTACTGAGCTCAAACACAAAATAATAAATATCTTAATTTTAGCACACAATATTTAAATAGCTTTTAAAAATAATCTAATGTGGTTTAGAATTAACATTTTGTATTAAATAATCTTAAGTTGAAAACTTGAGGGAAAAAACAAAAAAACAACAAACTAAATGCAGTAGAAAAGTCTTTAAACGCTTATTTAAATTTAATACTTAAACCTAGTTTTTGCCAGTGAAAGTTTAATTTCTTAGGATGCTTTCCCCGTAAACCTGACACAAAAATCTATATGCCTGCTTTAAAGTGTTTTGATTTGTGTGGTCACTAAAATATGTATCAAACTTTGAGGGACATTAAAAATGATAAAAAATCATTTAAGAAACATTTAAAGACTTTTTTTATTTAAATAGAATTAAGAACATTAGAGAGCTGTGAGCATGCTAAAGTAGCATGGATGCAAGTCACGAAGTGCTATATAAATATTCAATTCAATTCAAAGTGTTTTTAATCCCATTAATTTGTTTTTTCCCCTCCCTGCAATCCATTATTGCCACAACTGCTATTAAAAATGTGATGTATTTTCACATGTTTCCTCACTAACTTTTGACTATACATTTTTGTGCTATCAACTACTAAATTCTTTCCAATCAAAAAATGTTTGGACTATTATAATTTTTTGTTGCATTTTTCTCTTAAGCATACTTTACTTAAACACTTCCATTATTTTTTCATATATATTTTCTATTGCCTTTGCATTACATACAACTCTTTCTCCCCCAACATGCAAAAATGTTGAAATTATTTTTATTTTATGTGGCATTAGTAATTGTAAGTTTCATGCCGTCAGAAAAAAAATAATTTAAAGTGCGGAGTGGTAGACTTATGGAGATTTTAATAATTTTCTCTAGGTACATTGATTCAATTATAAAAAAATATGTTCTCCAAAAAAGTAATGATCCCAAGTCACCATAAGTCCTCAAGCTGTGCACTAGATTGGGTCACAAGTTTGCGTTTGTACAATACAATCCTGTTCTTATGATACAATCCTAACAGTTTCACACTAACAATTTGAGATTGTCATAATTTTTAAGATTGTAGCAGCAGTTGAAATGTGGTCTGCACTTACACAAACATGTTAATTGATACTTATAGTTACGTATTATACATCCATGCTGAAACAAGGTGACCATCTATTTCTTTCCAAGTGGGAGACATCTATTTTCGGAAATGTTCAGTGAGGTTTGAAACATGAAGCCAGTAACTAATGCATTATACTGTATGTTTATAGGTTTTTAATAGGTAAAACCACTGATGAAAACAATAGAACTAGGTCCCAAAATGTAGGGGTGCAGTACATTAATAAAGAACAAATGAACTAGCATACAACAAAAAAATAAAAGCTCTACCCAAAACTTAGTAAGGTACTGTGCTCTGAAATCTTTTTCACCAACTATTCACATATTTTAGGCTCTTCTCAGAACTTCACTGGACACCCCAAAGTGAAAAAGGTACAAAATAATAGTTGTTTTATATTATTATTAGGTTCAAAGGCCGATAATCTACTCCAATTCACTCATTTAAAATAAAAAAATTTCTACATTAATAAATTCAATGGTAGAAAAATTTAGAACATTTTCAATGGCTCATTCCATTATTGTGGCCATGTACAATACAATTGACACTTTCTGTTTCTCCGTTTTGCAGACAACAGGGTATTTATAACATTATAAACTTAACGTAATTCTAATAAATGTCTATAATTGCATTGAGCAGTTTTAAAAAAAAACACTCTTGAAATTATACGAGGCAAGGAGGTTATCACAGGTCATCAGTTTCTTTTTTTGCATAAAAGATAACAGAGATACAATAAAGTTGTTTGCTCAATTTAGCACTCAGCACTAATTTTTGTAGATGAATACCATAATTTTATGACAAAATATTCCTTTCATCAATGAAATAGCAACAAGGTCCAAAAATAGTAGGTACTTTGACAGGAATTTGTAAATATTGGCCTATTGCCATAAATCAACATCATTTTAAAGGGCTAGCTATAAGCTTTTCAAAAACACCAATTTAATATTTCTATCTTTTATAGAAATAAAGTAATGATTTTTTTGGTGGTTTTTTTTTTAATTTTTATACCCCCTTATTTATCTTTGCTGTGAAAACTTGTGACCGACTTTCCAAATATCTGCTTTCAGGAGACACTGGAAATGCAATATACAACACAATGAACAACAATACTTGTATATAACATCAGGACTTTGTATTGTGGATAATTTTATTTGAGGGTATGTTATGAAAAATGTGAACAAAAAAATTAGAGGGTAACTGGAATGTTCCGCTTGTCATTTTCTATTCAGACTGCTCTACATACTTCTTGGTCTTATTTAATGAATCCCACATAAACTTTGTCTTTGCCATCTACATCCAAACATGTCTAAATGTGGACCAATGGAAGAAATTCCACTAAGTTCCTCAATAGAGAATTAAAGATTTTTCTTGTATCAGAATCAACCTAGAAAAAATATCTAATTATTAATTAAACACATTATTAAATTTAAAAATACTAATTTAAATTTAAATAAGGCCTTCTGTTGTAATAAAATAGTATTAGTAGTATATTAGTATTACTTTATTATTATTAGTTATAGTTCAGCAGTTCAGCACTTAAATTTTAACTTAAACTTAATAGCTATGATTAGGCCTATAAATTATAGTTAAATATTGTAGTTGTAGGTCTAGAAATATAGGTGGAAGCAAACTTAAATTAATTTTTTTTTAATATATTCAATTTATGTATTCTAAAATTACAATTTACCTAGATGTATTCAGATATTTAAAGATTACAGAAAATTAAAACTTATTGATTGTTATTGCGATCGAATTTTGTTTGCTGTGACGATTACCAAAAAAAGGGGCAAAATTTATTTTTTTCCCTCCTTTGAAGGGAGGGAGATGACAATCTGAAAGGGAAAATGACTATTTCAAATTTATTCCCCATCAAATTTAGATGCTAAAGAGCTTTCTTTACGTTCCATTGTAATGTAATCAGTAATAAATGAGCATTTAAGCATTTTTTCAAATGGTCAAAGTGACATAACAAAAAAAAGAGATGTTCACCTCATGGGAAAATTGTATGCGCTTCACTGTAAGAGATATATTTTACATTATCCATTACAAAACTAATTTAACATTAGAACATCAACGCAAAACGCATAAATCCTTGTTCCAAGTAGAAGCGAATGTGAGATGATCACTCAAGTTTTTGCGTCCTTTTTTCAATTTGCTCAGACCGTATGTATTGTGTGAGAGTGAGCAATGTGATATCTAAAAATAGGGTCACAAAATTTGGTGCAGTCCATGTCCCATGACCAGTACATTTTTAGTCATTACCAAATTTTTTTTTGCATCTGGGGAATGTATTGATCTACATGTATGCTAATTTTCACAGCGATAAGTGTCTTACGAGAGACTCCATGTTTCTACGCGTTCGCAGCAGGTCATGCAGTTCGCTCAACCTAATTTCGCCATGGGGTGGGCCACGCCCCCATTTTTAATGGCGGAAGTTGCCGATACTTAGGAAATATTAATTTATTACCACTATTTACATCAAAATATTTGATAACTTGTGTTTCAGAATGCATTTTGAAGACATTAAAACTGGAATGTTTTAATTTGAGCTTTAAAAACCCGGTAGAATCCATATTATAAATGATCAGAATTTACCGTGTGCAACACGTTGTCATTGGCAACCATTCACAGCCACTTGCATTATGGCTGTATCGTAGTACTACCTCAGAGTTTCATTCATAAGAGTTTGCCGTGTGCAAAAACTACTATACCATTGGTCAGGGAAAGCTTTAATTAATTATTCATGTGCCAAAGTTAAAAGTTTAAACTAAGTCGACCCTAAACAGTATTTTAGTGATAAGGCGATGCGTTGCCTTATATAAAGTATATAGTCATTGCGCATGACGCGAGCACCGGAATGAGGTCACAAGATGTGGAGGTTTCGTCCATAGTAAAAAAAATACCCAAACAAACTCACACTTTAAAAAAAAAAAAGTACTTATGCTAAAAAGGTGATTCTGGTTTAATCTTTTTATTTGAAATTTGCTCTAATTAAGTTTTTATTAAAAAAATTATTTCAATTTTAAAATTTTGTATTCAAGTACCTAGAGGGGTAAAAAGGTCTGGACATAGGAAAAAATAAACGTTTCTGTCAAAGTACCTAAATGATGATAAAGAATAAAGATTCAAAGAATTAAAGTCAAATAAGGTCTGAACGAAGAGTGATGAGTACAGAGTAAAGTAGTAGTCTAAGTAGTAGTAAAGTAGCAATTAATAATTAAAACTTGGTGATGACTGAAGACAAACTATTTCTTCACTTACCTTTCTGGTGACCACATTAAAACTGGTACTGTAAGCTCACTTGCACGGGCATGATAGAGGGTTAAGATAAAGATAAATAGTTGCATAAGCATGAACATTTTTACAAATCAGTTTTAATAACACAGCTCCAAATTCTTGTGAGAGTTATTTCTTTTTGTTAGAAGCCGGAAATCTTGTGATAAATTATAAACCGGAAGACCATATGATCCTTTAAAAATGCAATTAGTTTTAGTGAATTGCCAGTTTTGATTTGTTAATATTACAACTTAACTGGAAGGAAAAATCAAGAATGATTCGAATAATTGTCTCTCATATATACACTCATTGATTAAGATTAAGAAAGAAATATGGAAGTTAAGAAATGTATGAGCGTTAAAGACAGTGACGTAGGAAGGATCGTGTGGAGGGGACGGTCCGCCCCGGGCGGCATTTTCGGAAAACTACATACTACATACCATTTTCGTGGAAGTGGGTAGCAAATATCTTTGCCCACCCCGGGTGGCATTAACACTAGCTACAATTCTGTTTGAAGTCAATTTTTGAAATTAAACTGAACAATTATGTTCTTACGCTCGTTTGACAATCTATTTAACTTGAATAAAACTAATAAAAAGGAAATAAAAGGAGATCAATGTTTAATTTGCATTGACAGCCAATCAAACTGTCAAACATTTTTTTAAACCATTATGAGTGATTATGGTACTCTCATGGACCTCTGAAATAAAAATATAATATATTTGTTTATATGTAGGGTATTGCAGGTAGGGCAAACGCCTTGGTTACCACATGAAGGGGTGTCATAAAGATTAATTCATACTATTTCAATAGCTATTCACAACTCTCTCAGAGTTTACACTGTTAAAATTACACACTTTAATAGTATACACCCAGAATATTAGTATATCATTTGAATTTTTCTTGCAATGCGGTGAACGGTTTTCCTTATTATGCACTACAAAGTCTTTAAAAGTAGCCCCAAAGTTGAGCACTAGCTGATACGAATTAGAAACAGTTTCCGCCACACCCCCGACATGTGCTCAAAATACCTTAGGTGCACCACTGCCCTGATTAAATCAATATTTATAAAACTATAAATTTTTATCTAGCCTTTAAACACGCCCATGAAAATAAATTTTAACAAACTGATGCCCTTTTTTAAAGCTACAGAAGCCATTCAATATAATTTTTATTACATATTAGTTGTTTTTATTGGTTATTTCTAATACTTTATTTTAATCACATGTATTGTAAATATTTAGCCCATCTGTCAAGCTTGTTACTCAACCTTTTCTAAATTCTGCAAGTATATTAATTGATTGGCAGTCTAGCATTCTCTTCAGACAAAAATGAGGATGGGTACATGAGTCAGAAAAAAAGCCAATATGTATGAAAGATAAGGAATGGATTGAAAACCACTAATAATCATGTTTTCTTAGAACCCTTGAAATGCCCTCTCGCATCACAGGTTGGGAAACCCTGATTTTGATACAAATTAACTATACTTCATGCTATAAGCATATTATATAAACATTTTCCTATTAAATGTTTACTACTTGTAAACTTATATTTTCTAAGCATGAGAATGTTTCCTTTTTTAATTTTTTTTTTTGTATCTAAAATTCATACTCACGTCTTGGCAAATAAAATTGTCTGAAATTTTGACCATCCTGGGACTTTACACAGTATAGCTTGAAAACTCTGGCCAAGTTTCTTGTAACTTCCTTTTGAGCCCTCACATTTGCAATCATGGGTAGGTTTTTTCTCACGTGTTGCTAAAAAAATGTCCAAAAGTGTTTTTCGATGATAAATGTATGCTATAATTTTTATGAGCTATTAAAAGAAAGATAGTAACATTCTATAAACATACCAATATGATCCGGGAAAGCGGTTGCCAAAAGAAAATGGTAACACTGGTGTGGAAAGAAAAAAAAACCTTTTGTCGATAAGACTAAAAGAGTAAAATTGTGTTCTCTAGGCTAGAAAAAGTGTATTGTATACTAATAAAATCAGGGTTTTATGAAATGCTACTGGGCCTTTGGGATACTATCCAATAGTATATTATTTCTCTAAGTGACGTTAGGCCTAAACATTTATCAAATATAATTTACAGGGTTGTGCCTGGCTAACTGCTAATGCTGAATTTTTCCAGCATCACATTTATTTTGCTATACTGAATACTGTAGTAAACTATTATACATTATACAATACTAATACTATTCTCTTATTCTGGTTACCCTACTTTGTCCGTGTGACTCTGGGTAACTTGGACTTATCACTTCATGGTGCAGCTATTTGAATTGGTCTTGGTGGCATTACTTAAGAATTAACTTTCCCTAGAATAGTCAATGACAATATTAGTAGGTAGTTCGGTAAGATCCGGGAAGTGCCGAAAACCGGGTATCGTGATTTCGTTGTCAAAATGGCGACCTCCACTTTTTAATTTACAGAGAGTCACGTTGTTTACGACTTTTTAACTATATATAGCCCAGCATGTTAATTCTATTTCCGCCCACAACTTAGAGTAGACATGTTGTGTTATGATTAGACACTTGAGTCCCTCAAAAAATTTTGGGGCTTCACTTTGAAAATTGAAGGTAAAATAACGCAATTTTTACTCATTCATATTTTTTGTGTGGAAAGGAACCTTTCTTTGAATTTAAAGGACTATATAATATAAATAATGGCATTAACTACAACATATCCAAGACCTGTTAATTTAGGCCCATCAGTTTGGTCAGAAATTTCCTCGGAAATTTTATTCACGTGTGTCCCAAAATTACCTATTATCGTTAATATTCGTTGCTATGGTAAATAACCTGATTTACTCTGGAAATCCAGCCTATTACCCCCTAATAACTTATTTAGAAATAAAAATAAAATAATTAATAAAACAAATACATATTTTTAATATGATTTGATGCTTTTATTGAGGGATATTAGGTTAAAAAAGCCTAATTAATTACAATTCATAGTTAACTATTAGTTTTATATACTGTTTTATATGTATACTATTAACTATATATATACATATACTATATACATATATGTATATATAGAGGCCTAGAATAGTATTACTATTAATAATAGTATTATAAGTGTAGGCCTATCCCCCCCCCCCAATAATTATTTGTAGGACCCATTATTCATATGTAATGATATATATAGTGATTCTTAAGGCATAAATTAAGTAAAAATGTACAAAAAATATTCACTTACCTTTGGTATTGAAATATCCTATATTTAATCACATATCACACTATTCCAAAAGAGAATTATTATATAATCCTCAGTATTCTCAAAGAAAAAAACACACTTTCTGCCACAATAATCCAAGAATTACATGAGATATTACTAAAATTTAATAATAAAACATTGTAATAACCTCAAGCAAATAACTAGAACTTATTTAAAATTCTATCAACAGCCAAAGTTGATTCTTACAAGAAATGTTGATCTGTGAAACAACTTTACTAACTTAAAATAAATGACATTACTATTTTTTGTCATATTCACACATTCATATGGTATGGGACTAAAATACATTATATAGAAAATGGTAAAATAAAAAGTGTAATAGTCAATTTTAACTTATTGAAACAAATAATCCCTTTATTATTAGTATATACTTATAAATTTTAAACAATTCCACAGAAAATTTTAAATTAATATCTTAAGAATATTTTATTATTATTATGAATTTTGGGAAATTGAAAAAAAATTTTATACATAATTAATTAATTAATTACGAATAAGTGACGAGTCAGCATATTTTATATATTTTTAATAGGAAAATAATAAAGATTTTAAAAATAATTTTTGCGGAATATTGACAAAAACTAACTTATATTTTGTGGTTTTATTTAGAAGTACTCTAATTAAAATATGTTCCCTGTAAATATTATATTTTTGTGTCATTTTATAATAAAGTTATAGGCCTTAAAAAAAAATCAAAATGAGGGTCACGAAATGTGGAGGAAAATCCCATAGTAAAAAAGTGCCTTTGAGGTCCCTACTAAAAAATTCATAACTTTTGAACCACTTGAGCTAGAAAGTTGATCTTGGTGTTTTTGTAATCTATTCTCCAGGCTCTATACAGCTGTAGTATTTTTATATTTTTAAAAATGTTTTGAAATTTTAATCAAAGTGCCTAATATTAGATACTTTGGTCAAAAATGTAAACATTTTGTAAAAATAAACCAATGGAACAGTTCAATAGAGCTAATTTTTTACACAATTTTAACACCAAAATAATATTTTTAGCTGTTGTAGTTTTAAATTTATGAATTTTTTAAATACGACTTGGTTTGTCCTTTTTTAACATGGACTGCATCTCCACATTCTGTGACCTCATTCCGCTGATCGCGTCATGCGCAATGACTTGATAGTTTATATAAGGCAACGCATTCCCTTATCACTAAAATACTGTTTAGGGTCGACTTATTTTAAACTTTCAACTTTGGCACATGAATAATTAATAAAATCTTTCCCTGACCAATGGTTTAATAGTTTTTTAACATGGCAAACTCTTATGACTTATGGAAACTCTGAGATAGTACTACGATATAGCCGTTATGCAAGTGGCTGTGAATGTTTGCCAATGGCAACATGTTGGACACGGAAAATTCTGATCATTTATAATATGGACTCTACAGGGTTTTTAAAGCTCAAATTAAACATTCCAGTTTAAATGTCTTCAAAATGCATTCTGAAGCACAAGTTAAAATAACTGTATCGTAGTACTACCTCAGAGTTTCATTCATAAGAGTTTGCCGTGTGCAAAAACTATTAAGGGGTTAACTACCTTCATTTTCATTTTCTAAATTATTAACATTTTAACATGTTTAAAGTTTTTATATTATGTATATGGGCTTAGATAAGTAAAATATGGTGGACAAATTTAATTATTTAAAAAAAAATTTCCTTCAGCGGAGCATATTTGGGGTCGAGGTGGTAAAATCATGGGAACCTTAGGAAAGGTTTTATATAAAAGCCACAGCAGCTACAGGTCTCAAATTTTGCATTTAATTAGCCATAAGCCTACTAAATATGATAACATTGAGACTTTGGGTAAAAAGATAGCCAATTTTTTTTTTTCATGTCCTTTTGGTGCTGTTTAGTTTTTGTTTGGCCGCGCAACTTTTTCTTTAAAAATATCACTTTCAATAAAAATATTTTTTTTCCATGATCATTTTTAACCTAAACGGCTCTGTCACTATAATCTTAAGCCATATTTAAACAAGTATACACAATTTCAAAACAATTGAACAGGTAGATTTTGAGAAAAATGAAGCCTAACATTTAGTATACCTTAAAAATTTTATTTTGAGAAAAACAGAAAATAAACTCTTTTTGGAAGAAATTTAAGTCTTATTCATAATGTAAGCAAATAAATTTCATCTTATTCAATATAAAAATCATTGGGCATGTTAATAAGCAAAAAACAAATGTAAACCTGTGGAAAATAAATTTTCAGTGACAAATATACAACACCCTCCCCGCGGCAAAATTTTTTTTTTTTTTTTAAATTTCCAAAAAAAATTACTTTGCATACCAAAAACATTATTTCAACATTATCATTATGATTTAAAAATAGCATACTACATAATTTATAAAAATTGGAAGATATATTTTTTAATTTATTAGTAGACGACATAAAAAAATCAGCCCCTTCAAGTATTTCTTGCGGCCACCCTTACTCTAACTCAACTCTGCATTTCTTTTTCTGCAGCTATTTTTTAAACCTCCTTCCAAATACTTCATTATTTTCTAGTGACCTCTGGGCTTTATAGATGCAGAAACTGTCCCTTGTATTTCCAAGTAGATGGGTCTGCAAATGGTGCAGCCACAGCCTGTCTGTTTAGAGTGTGGACACTTTCAAATTTTTTCTCAGTTTTTACCGCTTCGCAGGTTGCACAAAAAAAACAGCAAATATACTGCAAGTCTACAGTTTTTATTTCTCATCCTGTAGAAGGTGAAGAGACTAAGTACTGCAAGAGGCACATTGCAGTCCAGTATAGCAAACTTTAAATAGCAACATAGATTGTTGGCGAAGGTGAATCGCTGGGGCTGTCGGTGGCAGCAAAAAAAAAGCCAAGTTCATGCTTTCATGCATACCCGGCAAAATGACTGTCCCTGTCCCAAAATGACTCGGGTTGTATATCCTGAATATCTGCTACAGAGTGGTTGTCCAACTGGCAGGGAGGGGACAAAGCGATGGTTGAGAGTTCATTCTTCTTCGACTTGGCCGCTCTTGCCATAGTTGTCGATGTCTCTTCAGCTTAGATCTTGAAGCAGTACTCTTTGTCAATTCTTTAGTTGGAGGCATAACACTGAAGAAATAGCAATAGAGAAATAAAAAAATTGTCAATAAAAATAAAACAATATCATAAACAAAGCAACTGGTATGTCAAAAAAAGTTGCAAGAATGAACACACGTACCTGTAATTGAAAATAACCAAATATTATTATTATAAATAGAACATTTTTAATTTAGTAAGCCCAATAAGAACTAAATAGGTACAGTGCCTGTATATTGTAAAATAGATCCAGTCATTATCAATAGTCCTATATAGCCTATAAATATTTCAAATGTGTCTCCCCATGTGGTGTATGAGTATATGAGATGCACTATCACTAGTACTAGTACTATTTTTAGTATAGTATTATGGTATGATTACAATTACAATTAATTATAGTATAGTGTAGCCTACCAGAAGTAAATCGTTAAACTATTATTAAAATATTTTAGTATTACTATATAATATGTACATTTAGTTTGTAATGAGAGTACAACAGGTCTAATGTTTGTAATACACAGTTCACGTGTGACTTGACTAAGTTTACTGACTCGGTCTAGCAGTGGCGTCCTAAGACTAGACCACAAAATTACCAATGAACGAAATAATAATACCGAATTCAATTATAAAAATATCATATACAAATTAATCTTACCTTATTTTATGAAATCAATTGAAAAATAATCAAATCCTAAAACAGTAAAGCAAATTTTCACTTCGAATCGACGAAAAAGACATTCTCTTTGTTTACACGTCGTCAGGGGAAAATGTGGAAGGTCACGGCTTCCGTATAGGAAAATGGCGGACATGGACCAATCAAAATGCAGAGAATTGTTTATAGCTACGAATTGGCCAATCATCTACTTTTGTGTACACGTGATACACATGGTTTTTACGTGAATGGTTATTTTTAGATAAATTAGTCATCGGAATGGCATTCTTTATGCGGTGATAAGCTTTCTAACGATACCAAACATGATAGAATCGAACCGGGGGTTTCCGCGCAATCAAGTGTTGAAAAATAGGTCATTTGGGGTTAGGTGTGAACAAAAACATAGACCCCCAACCCCTTCAAATCACAATTATTATATTAAAATTAATTAATTTCATAATTTTTACTTTATTTAATGATAATAAAGATATTAATCTAACAGAAAATCCAAGTTTTGAAGAATCGATATTTTTTTCAAATTTCCATTATTTTGTGACCCGTGGATCCCCTTAAACCATTGGTCAGGGAAAGCTTTAATTAATTATTCATGTGCCAAAGTTGAAAGTTTAAACTAAGTCTAAACAGTATTTTAGTGATAAGGCAGGGAATGCGTTGCCTTATATAAACTATATAGTCCTTGCGCATGACGGGATTGGCGGAATGAGATCACAGAATGTGGAGATGCAGTCCATGTTAAAAAATGACAAACCAAGTCGTACTTTAAAAATTCATAACTTTAAAACTATAACGGCTAAAAATATGATTTTGGTGTTATAATTCTTTAAAAAATTACATCTTTTCAACTATGCCATTGGTTTATTTTTACAAAAAGTTTAAATTTTCTTATCAAAGTCCCTACACTATTGGCCACTATTAGCGGTGCTGACTCTAGCCTCTGGTATGTACGGAATCAAAAAGTTTAAATTTTCTTATCAAAGTCCCTACACTATTGGCCACTATTAGCGGTGCTGACTCTAGCCTCTGGTATGTACGGAATATTAAACATTAAACAAGCTCAACGCTCGAAACAATCGATTAATGTATCGTGATCGTGTGGAATTCGGGAAAGAGAATTACTTTTATTTCAGATTATGATCCGGTGAGTCACAAAATCTGTCAAATTCCGAAATCCGGTATATTCCGGAATCCGGTTGTTCCGGATACATGTAAATCCGGCGGAACCGGATTTCACCGGATAGTGCAAAATCCGGCGGAACCGGATTCCGGACCGGACTCCGGCACACCCCTAATTTTCTTTCTAAGTATCGTCAATTTCCACCATTAAAAGGGCAAGCCATGTTAAAATTGGGCTGAGCGACGTTATGGTGATTTGGGTCATGGGGACAAGCGTAGCGAACGTCGGACACGACCTACATCAATGAGAATTGGCACATTTAGGTACTTGGGTAAACCAGTTTTCTGCTAGTGTCAAATAATTGCAGAGTGACGTGCCCCTTGTTCAACTTTTTGTCCACTTCAAAATGTAAACATTGCATATGCATTGGGAAAAAATGTGTTTTGTGGATGTTTCTTTTTTAAATAGGTAGTGTGATACATCATTTTAAAGAGAATTGGAAGCTGAATAATACTGTGTCTTCAGATTTTTAATCACGATTGAAAAACAAAAATATATATCCAGTTGAATTAAGCTAAGTGTACTATTTAATATCTCGCAGAGACTCCACCAGACTCGATTTTCATGATAACCACTGTTTAGAGCATCCAATTATCTGTAAGAATGGGGAAATTAAAAGTCCCCCCAACCTACCCCAACGATTTTATTAAATTTTCAAAACAGTCACCACATGGTTGTTTCCTCCCTGGGTATCATTTTCAAGATGGCCGAATCCACCTCAGCAAATCATTTTTAAATCTTAAGTAATCTGATTAATAAACAATGTTAAAAGCACTATTTTAAGTTATATGAGGTTAATATTATTAACAAAGAAGACATATGAATAGATATTAAATTGTATTTCTTTATTTAAATAGTGAAACTTCCACTCCCATATAACAGGCCTTTAAGGGAGTTTGGTCTAAGCTACCTGACACATTTGTAGCATGGAAATATGAAGAAAAGTATATTTTATCTTCATAATAGATTTAAAATTAAGATTTGTTTATTATGTAGATGAATTGATACTTTGAAATGATTCACGCACACAAAAATTACTTTGTTGTATTTTTTTAAAGGCCTATCCAATGACATTGACATCATAATGTTAATCATATTAGCAATTTGTAGGCAAAAGTTGAGAATTGGCATACAAACACAAATTTGGTATCAATGAATTTCATTTTTCAGGCCCTATCTTACCAACTAGCTCTTAAAGCTATAAATTCATTTTGAAAATTTTACCCAAGTACCTAATAGTATACTTCAATATCTCATGCTTTTCACGGTTTAATTTGAAAGACCGTTTCTTTTTATTTCACAAAAAATTTTGTATGGGAAGATGCCTTATATATACCAAAGATTTTCAAAATAAAAGTCGACTGAAAAAGCAAATAGCTGGATGGAAATTTAGGCCAAGATGCCTACAAAAATATAAGGCTGGAAACGGAACCCAAATATATGTCGAAAGTACTCATTTAATAATAGACACATCGGAAAATTAAAAACTCAAACTTTTTGGCGCCAATGCCCATTTCCGATACAAATTTTGAAGTAGCCTCCCTTGCTTTACAGCAGTATCTACAGAAGGGGTCAAAATCTGCATTTATTTTTTGTGGGAGATATTTGTAACAATTTGTATTAGTATTAATAATTGCGTATGCCACCTATGGTGGAAGAGAGTGCCCGTTATATTATAGTCTATACCTCGGCTTTAGTGGCCCCAGTCCCAGATATGCAACAAGACTGTCTGCAAATTGAATAACGCAAAACTATTTAATAAACAAAAATATGCTTTACTTTAGACATTCTTAAGGCTTAGGTGTAACTGCATGCAGCATGCCTACTCATTTAGTTACTTTGGTTAAAAAAAAATACAAAATAATTTTTTTAATATTAGTTATTTAGAGCAAATTTCAAATACAAAAATGAAAAATAAGCTTTTCAGCTTAAGTACTTTTTGAGCTACGAATTTTCAAAGTGTGAGTTTGTTTGGTATATTTTACTATGAATGAAACCTCTATAACTTGTGACCTCATTCCGCTGATCTCGCCATGCACAATGACTAAATAGTAACTAATAATTAAATATTTCCAAATTATCAGCATCTTCCGCCATTAAAAACACCCATGCCATGTCCAAATTAGGCTGAACGACCTTATGGTAATGCGGGTCAAGGGGACAAGCCTCTGATACGACCTACACCGAGAATTGGCACACATATACAACAACATTCAGTGCTTTCACGATTTAATTCTTTGAATTTCACGAAAAATTTGTATGCGTAGATGCCTCATAAATACCAAAGATTTTCAAAATGAAGGTCGATTAAAAAAAGCAAAATACCTGGATGGAAATGTAGGCCAATATGTCTAGTCTTCCAAAGTGAAAAGGTGGAAGGGGAACCCAAGTAGATGTCAAAAGTACTCATATATTAATGAATTGTCACTCACATTAAGCAATTAAAAAGTCTGATTTTACTGCGCCGACGCCCATTTCCGATACAAATTATGAAGTGGTCTCCCTTGCTTTACCGGCCGAAGTACATACCAATGGTGCTGAATTAATATTTCTGATAATTGCTTGACATACAGCGTTTCCATTAAACCGTATGGCGAATTCTCATATCCCTCCTTCTTATTTTAGGGAAGCCTATGGGATTACACACAGCTCGCAAGATGAAAGACCACCGTAGAGAGCAGAGGTGGCATGATAAGGAATACAAGAAAGCTCACTTGGGTACTCGCTGGAAGGCTAATCCATTCCAAGGTTCTTCCCACGCAAAGGGAATTGTTTTGGAAAAAGTGTAAGTACAATGAAGCTTAATATCTACCATGCTTAGTCTAAACTCTCATAAGACATGAATACTTAAAATCATAATTATATTGTTATTTAGCTTCAATACCTGGTTTCAAGTCGCAGCTTAATATTGATATATTTTTGCAAAATATCATTTTTATTAGTCTAGATTACTGCATTTTTTATTATATTGACATTTTATGACAAGGGCAGAATTTTACCATTTCTTGTTTGGCAAATATGGCAATTAACTGAAAGGTATTAAAATTATATGCATTTGATGCGTACAGCCAAGTTTAATTATTTTGCAGTGCTGTCCTCTGATGTACCATATCACAACAGACTGACCATAAATTTTGTTTGCTTTACAATATCTTAAAACTTTTTTTGTAATTATTTTATCTAGTGGTGTGGAAGCTAAGCAGCCAAACTCTGCCATTCGCAAGTGTGTCAGGGTACAACTCATCAAGAACGGCAAGAAAATCACAGCATTTGTCCCCAATGACGGTTGTCTTAATTTCATTGAGGTTTGTAAATTGCTTTTTTGCTGTATGTCATATTAAGATATTCATATTATGCTAAAATACAATTTAATTTATCTGGGTTGTGCCATAGAAAAATTACTTGTAACATATATAAAAGTAATGGATGTTATTTTTTTTATTGTCTGTTAAACTCATATGTTGTCTCACATTCTTAACATTTTATAATTAGGTGGGTATCATCATTTGTCACTCATCAATTCTATTTTTGTTTTAGCCTTTAGTTTACATATATAAGTGGTTGATGTGTTTGTGGGTTTAGCCTACATATGAGTTGTTGTCATATGAATATTAGTTGTCATATGATTAGGAGTTGTTGTGCTTGTTGATTTCAGTCCCATTTTACAGTATGGTGTTACTAAGGTTTCCCACCAGTTTCTATATTCTGCACCCCTACCAGTTGTCACACTACCTACTAAAGTAAGAGTGCAATTCAAAATTGGGGAGATGTTAGAATTGAATTTTTGTTTTGTTTTATTACAAAGAGATCACAAATTCATTGCAGGAAAACGATGAAGTGTTAGTTGCTGGATTTGGTCGCAAAGGTCACGCTGTGGGTGATATTCCTGGTGTACGTTTCAAGATTGTGAAGGTTGCCAATGTGTCACTCCTTGCATTATTTAAGGGAAAGAAAGAGCGTCCTCGTTCTTAAATGTTCGTAAATAAATGAATAAGAACTAATATTATGTCTTGACTTGTGTTTGATTTGTTATCTGGTCTTAGTGTTTACAGATGATTTAAATGACACAGAATTCTGAATTAAAATGTATTTTTTAACCATGGAAGAAACTGTCAACTAAAAGAATAGGTAAAAATATATAACTTCACATTAAGCTGCTAATCTGTGATAACAAGGTTGGTGCTGGACTAAGAGTTACATCTCTTGGCATGGTACTGTGTCTGGGCTCTGAAAATTACCAAAGAAATATTTTAAAGAAGCAGCTACGGTATTAGTAGTAGTAGTAGTAGTACAAACTGGGAGAAACTGTATTTTTGGCAATTTTGTTTTTTGAGTTAAATAATTAGTCCCATTATTACTGCTAGTGCTATACAAATGTAATTACTGTGTAGTATAAAGCTGGCCAAAAAGTTTACAAAGTATCAGTTAAGACAAATTTTACTGCTTTTTTTTTCTTTCTAATTAGATTCTAAGTGGCTATTTGTACTTGGGTACCAGAAGTGAGAGGTTGGGATTAAAAAACGATTCAAAATATTATTATTGTTGAGTTTGTAAGACAAAAGACAAAATGAGGTATCAAATGAAATATTGAATGGACTATAAACGTTTGTAAACTTACTTCTTCAGTTTAACTAAAATAAACTACAAACAAATGACATCTGATAAAAATTGCAGTGTGAAAGGTTGATTCATATTACTATTACCTTGAGGGGTTCGACTTCTGAAAGGTCCTCTTATGTTTTTTATTGTCACTTCTGTGATAGACAGTGTTGGAGATGAATTACAACTGTCAATCTGAAAAGTATAGACATACGGGTACTGGTACCTGGTACATAAGAATGGTAATAGTATAGAGCATCCTATCATTATCATGTTTTTTCAAGTATTTGAGATTAAAATTAAAGAATAGAATTTAGCAAGAGAAATAAGGGAGGACTGCTTTCAGGTTAAATCAAGAAGAAATATACCATACAAAGGGTAGAGGAAAACCTGTAAAGTAAAAGGTCAACACAAAGTGGACATTTCTGCCAAAAAGCTCTAGACAGCAAAGATTCTAGTACTACCATTTGGGTCTATTGCACGTAAGGTGGCAGGACTAAGACCCTGATTCAGAGGTCCTACAAAAAACTATCAGCACCACATGCTCTTACAAGGATAAGCCAAGTGGGCATGGCATTTTAACATAAATGCTAGACAAGATTCCCCAAAACCTAATTTTAGGGGAGCTCTCCAGAGGGAAATGCTAAGTTGGTGGGCAGAAAAAAACTCTTGACCCCAGTAATTAATGACTGCCTAACTCTAAAAGTGAAAGTTTCACTCAAAACAATGGACATTGACATTGTTTAAATTATCTCTATTCTTTTGAAAACTCTGCTTACCAGGTACCGTAGTTAATTATTATATTTAAGGAAAAGGTCTAGGGATCTAGAAATTAGAAACCTTAAAAATTTAAGACTATGCATGCAATGACTCTCCCTGTTAAAAATATTACTTTAAAAATAATGTTATTTAATTTTTACTAAATAACGAAGAACAAGGCCTATAGCTTGTTCAAAGTGTTTCTAATGAAGGGCCGTGTAACCCATCTAAAGTGAAAATGGGGTCCATAAAATGGAATCGTGTCAGGAGCATGGTTTCATTAATCCAGAATTTTACTTCCACAATATTTTTAAGCAACCTATTCTTGTAAATAATATGCGCCTGAGAGACTACCAACATACAGTACATAAATAACCCAGTCTCACAGTCACAGAAGCCCTGATTCTGTGTGAATAGCCTTGGAATTTTAAAACTTTAAAGCTATCATTATTTGCTTTCAACTCTCTGCATATACCAGTAATACTGTGGTAATACGAGTAATATGGGTAACATGAACTACCCCAACATATTTACAGCTTTTGCTGTTTATTGTAAATTAAAATTCCAGGAAGCACACACGATCATATTAATATTATACCGTATAAAAATATCATCCCCAAAATAAAGTTAAATAACATACTTTCCCCTCATTGAAAAAATGCAATTTCCTTAAGCAAATGAATGTATGAAATTTTGGGAGCCATGCATGACAGCATTATATACATCATTATATTTATATATATCATTCATGTATAGTAGGTGCCACAGTATTTTTAAATTTGCTGGGGTCAGGACAATGAAAACATTACCAGTACCTTTTTAACAGGAAAGTAGCTCTTCACATCAGATCTGAAATGACATTGCAGTACTCTACTATAGTTATGACATGTTAAACTTATGAACATTATGTCCTTTCATTACTAGTCCCAAAATAACTAATTTTTTATAAATAATTCCTTAATTTTAAACATATCAAGGGTATGCCCCCACAAAAATCTATTGGCTGTACAGGTACATGAATCTCATGATGAACCAGAAAAATGAATGAAAATAGATTTTAATTTAATAACATTACCCTTGTTGAAATGGGTATGAATTCTTTTTTAGTTAGTCATTAGTAGCTCTTTACTAATGGTCAAGAAACTATAACTTTTCCCTGATCAAGTATCTCTTATACTTATATAAAAGAGAGAGCGTCAACTAAAGACTATTAGTTGGTATTATTTATTAATAAATCCATAATAAATTAACTAAAATATTCCATTATTTCCATCATGGTTAAAACTGAACTGTACTTAATTACCTTAATAATAATTAATTAAAAAACAGGATTATAAATTATACATATTTAACTACAGTTGGCAGGCACATACCTTTTACATAAAAATGCTGCCAAAGTTGAATTACTGGAAAAGCTTTGCACTTCTTGTTTATCTGAAGAATGAACCCTGTTATCTTTGGATGGAAACAGCTTATTACTAAATGTACCTTCATTTTTAGCAGCCCAGAATTTCAACTGATCACTTGCAGAAATATTTTGTTTAATGTTGTTAATTCTTTCTTGTTCAGCACTAAATTCTAAGCAAGGGGTAGGAGGAATCTTTGTGTTTTCTGAAATTCTTGCAGGCACAAATTTGCAGCTTGTAGCTTTTGCCATGTTGGTTTTTTTATAGGCATTCTTTGGTTTGCCTAAACATGGAACATCCTCTTTATCAGATGAAACTGTTTTCAGTTCTTCACTTAAATTACCTTTGTTATGAATTTTGTTCTTTCTGGGATATACTTTTTTGTGTTTTTTTTCCTTCTTAGGTTTTGACAAAATTGCTAAATTATCCGATTCTTGAATATGATCTTTTATATTTTTAAATAATTGAGCTGTGGCATCTACCATAGTTACCTGAGAAGGTACTTCTTCTGACAATATCAATTGTTTCTTTCTATTTGAAGTCATGGTGGCACAAAGGTCCAATTTATTGGATACATTCTTTTTTGCATCTAAATTATTGTAAGGATTTATTAATTCAAGCTTTCTTTTTCTTTGTGATCGTTTTGTTGAGCAAAGATCAAGTTGATTTTTCTGATCATTGAGTTGGCTTAAAGAACATGGAGCACTGTATGTTGCTCTCATAAATCCTGTGCTGCTTAATTTCTGGGGAGGAAATTTGAAAACATCACTGTCAGGATGTAGTCTTGTTGAAGGTCTAGAAGACCTGGTGGCATACTTCTGACAAGATATTGGTTGAGAAATCAAGTTGTCTGAATTATGGGGCTGCTCAAGAGGACAGTGATAAAAGGCTGTGGTATTTCCTCTGGTGTGTTGAGATTGAAAAGGACTAATTTGCTTTGCAGCTGGAACATCTCTCTGCCAATTTTTTATATGCATTGAGTCACCCTTTTCCATGCCTGTATTTTGCTTAGTTACTAGTAAATAGTTAATTATCCTGCGGGAAATCAAATATTGAATTACAATTAATTTTTCAAGTTTAAAAGAGAGAGTTAAATAATGTACATAACAGCTTGTCAAGACTTTCTAACATTTAAATGATTTTTCAGTTATTATTATTATTATCTAGAAAATGATTTAGCAAACAACTTCAAATTAATACATACCCACGTCTAATATTTAAATAATTATGATTTGGTAAGTTTTGACTTGAGCCTATTCTTTTCTTTCATTTTTTAATAGCAATAGGTAGGATGTAAATTTGGACCACCTTAATATATTATATTAGAGTGGTCTAAATTTTCAAACGTTGCATATAGTATGGTCTCACTCTCTTTAGTTGTTCTACTACACCAGTATATAATTCCTCAAAATTTTTAGCTTAAAACTGAGTCCAATTTATGGTTGCTTAAGTAAGTTAAATTTGGTTTATTATCGTCTTTGTGCCGTAATGGGAAAACAAGTGACAAAAAACATTCATAAATTAAAAATAATGCTTTTTATGGGCACTACATATGAAGAAAGAATTTCAAACATCTTTGGTATCACTGGTACTTCACAGAAAAGCTTTTTCTTGATCTTACTGGATTGATCAAATATCAGTCATTGTTTCAGGTGTGGGAATAAATCAGATTCTTGTGTTCCCAAGCTGAAATCGATTGTTAGAGAGTCCCAAGCATCTATTGTTGCACATTTGTTGGAAGAGTGAGGGATCAAAAAGAAAAAGTAAAGGCAATGTGCTTTTATACTACTTCAAATAATACAGTCATTTAAGTATTTAAAGTGGAACCTGCACCCTTTTAGAATAAAAATTGGAAAACGTGCTGGTCTACTTTAATATTTTAGAAATTGTTCAGGTAAGTGTCTTCGGTGAGAGTAAGAGAACTGCAACTTTTGTTCCTGATATACCCATCTTTATGTAAGCACTTCAAGCCATCATGAAGGGAAATTTGATAAATCTTGTTATGAATGTAGTGCTACTAAAGAAATACTTACGGGCCGTTTAAAATATCACAAGGACAGTCTCATGGAATTTGCAATCAGGGATTTTGTGAATCTTCTTAATTAGGGTCTACATCCATCATCAAGGCATGATTTCATGCCCCCTTATGCATTTCTGCTCTTAATAACCTCTTTCAAAAAGTTAGTGAATATGAAAATGTAAATGCTGCCCTCTACAAAGTCGACACCACGAAATTCAAAAGTTACCATTGGTATCTCAGCGAAGAGATTGTGGGGTAGGCGTTTTTGACAAAACTCTGCAATGTTTAAGTCTATTAATGAAAATGAAGGAATGGATGAACCTCCAAGTGTATTGAGCTTAACTAGAATCTGATTCTGAGATGTGAAATCTCAGAGGGTTATAAACAAGCTAGGGAGACTGTTAAAACCTAGAGGGTGGTTAATGACAATGCAGAGTGCAGAGAGAGGTGTGGCTCTCATGCAGCATTTTAACTAGGGAGAAGGAACAGATACAAATGTGCTGCATGTTGTACAGGAGAGTTGTCAGCTTTACCAGACTGTATGAAAAATACATTGGTCACAAAATTCAATTCCGACATGAAAAGATAGAAGTGTTATGTTGTTTATATGCAATTCTATGTAATACAAATAGTTTGAAGTAAGTTTTAATGGGCAAAACTATAAAATACTATAATAATGAACCTATTCGTAAATAAGCTTGTAATAAATTAACTTCAAAGTTGTTGAGGTATCTGTAAATGTTAGTAAAAATCCACGATACTTTTGCATACATTGTTTTTTTATATATTAATAGAACATTGGGGTGGAAGGGGGGGGGGGTGTGTGTCCGTCCAGGTCAGACCATTGAAAATTAAGTTTTTTAAACTATATATTGTGGACCACTCTAAAATATATATAATGTAAAATTTAATTTACATTAATGTTATTTATTTATCTGTTGGACTGATAGTCATAACGTTGAACTTTGTATTTTGTCTTAAAATAATTTAAGCTTATGTAGCCGAGTGGATGACGTAGCTTACAGTTTTAAAATAAAATCAAAATGAAACAATCAGGTCTTGAGGACTATAGCTTTTTAATTAATGCTCTCCTATGATGAAAACAAGAAGAAGGGAAAGAAGAAGAGAAAGAAAAAGAGAAAGAAAAAGGAAAAGAAAAAGGAAAAGAAAAAGGACAATATCTGAAAATAAACAAATAGTACAGGTTAACAATGTCCTGACTAACATAGCTAATAATAAACATGTTACATAACCACGTAATTACACGTGGCGACAACATATACTTAATTAGAAAGCATGATAAATGATATGTACGTAGTATTGGTTCATACACATGGCAAAGATAATTATCTTGTACTACGAATGTTTTAACTATAAAAGAAACCACGTGCAGTGTTTAATTTGAAACACGTGCACAGTGTTAATGCTACACACAGAACCAGAGTGCGATGTGAGGGCTAACATAAACTTTAAAGATCTTGAAGTTATAATAGTATGCCATCCAGGTATGGTGTCTATGTAAGAGGCACACATAGCGGGACAGTAAATACAACGGTATTAAGTATGACCACCGTTGGCTTGATACTTGTATCTGTCCATCGCTGTGTCTTGTTAAGACAACAGCAGATTGCAGAATGAATCATAATTATATTATATGGGATGTGATCCTCACACATGCACTATTTCCTATGTGAGAATTTAGCACACGGCAGGAAAGTTAGCCTATTACACATATTTGACGGACACTCGCTGGTTGTATACTGTTGTATCAATAGCTTATTTTATAAGCTAATGTTTTAACTATAAAAGAAACCACGTGCAGTGTTTAATTTGAAACACGTGCACAGTGTTAATGCTACACACAGAACCAGAGTGCGATGTGAGGGCTAACATAAACTTTAAAGATCTTGAAGTTATAATAGTATGCCATCCAGGTATGGTGTCTATGTAAGAGGCACACATAGCGGGACAGTAAATACAACGGTATTAAGTATGACCACCGTTGGCTTGATACTTGTATCTGTCCATCGCTGTGTCTTGTTAAGACAACAGCAGATTGCAGAATGAATCATAATTATATTATATGGGATGTGATCCTCACACATGCACTATTTCCTATGTGAGAATTTAGCACACGGCAGGAAAGTTAGCCTATTACACATATTTGACGGACACTCGCTGGTTGTATACTGTTGTATCAATAGCTTATTTTATAAGCGCATTGCAGTATGTGTACCCAGAACGATATGCAGTTGTTTGTTACGCACAAACCCTGGCCACTGGTATCTATTTATTAATCCTATTAAATAATTTATTTACCGGTTGTATGTTAACCTTTAAAATAGCATGAGCATAAGTCTACACGCTGTAGGTTATCCTACACTCTATCCTGGCTATAAGTCTGAACAGAAAACTTCTAATGCTAACACTCAACAAGTTCCTACTAACCACAAAGAAATAAAAATGGCGTAATTGCCTTTACTTACAGAGCGTTCCAATGGGCCGCACTGAACAAAGGCACACTGTAGGTATGCTGACCAAAGCTCGAAATGACCCCTACCTCGTGTGCTCCCCTTTTTAAAACCGCGCGCGGACATATCAGAGAGCCCCTACGTCACACCTAAACCGAGTCGGTCTAAGTTTTGCCTTCTGGCCAGTTTCCTGGGGTAAAATGACTAATTCTGGGGACTAATCCCGAGTAATAATTAAAATCTTTATCCACATCCCTAACGACTTATATGTAATCTGTGCAGTTTTGTCTTAGCTATCTAAGATGCTATTTTATATTTTTATGACTTAAATAGTTTTTGAGATATCTCAACTAGAAGGGGTGGAGACCACTATAAATGAAGGCGAAAACTCCTTTAATGACTAAATATTAAAATATCCTCCAACGATGGAAACTTGTAAATATGCTAAGGTATAGTGAATAAAATCCCCGTCTTAACTAGATGTAATGTATAACTTAACACGCTAGGGTTCCTGATAAATAAATTATTGAATTCCTAACCAATTCGCACATCGTGGTATTTTATTATTTCCTCCCTATGCGCCGGTCGTATAGTGACCGTCCGGGGGGAGGGGGGGGGGAAGGTGAAAAGGGATACCTGTTACGCACCGCGCCAGTGCTACTACACACCGCGCGGCCTTGAGTTGGGCGCCAGACATGGTTTACGTAACGGGTCAAATAGTGGGTTGGGGCATACATGAAGGTGAAAAGGGATACCTGTTACGCACCGCGCCAGTGCTACTACACACCGCGCGGCCTTGAGTTGGGCGCCAGACATGGTTTACGTAACGGGTCAAATAGTGGGTTGGGGCATACACTGCCACACTTATATTTATATATTCTGTTATATTTATATATATTTGTTTTGTCTTATTAATCTACCTAAAAGTAAATGCTTTATTGCAGTCCAACTCTTATAAGATTAGTTAATTTTTCTTCACACCAAAAATTTGTAAGTTAACCAAAAAAATTGAAAATACTAAATATAGTTACCTATCTTCAAATTGAGAAAGCATTGCCTTAATGTAATCTGCATGAGATTTTTCATTCAAAGATCCAATAGCTCTTTGTATGTTTTCCATTAAGGACATCTGCACAGATGTGATATTTTTGTCATGGTTCTGAATAAAATTGTTCAGAACATTTTCTAGTTTCTTGCTCATACATTCAAACTGTTTCCTATAAAAAAAAAAAGTATTAAAGCTTGTTTCAATAAATGTTAACAGGTTATTCTGGATATTAAAAAATGAGTCCTTTGCAATTTCAATAAGCACAGGATCTGTAGTTGAGACTGCAGCCTACTTCAATTTTTAAGCTCATAAATTTTTTATAACTTACATTAACAGCTCTTGCTGTTGAGAGTTACCATCATTTTTAAATCTGGACTTTTCGTGGCCCGACTGCTTAATTACTTGGCTTGTAGCATCTGTAATTTCTTTTGATTGTACAGATAAAAGGATTCCAAATTCTCCTTTCAGCTCATTTTGCACATCATATAAACAGTTTTCAAACTTTTTCTGAACATTTTTGACTTCATCTAGTATTCTGGGAGAAAAACAAACATTTTTTTAATTCACAAAAATTTCAGACATATACTTTTAAACTATTCAATTCATTTCACACTAGTTGCTTATTCCTGTAACGCAGGGTTTCATAAGTGGTAGCTACTGAATGCTGAGGTCATTTTCTCCTCTCAGACAATAGATAAGAGCTAAAGGGTTGTTGGAGGGTTGGTGAGACAAATATTTTTTGATAGATTTCCTTTTAGAAATGTTGACATTAAATAATAGAGACCAGAAAAATTAGAAAAAATTATTATTGAAACATATTTTCTGATTTTCCAAAGAAATATATGGATCACTTATAATTTGCATCGCAGGCTACCATTAAAAAAATCATGACTGTAATGATCCATAAAGTTGTTTGTCAAAAATAACTACATTTTGGGATCAAGACTATTTTAATGCTAAAGGTATAAAAATTATGTAGTAATGATACAAACTTTAATTTTGGCTTTATCCACTTCAAGTATAGTTGCAGCTAGATTATCACAAAAAATTAACAATGAAATATGTAATATTTAAAGAAAATGGTTAACAGTACTTTATATAAAGCTACAACTGTGAGCTGAATGTAAATGGTCGTGTAAAAAAACCTTACTTATTTGTTCAATATAAAATATGATGTGATTAATATACTTGAAGAAAAAAAAAATTATTCAAAAGCCTTTATAAATTCAATAAATTAAAAAAAGTTTTTAATACAAAAGCTTTCACATTGTGGAGGTGGGTTGGCATCAGGGAATTCAGGCCTTTACATAACAAGCCAATAGACTTAAAGTTTTCACACACTAATACAAAGGGGTTGCAGTCTTTACAGACAGAGCATACAGTACTTTCTATTCTTTTTGTGGTAAAAAATACAACACTGGAATAATAAGACAATGGCATTCAGGGGCCCATTCAACACAGACCTTGAATTCTACTCCATTGGCAGACAATATCTTGCACTATTTGTACTGTTAGTAGGAGTACATCTGAGAACTTCTTTCATTCATTCTAGTCTATTTTGTTTTGTTAAATTCATTCATGTCATCATTAACTTTAATAGCACCAAATGTTTTCAATAAATACAGACATTAGTTTACCTTATTTTATTTATTCTTACTATCCAATTTTAATTACCAGATAGTTAAAAAGATAATTAACGTTATTTCTGAACGTGAAAGGTGGAACCAAACATCTAGTCAACCATACTGCTTGCAAATGGGCCCATCTAACCAGTTTTACATGAGTCATTAAAATAAAATATTTGTCAAACTTCACTGCTTTGTACGGATGTGGCTCCTAAAAAAAATATTTGCTTTATTTAAAAGACAGAGTTTAAAAAAAAAAATGTCCTGATTTTGCTTTTGCAAACTATAGAACATTTATTACAGGTATGAAAATTAATTTTTAAAAAATGTATAAGCTTTTTAGGGGGAAAAGGGATTTATTGTCAGTAACAGACACTTAAAAAATCTATTAAATTAAGGATTAACTGTTTAATAGTCTTAATTTTTAGTGTCCCAGACACTGACAAAAATCTATTAAATTAAGGATCAACTGTTGAATAGTCTTAATTTCAGTGTCAGTAACAGACACAAAAATCTATTAAATTAAGGATCAACCATTGAATAGTCTGAATTTTATTAATTTTTGCTAGGTTTGAACCAACTTTTTTTCTAGTTCTCTCAAGCTTGATGGTCCTGCACCAAACACTTTCTGCCAATGTTTATTATAGCATTCCAACGACTGTTTGTATTCATGTAAATGGTTATCCGCCTCTTCCTTTGTATCTTTAATTAGTTTTATAATGTCCTGCAAAATAACAATGCAATTTTTGGCTTATTTTTTCGATGTGATTTTAATTAATTACAAATATTTATATGTTTTATACTTGATTTCAAAATCATTAAATAACAGTTCAAAAGGCTTACTTGGACACAAATATTTAACTTTCTTAACTTAATTACATCCACAAAAAAGGAAGAAAATATTAATTAAAATCTTTCCTATATATTACAAGTACCATTGATTATTACAAGGATAAATATTTTTATAAATAATACTATCAACACATCTTGATCTGTCAATAACACTGTGTTGAGAAATGCAAAACACAGTGCTGAGATCAATAAAGACATCGATGAAAAGGGAGGAGTGAAATATAAAAGAGCTGGTTAATCTTCCACAACACATGGAATTTAGTTTAGAACTCTTCCAACTTTAAAGGTCATGAAATTCATTTAACTTATTTTTATGTCTTTTTATCTTTGTTATTATTTTTGGAACTCTGGCAGTAGACAGGTGGCGTAGCCAAATATTTAACAATATCACTCCACGATGAGCAAGTAAGTGTACTTAACTCAATGGGATTACTGTAATCTTTTTTATTATTTAGTTACATTTCCTGGTAGCAAACCATAACTTACATAAGATGGGTTTCATTACCAACTGTCAAAAATGTAAGTAGTATAAATCTTTTTGTAATAAAGCGTGACTGATAAAACATAATTTAAATTTAAAAAGTCAAATAAAGTTTTTACAAGCAATACCTCAAGCTTGTGGTCTAAGGCTAAATGTGGTGATGAGACTAGCTGTTTTACAACTTTAGAGTAACTATCCAAATCATCTCTTTTGGATTTTGAGAGTTGATCTTCTAATTGAGCTATTCTACATTCTTTCTGAAACATCATGGATTGAATCAATGCTTGAAAACATTAATATTGCCAATTAGTTTTAGATACATTGCATAAGAAAAGTTTTTTATATAAAAAAAACTACTAAGGCACATCATGGAAAAACATCAAAAAACATCTTTCCATTTTATTGACATAAGATATTCATGCAACAAATTATTTTTTTTAAAGGAATAAAATGTGTGTATAATAATTCTTCAAAAATGAAGGATAATTTTTCTAAAAGAATTTTTGAATGCTTTTAGAAATTAGATACAAAATAAATAGAAACTCAGCATTCTTCTCCAAAAATGGCACTGTTAGATTATCTTAAAAAAACAAAAAAACTGAAATATCTTTCTTAAATAATAATTTACCATTGCAATCTGTTTTTCAAGTTCTACAACTGAGACTTTTGTTTTATTCTGTTCCTCAAATAATTTTTGCAGACTCTCTTGCTGTTTCCAAATGTCACCAAGAACTGGTTAAAGTTTTTAAAATTACATTGTTAGAAAATATCACAAAATTTGTACATTACTAAATTTTTAAAGCACTTCAAAAAGTTCAATACTAGTTTACCACTAAAAGAAGCCCCATTGACACAATTGAAATAGTCCATAATTAGCGTAATTTGACTAATCATGTTCTATAAATCGTTTAATTAAATGAAATAGTATTTGCTTTTATTTATATTTTTATATATATATATATACACATATAAAACACAAATATTTGTGAAAAAAACACTCAATGGTTTTGTATTTTACCAAGGCAGCATGGTAGATAAGTTATTTTACATCTCTGGTATCAAATCATGCAAGTATTTTAAAAACTTAATATTATTTTCTATTTTTTCTCAATAATTTGGCGCTGGGATGCGATCAAAATACAAGTTGTGTAAGGAAATCCACTCAACTGCTTATGCAAGTTAACACAAATAAATATACAGGATATGGAGTTCCAGTTTGTTTCTTAAGAATGAGAAAAGAACTAAGGCAAGCACATTGGCAGTATTAACAATTTAATCCTCTAAAAGAAAAATATTCTGATTGGTTCATTGAGATCCAGACCGCATAGGCCAATCATTGTTATTCTTATTTGATTCCTTATGGTGTTAACACAAACAATGCGGTATCTCTTTACGGAAAACACCCAAATTATTAGTATTTTTTTTTAAATAAACCAAACCAATGAAAAAAACTAAAAAAAAACAACATTTTATTTTTTAGGCTCTTCATAGTGCCGTAGTCTAAGGCTTAAAAATGTAGTTGCTAAGGCTAAAGCGTAGGGGTAAAAAGGTCTGCATAAGTTTATTTTCTGAATTCAACTGTTTTTTATGTAATTCAATAAAAAATTTAGATGACATTTTCTTCCAATTTGAAATGCATTGTTACTCTTGCAAGGGATGCAAGACTAATCAAAAAAGGTGTTGGGGGTGCAGAACACAAAAGGTTGGGAAACCCTGCACAAGACAAGAAAGTTCATTTCCATGGTGCAGCAATTCTATGATGGAATGCAGGTTAGGGTCTAAGACAATGAATAGACGTCAGAATCATTCCCTATGACTAATGGGAAACATTGGAATCCGAATCAGATACCAAACTGATGGTTAACTTTAATAACTCAAGAATCTAAATGCAAAAGACAAGGTCTTGAAGGATATCATCAGGGCTTTTCTGTATGACTGTGCCCAAAATGTTGGATCAGATTCTGATATGCAAAGCAGTGTTGCAAACTTCTCCCATTCCTGCAAAAACTTCAGTCTTATCACAAAGGTTCTTCACCAATTAGCTCTTGGAAAACTTTATGCTGAGCCTTACATTTAATGGCAAAATGCATAAACTTAAATTGGTAAACAGACCTTGACAGCTCACAGTTCCAAAGGGTCATAATGAATTAGATTAACCTTCAAACTGCTAGAGCCAGGGAAACCTTGTATGACCAGCAACCAAACTTAACTAAAAGTCTAAAGGGCAGCCATGCTCCCTATGTTACTCTAACCATCCAAAATGTGGAAATCTACCGATGCCATGCAAAACAGCTCATAAAAATCCTCAACAGCAAATGGCAGGAAAAGGTCCAGGACACGGAGGTACATGACCAGGCAGGTTTCCCCAGCTTTTATACTATTAACTATTATGCCATGTTAGTAGAATGTCAGACCTACAGCTGTCTACGATAATAGTTTATGATGAGCTTGAGCAAGGAAAGTGATATGTTGGTGTGGTGGTCAGAAGAAATGCTTGAATAACACCCTTAAAACCTCAATGAAGGCATTCTCTATGACCTGCACACATGGTAACAAACAATAATGATCCAGCCAATTGGCACTCCTTGGTACACAAAGGCTCCATTTAACTCAAAGCTAACAGAACAAAAAAAAAAAAAAAAAAAAAAAAAAAAAAAAAAAAAAAAAAACAGAGTTAAAATTGCTCCTGGATATGTCCCATCTATTCTTTACACCCATTTGCACCCTAATATACAGAACCAGCTCAAGCAGCAATCATACTAGATTGGTCCTAGTTCATGGACATATCTCTAATAAAACTGAGGAATAGGAAAGCAGAAAAAATAACCCCCACACCCCTTTCCACACACAAATTATTTGTTATCTGTAGATCAGAGACTAATGTTGTAACATGTTTACTTTACTGCTAGTGAAATTTTATGAGTTATAATTTATTCTGCAATATTCTCTTGAACAACAGTAATTTAAAAATCCACTCGGGCATATTATGCATGTGATATTGATAGCACTGATAATTTTGTATATATAACAAAAAAAACTCTAACACAAAATAGAAAATAGTGAGTTTGATGGATGTTTAAAGTAAACTATAAAAATTAACATTTTCATGTAATTTTTATGGTCTGAAAGACTGTTTAAACAATAATTAGACTTTAACAGTGAGTAACAAGGATGGCATGGATACTCGGATAGTTTTTGCACAATTCTTATGGACAGTAGTTTTTAATACTTTTAGCGGTAATTTAAGCTTTATTTTAATATATAACACTGGCCAACTCAGACTTGTTTCTATGTACAATTGACAAGAGGATAATGCAAATAACACCAGTTTTCCTCTATCAGCTCTAGTTTTTGAGATATTGAACATAGTTCGTTCTTAAGCATGCATAAAAGTATGCTACATGAATTGTTCTTATTTCATACAAAAAGCACAGATTCCATATTTTCTACACCAATGAAGCTCCTTTTGTAAGGCTTCTTAGGGAAGGAAACAGACAGAAAAATGCTGCATAAGCTTCCAACAAAAATGTTAAACAAATATTACACTTGAGATAAATTATTTGCTTTTTATTGAATGCATGAACCATCTTTATTCAAAGCCTTTACAAACTGTATGATTCTATAATTTCTATAGATACCAGAATTTTGTGTTACTTTAGCTTCTTTGATTACATTTTTTCCTCCAACCACCTCCTGTTTGGCTCCACTATTCCAAAAAATCACAAGAAGAAAGGATATCCTGTATAGTCAATTTGTTAACCAAGGAAAAAAAAAATTATCAAGTCTACATGAATCACATATTGATTTTTTTGGAAATTTATCTTTTGAAACATTTTAGAAATGTTCTTGAATTCTTCTTTCATCCTGGTTGTTATGGTGATGAACCATATTTGTTGCGATTATTTAAAAGAACATATTACAAACTCCTTTTTGAACTGTTATATTCTGAAATACCAATGCTCTTCAGAAGATTTCTGATGTCATTTCTTAATAAGTTTTTGTATTGGTAAAAAATGGCAAAAAATCCTCTTGGTCGATGAAGAGTAATGTTTCTTTTCCCCACTGAATTATATTCTTTTCCTTAAGTCTGGAGGGAAGGAATTCAGAAGAGTCCTTAATCAGATTGCTCAATTCATTCTGTTCAAAATGTTATCTCTGTGAAGTTGTTTAAAGATTCATATCACTGTCCCCAATTTCTTTATCTAGTGCGATATAAGACATGCTAGATTTATCCTCTGTAGTGGTCGTTCAATACAGATGTACTTTATAAACACATAAAATGTGGGTAATTTAAAAACATTCATCTCTCACTTTTTTAAAGAAATATTTCTATATCAAGATTTTGCACAAAAGATGTTATATTGAGCAGACAAAACTTTATATTAAAAACTAGAGCTGTTAGGGAAAATTTTATGAAATTTTTAGAATCAGTGCTCCAAATAATATTAGGAGCAGACATAAAAACTTAAGGCACCAAGAAAAAAGTACTTTTTTTTGTTGGCCAGGAAAACATATAGATGGTTTAAGGGAAAGAGAGACAGTTAGCAAAGAAGGTGGAAGAAAACTGCAGAAAGATAGCACAGTAGCAGCAAATGGACAGAAATGGAACCTGTCTGCACATCATGACTGAAATAATGAAATTTTCCTTCTTTTTACAAAGATTAAATCTTTCTTCTTCTTCTTCTAAATATTAAGCGCCCACGATCAATTTATTGACCATTTTGACTGATGCATGTAGAGGGGATTTGCAATGTTTCTGTGCCAGGTGTTGATGATGATAGTTCACTGGTTGCAAGGGCTTCTTTGTGAGGGTGTCATGCACTGGGGGTTGGAAGGCCTGAGGCAATAGACACAAATGTGTCATGTGTTGTCACCTCAACTGTTCCTTTTGAAAGCTTGTTCCAGTCCCTGATTATCTTTGGCAGGAATGAGCAGTTCCTACACTGCTTTTCGCTGGTATGAGCCGGAACTGCCTGTCATGGCCTCGTCGCTGTCTATGGGTGAGAGGGACGAGTTTCTATTTAATGCTGGAACAGTGGACCAGCCCATTGTACATGACTGAGAGCCTGGATAGTCGTCATCGTTCCTCCAATGGTGACCAGTCTAGTTTTTCCAGCATACTGCCAACACTAGAGGTATTCCTGTACCGGTTCAGGACAAAGTGTGCTACCTGTTGCTGGACCGCCTCCAACCTCTTGATGCTCTTCTGGGTAAATGGGTCCCAGACTGAAGATGCATAACTAAAACCGGACAGACAAAAGCTTTATAGGCTCTTTCTTTCACACTGGAGTTGCCGATCTTTAGATTACGCCTTAAGAACCACAGAGTCTTGTTTGCCTGGTTGCACACATTATTAATATGCTCGTCCCAGCGGACCTCTTTTTGAATGGTAACACCCAGGTACTTTACGGAGGAAACTGGCTTTAGTATATGGCCATGCAGTTCGTATTGGTAGTGTAGAGGAGTACAACTTCTAGAGACCGACAGTGTCTGGCACTTGGCAGGATGAAATTCCATGTCCCACCTGATCTCCCACTCAGCTAACCGACTGAGATCCTGTTGTAGCTGGTCCTGGTCAGATCTGTTGGCGATCGTCCTATACACCGCTCTGTCATCTGCAAACAGTCTTGCTTGTGATGTCAGTTTCTCGGGTAGGTCATTAATGTATGCTAGGAACAAACAGGGGCCCAGGACTGATCCCTGGGGGACCCCCGACTTCACATCGACAAAGGAGGAGCTTGTACCGTCCACCACTACTCCTTGGCATCGGTTGCTGAGTAAGCTAGAGATCCATGTTTTAGTAGTGCCTTGGATCCCGTATTTCTGGGGTTTGTGAATAAGCAAACTATGATTGACACTGTCAAATGCCTTTGAAAAGTCCATCACTAGCACGTCAGTTTGCGTGCTGTTCGCCAGATTGGTCATTAAGTCTTATACAAATTCAAGGAGCTGGGTCTCACATGATCTATTGACCCAGAAGCCATGTTGACAATCATTGAGTATATTTTGGCTTTCAAGATGCTTCATGACTGAGCTTACGATTATGTGCTCCAACAGTTTGCATACCACACTGCTGAGGGATATTGGACGATAGTTGGCAGGGTCGGAATGCTCCCCTGTCTTGTAGATTGGAGTGACATGCGCTGTTCTCCAGTCTGCTGGAACATTGCCTGTGCACAGCGACGATTGGAAGAGGATTGTCAGTGCAGAAGCTATTTCTTTGGCTAATTCTTCGAGAATTCGTGGTTTGATGTTGTCAGGACCACATGCTTTTGTAAGGGTTAATGGTTTTGAGGAGGGCAAGCACACTCTGTGCTGAAATCTGGATATCCTCCTTCACGGGGTAGGCTCTGCTCATCATGTTGGTCCTCAAAATGAAAATGAACTCAGCCTCCGAGTATTCTCTACCGTCACCAAAGACCGACTGGAACTGCTGATTGAGTATGTCAGCCTGTGCCTTTGGGTCAGAAGTCAAATAGCCATCCCACTGCAGGGGGAAACTCCAGCATTTGAGGACTTTTGGTGCTTCAAACAGCTCCAGAAGCACTTGTTCTTGACACCCTTGTTCGGAGTGTCTTCCTCTGAGAAGATGCCATTCAGGTAGTTCCAGTAAGATCTCCGCAGTAAGCGTTGGATGGTTCGGCGGAGCCTCAGTAACTCCTCTCAACAGAGCTATTTTCTTCAATCGCTTGTATTGGCTGTCTCTCCTGTGGATGAGCCTATGGATTTCAGCCGTAACCCATGGCTGATTTATCTTAGGTTTGGTGGTTTGTGTGGTATGTATTTCTTCACTGCATCAGTGATTGTTGTCTTAAACTTCACCCACAGCTCTTTTGTTGTCCCTTACCCTGAATCTTCAGCATGTTTGAGCTCAGCTCTGTCATTGCACTCCTCAGGCTATTACAGTCTGCCTTGGCATTAATTGGGATTTCTCGTATGATCTGTTTCTTTTTTAGTGTGTTGACCTGAAATTCACAATATGGTATGCAGTGGTCTGATATCCCGGGGATGACCTCAACTTTTGGGATGAGATGTGGACAGTTCCAGACCATGGTTGTTAATAATTTCCATGAATTCAGAGTGCAGGACAGGGTATGGGGACTTGGGCTTCAAGGAAGGAATTTGCCAGTTCCAACCAGGAAAGTTAAAAATCTCCCCCCCCCCCCCAGGAGAAAAGCGTTCTTCGACCGTGTTGCTCCCTGAATCGATACTTTGAGCCTCTTCAGGCTTGGTTCATCTGCTGTGTTGAGTCTGTCATTGGCACAAACCTAGAGTGTGCGTCTACCCTTCAGTTTCACTTTCACCCACAGGAGCTCGCAGTCATCAACATCTAGTTCTGGAACAGCGTGGCAGTCCAGGTTGTGATGGACAGAAACAAGTACTCCTCCTCCTCTGTCTTTTCTGTCTTTTAATTAAACAACCCCTAAAAACAAAGTTTTAAATACAAATCCTTTGTATCCATTTTAAAATTATTTTATGTTATTTTAATATTCTAATGTCACTCCCGCTTTTACACGGCAGATTTATGTCTCCAAATATTTCAGAAAAACAGAAGAAAATATTAGGCACCAAACACACTTGCGATATTTAAAAAAAAAAAAAATCACTTAGCGCAGTTATTGTGAATTTTATTTTGTGAAATCAGTGGCGTCATATCTTTCCCTTGAAAATGCTGATTGTTGGGGATAGGGGCTGAAAATTTGAAAGAATGTGATATCATTGGCAACAAGTCTATGTGCCATGTTTCAGCTCAATAGGTTGACGGGAAGTGGGTCAATTAGCTGTCCAAGGATTTTGCCACAAACCCAGCCAGAATGAAACAAACAAACAAAAGCGAAGTTAATTTAAAGGATTTAAAAAGTAATTTCCAGATATCCCTGTAAATTCTAATCCAATTTGTATGGCATTTGCTCCAATGTCACTGAACTGTAGATCATGTCATAGTCATATGCACCAAGTCCTGGCTTTAAATGTTAATTATACATTTAAGATTCACAATGTGCACGGATATATTTCTGATAAATTAAAATAAAGACCTAAGCATTTTAAGGGATTCTAAAATGCTAATAGTGGTTGTATTTACTTTGGTTTAAATATATGAATATGGAATATATAGCCTACATTTATCACTTACATGCAGTAATAGTATTTGCAAGCTGTTCCTGTGTGGCTTCTGAAACACTTTCCATTTTTTTCTTGACAATGTCAAGGGTAGTCTTGACCTAGCATTTATTAAACTATAAATATACAATCAAACAATAGGAATCATGTGATATGATATCATTACCCACCAAAACATAATGTATAAACTATGATTATGGTTGTTCCTCAATTTTTTAATTTTTTAGTTAATTGAACATTGTGCACAGTCAGTAACATATTAATTACAAACCTCATTATTTGAGTCACGGAAAGCATTTTTCATATGTTCTAAAAGATCTCTGGAAAATATAAAATTGTAGGCCTAGATTAAAACCCAATAAAGATAAAATATAAAGTTCATGATATAATTTAAAGCCTAATTTTTGTTTTATATCAATGCTTGGTCAAAATTATTAATGATATTCATTTGGTTATAATCACTCTCAATCTATCATTTTAATTTTAACAGATCATCAGTTATCTAAAACAAAAAATTAATACTTTGTGTCAAAATTATTCTATAGACTTAAAGCCTAAAACCGATATATCACAAAGATTGACTCTGCATAAAGTTTCAAAATACTTTTAAAAAGCCCTAATAATAATAATTTACCTGTCATGTTGGCCGACTTGCACTGCTTGGGCTTTGCTCATTGGCCCCCCAAGTGAGCCACTGAATGTATCTGCTAACATTGTAGGTCTGTTGGGATACCCACCATTTGAACTTTTGTAAGTTGCACTGCTTGCATCGCCCGCTAATTCTTTGCCGGATATATTTGATTTTGTTTCAAAACTGCTAGATGCTAGAGCCTCTCGCTTAAACAGTGATCTTTTGTTTAACCACTTTTCATACATGCTCATTTTCTTGTAACTTTGTTGCGACACCTAAACAAACATTTTCAAATTTCAAAGTTAATAAATATAATTTGAACATTTCATATAATCGCTATTAAAAAAATATATTTGAATTTGACTTATAAAGGGATTTAAATTATTATGAACTTTACTTGTATTTTTATGATCATTAAATTGTCAGACTTAGATAAAAGCAATTTAAAGTTCTTGCAAAAATTACAACTTAACTAGGTTATATTATTGAAACTAATTTATATTATTATTTATAATTAGCTTTTGAGCTCTCAAAATAAGTAAGGGGGAGGGGAAGAATCAAAATTAAATTATTCAGTTATTGCTGATTAAAAATGAAAAATAAGTCACCTCATTTTGGGGTCCTGAATTGTTTTGAGAAAAAACATCTTGGGTATTGATATGAGAGAAATCAGAGCATTGTGAATCTTGTTTGAAAGATGAGGTATTATAACTGCTAAGAGCTGAATCTTGGCTTGGCCACATTTCTCTATAATAATAGAGAATTTTCATACATTTTGTAAATCACTTTAAATGAAAAGTTGACTTTACAGAAAAGTTTTAAACATTTGTTCACATAAGACTTAACTACCTGGATGCAGCAGTGGCCTCAACTTGTTTGTTATTACGGGTAACCAATAATGATAACGTTTCCTTAAAAAAACTGGTGGCACAGAGTCACTTTTGAATGACATGTCCTCCATTGTACCAGGGCCTATGGAGCTCAAAGGGGCCCATAAATTAAAAAAATTGTTTTCAAAACCAAATTTTTAAAGAGAAAACAATAATTCTTATATACTTCATATTCTGTACTTTGTGTGTATAGCTAAACCGTCTTGCAGCCTTGTTTGACACTAACAGCCTGGTTATTAAAATTAAAGGTCATACTGGCTTTCTTAAAATAGTTTACAAAAATATAGATAACCAGGTTTTTCCCAAAAGTATTCTAGCATTTAGAAGTTTAAATGTTGAAAAACATTACAGAGATTGGCTTGTCTGGTATTAAGTTAAACAAGCATTAGCTTACCCTCTAAGGTTATGCTTGCATCAACAGAAAGATGGTCAGAAGCTAAAAATGGCAAAAATGAGAGAAGCAATAGTTACAGGCAGGCGTGAACTGGCAAAGGCATTGAAAGTCTATTGGAGGCATCAATGGAAACAGAATCTGTCAAGTGATGCAACATTATGAAATGAATAATTGATGTTGTACTATTCCTTGGTCTGTCAAGTGATGCAACATTATGAAATGAATAATTGATGTTGTACTATTCCTTGGTAAACGGGGACTTGCTTGAGTGGCAGTTCCCAGCGCATTAGTGAAAAAGAGAATGGAAATTTCCTGGGAGTCATAGAGTTGTTGTCTCATTGGGATCCAATTATAAAAGAACATGAGTTGCAAGAAAAAGGAAAATGACTTCAAGTATATTATCTCAGTGCTGATTACCAAAACGAGTTACTTGCTAAATGTTCCTCACTTGTAAAACAAAACATTGTGGAGGACAGGAAAATTGCAAAGTGCTTTGCTGTTACTGTTGATTCCACACTAGATTCATCCTCTATTGCAGGGATGGGTCTCCAAACTTTTCAGCCCAGGGCCACATTAACTATCAAACAGCAGTTCAAGGGCCAACTGCACACTCAAGGTCCAAATAAAAAAGAATCAAAACATGGATGTTGTTTTTAATGATTTATTTAATATTATTTTATTCAGTTATAATTTAATAACACATTGATATATTACAAATGAACACCTGTATTAGTGAGAATTGTGAAATTGTTTCATGGATGCCAAAATAGCAGACATTTCTGACTTCAGATTTGATGTCCCTAACATCAACAGTGACCTGAGATTATCATCGGACAAGTTTGTTCTCGAATTGTTCTTCACATATTTCATTCTTGAAAACGCTTGTTCACACTGGTATGTTGTTGAAGAGATTGAAAGGTACCTTGATGCAAAAGTTTTGACAGGAGGAAAGTTTTCCTTGGGCAAATAACTAGTAAAAACCCACCAGTCCTTGGAACTTGTCACTAAGGAGGTCATTTGCTTGCAACTCAATGACCTCCAGCTGCTGTTTATCTGGGCAACTGGCCACATCTGCGTCAAATGGGTTTTGAAACAGTCTCATATCTTCTGCCTTTGAATCCAAGTCAGAAAACTGCTGCTGAAACTGCAGCTGGAGGTCTTCGATGATCTTGCACGCAAATGACATGGGGAACTCCGCTGAGCTTCAGCCATGAAGACCTTGCACTGTTGAAAGTGCGTCAAGTTGTTGGCCTGTACTTGTTCCAAAAAGAAGACGAGTTTGGATCTGAAGGCCTTTAGGTGAGTGTATAGATCAGAAACTATATTTTCCTCTCCTTGTAATTTTAGGTTCAGAAAATTTAAATGACTAGTTATGTCTGCAGCAAAGGCCAATTTCCATACCCACTCTTCATCAGGCAGTAATGGTTGTGGCTTGCCTTTACTTTCCAGGAAGTCAACTATTGCCTTTCTTAACTTAAATACTCTGCTCAGGACTTTCTCACAACTTAGTAATCTTTTTTTTCCTTACTACTGTGTAATATGCTAAATCTTGTGATTCTGTGTCTGTATTTTTCAACAAGTCTCTGGACTGTATGGTAGAGCCCATTTGACCTTATTAAATTAACCATCGTTACCACAGGATTCAGTGTGCCTCTATTTTAATTTGGTAAAAACATAAAATCCCGGTAAGCGGCGGCTGATCTTGGCAGGATACATGTAAATTTCTATAATTTTTTTCCGTAGACAAAAGGTCTCCATGGACCGGATGAGAGGGCCTCGCGGGCTTCATCTGGCCTGCGGGCTGTAGTTTGGAGACCCTTGCTCTATTGAAAAAACAACATCTCTTTTGCATTTTTGATGCCACATGAAAACCAGTATGAAATTGTAGAATGATTTTTACAGTTTGTCGACACAAGCCATAAAACAAGGTATGAAATAGCACAGATGTTAGTAAAAATATTGAAAGAACCTGATATTCCACTGTCGGTTGTCGTGCACAGGGATATGACAAAGCAGCCAACATAGCAGGAAAATATAGAGGTGCCCAAGCAAGAATACTGGAGCAAAGAGAAGCAGCTTTATTTTTACCACGTGGATGCCACAAACTTAATTTGTATGGAAATGATACTGCAGAATGCATTCCTGTGCAAACTGTTTACAAATTGTTTAGTGTTAGTACCCAGGGATAAGAAATCTTGCAGAAGTTTATGGCTATTCTCTTCACAGCATGATGGTCAAACCGTGTTAAAAGTATATAGCCCACCTGATAGGCATCAAATTAGCAGTTGAAAACCTCTTGGAGTTGAACACCTAACTGCCAAAACAAGAACAGAGATAAATGAAGCTTTTTCTTATGTCAAATTTTTCATTTATGTGATAATTTCTTTAGTATGGTATAGAGAGTTAGTTCCAGTTGACACCTGTAACAATATTCAGTCGAGAAATGCAATGGTTTAGTCGAAGTGTCTAACTTAAAAAGCTTGATTTTAGAACTGACAAACCTTCGGCATACCTAGTAAAGTATGTGAAGTGAAGCTAAGGAAGTTTCTTCTAATTTGTGTAAATAAGTGAAACTCTCTGGAACTTTTGGTGAAGCAAAATGCAAAAGAAAGAAATTCAATGACGAAGGTGGTACAAGAGAAGCAGATTTGTCTAAAGAAGACGAAATGGATGAATCCCCTGAGGAAGCATACTTCGGAAAGTCCTCTATGTAATATTGGATAATGTTATTGGTGGTCTCACCGTTTGTTTCAGTGCTGCAAAGAAAATTTTCTGAAGTTCAGCTACCTCTGGCTATCAATTCCTCAAGATGAACTTAAAGACAAAGATTTGGCAAGACTTAGTATTAAGCCTGATCTTGCAAAAAACTATTGATTTTGATGATGTGAGTGAAAATTTTGCCGGGAAAAAGGCTATAAAAGCACCTTTGTTTAGAAGAATATTAATCCCATTTCATCTCAACTATAACTATTATAAGCTTGTAATCAATACATTACTTATGTATATTGTTTCATTCATGTTTATATACTACTGTGTTGTATGGCTTTTTATAATCTTTTACATAATTACCTGTACTCTTTTTAATATGTTTGCAAGGATGTTTGAATGTAATTAATAAAATATGAGGCACTCCTTAGAACGGCGGTCCCAAATTAAAAATTGAATACATTTTCATTAGAAAATGTCCGGCTACCAGCCTAATATCCGCCAATAATTGGGGACATCATTTTTTACTTCAAATTTTGTTTGCAGACTAATTATTGCTTGTAATAATATATAATAAACAATACCATATTTCAAATAATGTTTTGTCAGGAAAAATTCTAAAAACTTATGGTTAGTGTGGCTTGCTGAAAAACCTCTAACACCAATAAGCAATTCAACAGAGGCAATTTAAAAAAAAAATCTCTCTTGCATTTTTCTTCTTCTTTAAACAAACAAAAATATTGTTATTTCTTTCAGGAGATGATAATGATCAAGATGCTGATGAAGATCTTCATAAAAAATAAAATAAATTTAAATAGAGCATTAGACATAAACAAATATGTCACAGGTTATTAGGTTGGTAGCCTGACATTTTCTAACGAAAAGTATTCTATTTTTACCTTGGGACCACCATTCTGAGGAGGGCCAAATATGATATTATTGATTTATTGTCCATGTGTAGGTGAGAGGGCCTCTTTTTAATCTTGTTCCAGCACTTAATAATTCTCTCTGTGGTCATGCATGTATACCTACTTCTTTTACACTTAGTTAAGCCACGTTAACTGACAACATTTTGGCGTATAGGTATTAAATTAACTTTGCAGTTGCAAATATGAGTGAATACAGTCAATTCTGATAGTGATGGTTGATGTGGATAGTAATGTTGCATTTTAATTGTTGATACATTGAATTGAATATAATTGATAGCCTATACTAATAACTGGTGAAGAATGAAGTATGAAGATGAAGAACTCATCCTACCTGTGCCTGTACCACTGGGAATTTCATGTAGTTTCTGAGTTCATAATCAATAATCATACCTAGGCCTAGACACAAGACAAAGTAACATTTACATATGAATGTGATATATCATATTCATATAAATATAAAATACATACAATAATACAAGTCAACAAGTACACGTGACAAGTGTCAGTGTCACAAGGCTGAGAATTATAATGGAAGATACATTTTGTAGCTAATCCATACGTGAAACCTTAAAAGTCAACAGAACTCTAATGTAGCAAGCACTGTAATTAAAAAATACAATAGTTAGTACAGTCAACGGAGTTTGCTTTCAACTTGAACATACCAATATATGATATTATGCCAATAATAACCAATAATTTAATAATCCAATATCTCCGCTGAATTGTCAGTGGACTATTCATAAATGATCTTGCGCTAAGGCTAAAACGAAAAAGATTAGCCCTAAGTCCCTAATACTAATTGAATACGATCTATTTACCTAAGTTGAAGTGATTCAGAGATTGCTTTTAAAATGAAAAAACGTGGTGGAATATTTTCTTCTTAAAATACTGTTGTTAATACACAGCCGGGGGAATTAAGACTACACATGGTACACACCATGCATTGTAATTTTAAAAACTGTAGCAGACGAAATTATATAAGACTTATGTCAGATTTTTTAAAGAAAGCAGTTTAAAGCTTTTTAGCGGTTGTTAATTGTTAAATATTCATAGATTTTATATCAATTTAATATTTTATAATTCCCCTCAAAATTTAATTAATTTATTTTATAAACTCTGTCAATTAATTTAAACATAAATGAAAAAAATAAATAAAACGTGTGTAAGACTTTTGACAATATAGTTGTAAAAAAAAATCCTGCAGAAAATGTGATATGATAAAATAATGTTACAAAATAGGCTCATGCCTCATGGGCATTGTGACAGAGTCATAGATACCGGGTAGCCCACTTAGTTTTAGGGAACAATCTACCAAATCTCTTCCGTTTGAAAAAGGACCCCCACCCCCCAGCCAAAAGAAATTCTACATTGTCCCGACCAGATCCTTTAGGGGTCGTCCATTAATTAGGTCAACAATTATAAAGCAATTCCCCCCCNTTTCTAGACCCCACCCCCCCCCCCCCCCCCCCAAAAAAAAAAGGAATTATATTATAAATACATTTTAAAAAACAGTTTACTTTTGCTGATCTATTTTAATGACACGAAAATTGTAGGAAAAACATTTCATTACATCTTTAGCTTGTTCATCAACAAGTTAAAAAGTTTTTACACTTAAATTTTTTATAATGTAGAATCAATTGAAAGGTTTGTCAAAGACTAAATATCATTGTTTGTGGTATAAATATGATTATTGTCAGTAAAGCTGAGAAATTTAGTATAGTTTCTAGCTGCTATCATCTTCCCAAGGAGTAGCCAGGTTTGCTCTATCGTAACAAAGGGACATCATTTGGGTAGGGCTGATTTTGCTGGTTTTATTTAAATTGCTATGTACTGTGGCGCCTCCAGTAATAAATAACTTAACAAGCCGACCAAGTTTTGGTTTTGCCCACCTCCTCCCTTCCCCTGAAAAAAAACACCTCAAATCACGCCCCTGATAGGCATAGTGTACAGTAGTTGATTAATCATTTTCATCTTGTGGAACTAATACACCAGACAAGTCAAAATCATCCTTATCTAACCATTCAGCACTTAAAATAGAAGCATTGTCAGTGTGAGCAATAATTGCCATAAGCTCTCTCTATCTCCTTGCAGCTACTCGCATTGTTAAAAATCCATTTTTGTTGACGAGCAGGTGCTAATTTCTTATGCTCAAGAGGGCATTGTCGGTTCTGTTGAACGTGCTTTTTCAACATTATTATTAGTAGTAGTAGTAGTTTAATATAGCGCGTACCCCAGCCTAGGACTGGGCTCACCACGCTGTACTGTACATACAATTTAACAAACATAATCATGAACTTCAAAAATTAACATACATTAATTAAATAAAACAAAACATATGTATATTTAATCCACCCATTCCATAACTATTTACATGTCAAGCCATGGGCGGCACCCGGCAGCATCGTTAATCAGTCAAAGTGGGGAAACATTCAGGATAGTAGAGTTTTGAAGGCGGTGATGGTCGGTATATTGCGGATTTGTAGTGGAAGAGAATCCCATTGTTTGGGTGCACAGAAAGAGAAAGATCGTTCACCGTATGTGTTTGTGCGAGTCTTGGGGACAGAAAGAATACGCGTGTCGGCGGAGGAGCGAAGCTATCGAAGGGGTGAATAGACAGAGAGAAGTTCGGTTAGATGGGAAGGGCAGGAATTCGAGAAAAAGTTGTGGTAGAGAACAGACAGTTGTGATGCAAAATAGATGTTACAGATTTTGCAAATCCGTTCAAGCAGTGATTTTATTATTGTTACTCATTTTACATTCACCCAATTCTCAAAATATCGCATTCCTACTCTATCTATATCATTTATCTTGACTGCACATGACACTTGAACCTTGTCCTTGTTCCATACATGCAACAGAGTCTACAGGTGAAGAGAGGCCAACGTTTGACTTCTCTTGAAATAACAAAGTGTGCTAACATTCTGACCAGCCATCTGCATTGCGCAAACACACATTAAATAAATCTTATATTGTTAAAAGCCTAAAAATTATATGACTATTTACACTCATACATTTTTTAAATAATGTAATAACCAGTCAATTTTTAAGATTAAAATTTTAATAACGAAGACATGTTTGTTGACGTCAACTAATCTAAACCCCTCCCTCCCCCTCGTCAACAACTGTGAAACATTTCCACCCCCCCCCCATTTTGTTGACGTAATTAATGGACGCCCCCTTACCCTGTAACGCCTATTCCATGTCCCTAACCGCCTAACCACTTATTAACACCTATCAAGTTTGGCTTTTTCTATCTTTAATACTTAATTATACTAACACTTTGAAATATAATAGTTTATTTTTAAACACAATCTTTATAATCTTTGAACCAATTATTTTTTAAAATTCAAATATAAACTACTACACTACACCATATATATGTTCTTTACAAAATAATACTGACAAATGTGTAAATATTTTGTGTTTATTTCTTCTGCGTATACACCCTGCTGCGCCCTGTTGGGGGGGGGGGTTCCGGCACTGGAGCTACCTCATTGTTCCTTCAAGGCACATTTTCCGACATCCGACAAAATCTGGTTCGACTACCTATAGCATACATTAAAATTTGGTTCTAATTCTATTCATGGTTTATGATTATGTGGGTAAATAGTAATACCAACACAAGCGCCCTCTTTATTGTGTGTCCCTTAGATACGCAGCCAGAATTTGTTTATCTTTGCGGGCTTTCCATTCAATCCCTTGGTTACGTCTAACGAGTCAGTGAAAGGGCCAAACTTTCTCACGAACTGTATTTCTGTTTCTTGAATATGGCATTAAAAAGAACTATTGAAAGCTAAAACAATGGCGAAAGTGACTACTCATGCGGTTGGAAGCTGGGTAATACTAAATTCAATACAAATTATTATAATAAATTATATCATTAGTCATTAGTATTAGTTAGTAATTGGAGAATTAGAATTAGACTTAGTCTAGATATAAATTCTAAATCATTTAAATGCCTAAACTAAATGAAAGTAAATTAAATCAAAACTAGTCTATACTTTCTATAGACTTTACTTCAAAGTTTACTTTTAGAAGTACAGTTCTAATGATTAATAGGGCTAATAGGCTTAATAGGGCGTAGGGCGTAGACAGACAGAATAGTTAAAAGTATGCTGCCCCGCCAAGCCAAAGTCTGCTCATTGTTTATTGGCAATGTTTGTAGTAACACTCAATGTTATATACACTATACACATTTTCTTTTCTTATCTAAATTATAATAGTATGAATTTTTATTGGGTGCATAGAATAAGAACTTATAATTTAAGACTATAAAATTATAAAATAGATATAATATCATACATAATATGACAATATTTAAAATCTGCATTTTTTAAAATTAAAATAATTAGTAATTAGTATTAGTACTATTAGACTTAAAATGAAGAAACACCAAAACAGATATATTTCGGAATTTTCCTGGTAATTTTGAGTGAATTAAAAAAATCATAATCACATTTGGGTATGACACTTATCACTTATGTAAATGTAATTACAATTGCAATAAGTCAAAAAGCACAGAATAAACATTTACCAAAAGGCAAGGGGTCAAATAAATTAAAAAAAAAAACATTGAAAATAAACACAAATTTGTTGGTTATGAATTAGAAATAAAAAAGTTTAAAAACTATATAAAATATGGTGCTACGCTACCCCTTGGCAGCAGTGATCCCTGTAGTCTCACAAGCTCAGTAAAAAAATTTCTGCAGCCTTGACGCTTATGTAGTGGGCTGCTTTTAAAAAAAAATTAAACTTATTATAACAATGATAAATTTAATTTTAGTAAATAATGTACATTTTTTAGAAGACATTTAATAAAATTAGATTTTGCATCTCAACTATGCAAGTTTTACAGCAACCACAATGACTAAATGATAAAACTGCATAAAGCTTTCAAATGCTCATTAATGGACTTAATAATTAAAATGTTAAAATTACTAAAATATATTTTTTTGTTTTCAGTTTCCAACAGGATACTATGGTCATTATCGTAGTAGGACACGCACAGATTTTGTAAATGAATACAGGCAGCTTGCAAAACCTCAGCCACCACAGCGATTTATTTTTCGAGCATCAGTAAGTGTAAAACTGAATATCAATAAATTTTTCAAAACAATTTTACATTTTTTAAATGTTCATTTTATTGCATTCAACACATCAACTTCAGTTAAGTGTTTTACCATTATTTGCAGACATTGCTAATACTTGCTAATACCTTAATTCTTGCCTTAAAAAAACAACATACAATTACTCTTTTAAGTTAATTTCATCTTAGTAGGACTATTACAGCCTTAATCATTTACTGAGTTAACTGTTATAATATTTGTCATATTTAGGACAATATTTGCCTGTTCAATACAACTTGTAAGACAAGATGAATTTATGAGAATTTTAAAGTATTTTGTGTGAAGAATATGTACCACCATGACCAAGTTTAAAATTTTAACAAATGAACATAGCTTTAAATTTAATAATTTCATAAATCTTACTAAATGAGAAGTTAACCAATATTTTTGTTATAAACTACCCATAATAGATTTATTGAATATGATTTACATGTAATTTTATTTCTATCACACAGCAACCAGCAAGTTCACATTTGTTTTCTCTACATGATAACAGAAATTCTGCAATCACAGATGCATCATATTTTGCACAAGTAAGTCAACAGCTGAAAAGTACTTGTTAAGAATATCTTAATGCCTTTTATATAGATTTCCGCAGAACATTTAAGTAAAAATATGTGACATGGTTTTAAATAAAATGACAGTTTTATTACAAGACCAGGAACATTTTCTTTAATGATGACTCTGCCCCGGTCACCTCAAACATGAAATATCTAAAAGAACTTGAAAAAAACCTTATTAAAGCAGCATCATTACCCTAATTTGAAAAAAAAATGTATCTATTAGAGGCTAAGGTTTTTACTACAACACACAAGGTTTTTCCATCCACCTCATGAAACAGAATTGCTCTAATGATGGAGGAATTTGAGGACACTTGTTTTAACTTTCTTTAACATAGATATTGACTAAGGATGTTGCCTTTGCCATTTAAGTGAAACACATACATGTTATTGTGATTTAAAAAAAAAAACATTTATGGGCCTAGGCAGCTGATTAACAACTCTATTTGATAGATCAGCCAAGCAAGTTGCAAAGCACCAAAAATTTAAATTGGGATTAAGAAGCTCCAAAAAATATTTCCTTCCAAGAATTAAATGGGATCTCTTGGTTAATGTTACATCTAAAAATAATATTCCAAAGGATTGACAGGTTAAAATGTTCATTAACAGTAATTACATACAGTAGGATAGTAGCCAAGTAATTTACATGGAACTATTTGTTTTGGAAATATTTGAGAGGGTATAGCACTAACATTAATTGCACTTAACCTTACTGTTGTACTACCTCACTTCTTTAAGTACCAGTGGAATCAATCTTCTTTAACAGTTGATAATTTGATAATGAGTTATATTTTGTCTACCCAGGGATTAGGGAGAAAAAGACATCCTGAGAAATCTGGTCAGTTTGATCCTTCACTTATAGCCTGGTGTAAAAATAATGGCAATAATGTTGGCAGACCTCTGACCTCAACATATAGGCAGGATTTTAGACTGGAGGAGCCCTTAGTTCAAAAGTTAGTCAAACGCCCAAAAACATCTTTTGATGGTCCATTGACCACAACCTACCGTACAGTCCATGGAACTGATGCACCTAACCGTGACTTGATCAATGCAATGAACAATGAGGCTTTGATGCTCACAACACACCACAGGCAGTGCCAGGCTAAGCAGAAAGTTTCAGGTCGTCGTGAAACAGTGGCATCTTGTCTGTCATGGTATCATCCTCGAGTTCCAACAGCAACCAATCATTCAGTGTACACTGATATTGAAATCAGGCCCATACAAAATATGAACAACTCCACTGATGTGGAGTCTCAGGCACTTTGTCCTTCATCTGATCCAGCACCCACTTGCTGTGAATGATACAATATAAAAAAGATAAGAGGTGGAAACATAAGATTTCTTTTATCTTTCTTTAAACAAGCCTTAAAAGCCATTGCAGCATTTTAAAACATCTGATCTTAATTTAAAAATGAAAAATATATATTTAAGCATCAATTCTCTAGTAAAATTGTTTCTTAAAAAAGTACAATTAATCTTTCAATGCATTTTAAAGCTGACAAAATTTAAACTTACTACTATGTGAAAATAGATATACTTGAAAATTTTTTTTCTTTTTAATTAAACCAATGTGAAATGAAAAGAACTATAATATGTTTGACTTTGTTGCACCCTTTAATGAATTAAAAAAAGCAACAACAAAAAAAAAAAAAAAAAAAAAAAAAAAAAAAAAAAAAAAAAAAAAAAAAAAAAAAAAAAAAATAAATAAAAAAAAAAAAAAAAAAAAAAAAAACCAAAAAAAAAACCAAAGTAAACTTTAATATTTATTTTATTAATAATTGAAAATATAAATCTAATGCAGGTTATGTCTCAGTGGTAGTAGTACAATAATTACTTCAGTATAATCAGATACAATCAAACTATTATTAAACATGCCATCTTGGCCATTTTCCAAAGTGTAGGTTAAACAGTGTTGATTACATTTTTGGTTACCGGTATCTGCAAAAAATTGTTTCCCTGGCTGATGAGTCATGGCTATACTATTATAAGAAAGTTACAGGGTTAACTTCTAAATATGACCATTTACATGATAAAAGTGCATCATCTAACATTAACTTCTATTTTTTTAAAGTTAATTGTCTTTAATTAAATAAAACTTAGTTTTGGTTATTTACCCCCCTTAAGACATAAACATTTCAACCAGTTATAGATTTACCATTGCATGGATACATGGGCGCCCGCACGTAGTGGCAAAGTGGGGCACTTGCCCCCCCCCTGGATTGATTGGATAAAAAATTTTTAGACAAAAATTTTATTAAAGTAAAGAGAAAATAAAGAGAAAGTAACTAAGCTGATGTCCTGTCCGTTCGTTCACCATACAAATACGCTACAGTAAATTAAAACTATATTAAAACATTACTAAAAATT
>CAXITT010000681.1:173730-222246 GCA_964033795.1 Lymnaea stagnalis | reverse complement strand
TATATATATATATATATATATATATATATATATATATATATATATATATATAAATAAATATATAGACTATATATTATCATAGATCAAGCAGTCCGGCCAGTCATTTGTAGTCTGGCATTGACTTCTGAAAATCAGATTCAGAAATATCAAAAGCCATAGTTATTTTCGTGTGTTCTGTCGCTGTCTGTTAATACTTTGGCCTTTTTATTAGCAGGACATGTGGTTGAGAAGTAATTTTTTTACATTTCATCAATATCTATATGTGGCAATGTGCCACTATTTTCAACTGCTTTTAGGTGACATTTTATATGCGGCAGTATGGAACAAATAGGAATAAGAGAATCCACTCTCATAGTCATAGTGTGACTGCTATGGGCTATGGGTAACCCCAGGCACGTACACATCCATGGTCCACTCTCATAGTCATAGTGTGACTGCTATGGGCATGGGTAACCCCAGGCACGTACACATCCATGGTCCACTCTCATAGTCATAGTGTGACTGCTATGGGCTATGGGTAACCCCAAGCACGGACACATCCATGGTCCACTCTCATAGTCATAGTGTGACTGCTATGGGCTATGGGTAACCCCAAGCACGGACACATCCATGGTCCACTCTCATAGTCATAGTGTGACTGCTATGGGTAACCCCAAGCACGGACACATCCATGGTCCACTCTCATAGTCATAGTGTGACTGCTATGGGCTATGGGTAACCCCAAGCATGGACGGCCCTTAAATTTTATGTTGGTTATCTACACGCGGGAATAACCATCCTTGCCCCGGGGTTGACCCATGGTCAGCTCGGGACGCGGGTTCCCTGTGACTGTGAGGGGGGGGGGGCGAACTGGAACTTGAGGTGTGTAGCCTACATCTTTTAGATTGTGGTGTGGAACGGATGCGTCGGGTCGGCGGCAGGTGTGAGAGATTTTCCTGTCGGCTCTGTCAACGGATTGTACCTTACATTAAAAAGCTATGGCTATAGTTCTCAGACCTGATTGTTTCATTGTGATTTTATTTAAACTGTAAGCTACGTCACCACTCGGCTACATATATATATATATATATATATATATATATATAAGAAAAGAAATTATTTACCGTTCGCAAGCTGTGCACACATATATATATTTATGTGTGTATAACAATATAATCTTAAAATCTAGAATATGCCAATAATGCCAATATTGTAGTTACAGTAACAGTTTTCCCAGTGTGCATCGACACATGTAGACTATTTTTGGCGAAGTTTGCGCTGATCAGTTAGGCCTATTGTAGTACTAATATGAATATGATTAAATCCATTGGAAATAATAATTTTTATTAAAATCCTTTATATTAACTTCCCTTTTGCTAGTGGCCAGCTGACGGACTGGAAAATCTTCGATACATAAACTCGTTGCTGATGACTAGATATTCTTTGAAATTTTCAGCCCACCTCTCCATACCAAATCCCCCAAACTCATCGTTTTCAAGGGGATGATCAAGGAAATATTTTACCGGTAACACTGATTTTACGAAATAAAATTCCCAATAACTGCGCTAAATGAGATTCTTAAACAAAATATTTTTTTAAAAAATATCACAAGTACGTTTAGTGCGTAACATTTTATTTTATTTTTCTGAAATGGTGAAATAAATCTGCAAGGGCGGGTGGGGCATTAGAATATTAATATTTTAGTTCATGGCGTGAAAGAAGGGTGTGGTTGGGAAACTGGGAAAGGGGAGGGGGGGCACTAATTGGGATTCTTATTAAGTGCTTTACTTTAAGTTTACCAGATTTTCTGGATGCCAAGTACGGACACAAAGGCTAACGGCCAAGTACGGACACAAAGGCTAACGGCCAAGTACGGACACAAAGGCTAACGGCCAAGTACGGACACAAAGGCTAACGGCCAAGTACGGACACAAAGGCTAACGGCCAAGTACGGACACAAAGGCTAACGGCCAAGTACGGACACAAAGGCTAACGGCCAAGTACGGACACAAAGGCTAACGGCCAAGTACGGACACAAAGGCTAACGGCAACCGGACCCTACCGGCGAGGGGGGGTGGGGTGAGGGGGTGTTTGCTTGACTTTTAACCCCCCCTCCTTCCCAAACTCGTTCGTACAAGAAGCTTTTAGCCCCCATCCCCATAAAAACACCTAAGAAATCACATCATTTAATAGATCATTGTGACGTCACAAGAATATTAAAAAAAACCATGTGTCGTGGGTTTATACCGCCGACAGTTTGGCCAGCCCAGTGGTCCCCATAATAAGTAATATGCGTCACTCTGGATGTCATGTTGCCCTTGGGTAGAGCCATGAGAATGGGACAAAGAGGGCAATCACAGCGGGCGTCAAACTCTTCTTTAGATAGGATCTTAATAGTAAATTAAAATATCAAATCCCATATACTTCAGAAAGACAAGGGGGGCCAAAAATTGTCTTTTTTACTGATCCACCCCGGGTGAAATTTGTCTATAGATTAAGTGGCACCATTTTTCCGGCTTTGCCCCAGGTGCAGCATTTCCCCCATGGCGAGCAAACAACAGTAAATACATAATAAAATAAAAATAGCACTTAACTCAGGGGTCTAAAACTCAAATTATCTGGGAAGGGGGGGGGGCGCAGGAGGTAGAGTCTGAGTGAGACTGGGCCACATGAAATATTCCATAAAAAAAGTGATTACAACCTTGTTCTCTTGCCACGTTTGTCTCATAACCCTTATTAATAACAAATAAAAAAACATTAAAGGTTCTCAAGAACTAGACTTCACTTTCTTCCTCCAACTCCTTGCTGTCAGAAGCCTGGCAGCGCTTCTTCTTACACAGCTGAGCAACATTTGCCTTGATGAACACCTAGAAATCTCAGGGAAGGTGCAGGGCAGTACTCTCATAAATTGTCCATGCTTGTCTGTTTTTTTCATTCACCTTCCTGAACTTAGCCTTGAGTTCAGAATTGCAACGAAGATCAATCAGCTCCATTTGAAGCTCAGGCCGGATAGGGGAGGGGGGCATCTTCCACATTGAAGGAAAAAGGGTCACCATTTTGAAAAGTGGCTCTGTGTGTTTTAAAAGTCTGCAAACATGTGATCAAATTCTTCTTTTAGCTTTGCAATGGCATTCAGTATACTTAACTACTGAATGATGTGCCAGAGTCCATGGCAGAGGTTTCTCTAAGAACCATAACAAAAGTTGTGTGCAGAATTTTCAGACTTTGTCATAGGCAACACTGACAAGCTACCCCTGGCCTTGTAACTTCTTGTTGGGTGCATTCAGACCCTGTGTAATGTCAACAAGAAAAGCGAAGTCCATGAGCCATTTGGGATCACTTAGTTCGGGAACAACGAACCCATCCTTCTCAATGAAGGCTTTCAATGCTAAACGTGTTCAAACAGTAGGCAGTGGCAGGAAATATTTATGAATTATTGACGCGAAGGTAAAAGCTATTTTAAGGAGAATCAACTTCGATTTTTTAATCGTGGAAAAGGCCTTTTTAACTCACGGGATTTTTGAAATTGGCCAAGCTGACTGGCTCGGAATTTCCCTCACTCGTAAACACTAGCGGCAATTTTAATAGGGATCCTTTGATACTGTTTCAGATTGCTACGATTTAAACAATTATGGTTGTGCATTACCCAATAGACTTTTTTAACGTTTCTCAAAACCGCACTTTTGCCATGTTTGTCTCATAAAATGATATAAAATAAAAACTTGTAGTCCGATTTTAAAACGGCGGGTTTTACCTTTATAACCAACGTCCAAACCTATACAAACATAGTAAAAATCAGAATTAGACTAGTCGGTGAGATTCGACTGAAACCGTCGCGGAGGGTCATATTATAGATATGAGAATGGGGAAAACGCGCGGATCGCATTAGCACTAAACTTGATGTCAGGTATCGGGGCGCAAAATATTGTCTTGCTGGTCGCACATGGTCGCGGGCCGCGAATTTAAGACCCCTGACTTAACTGAAAAGTAGTATACGAGGGGGCAATAAAAGAATGGTGAAAACCTAAATTTGGCATAGCGCCGGGAATCGAAACATTATAGGAACCACTGAGCTTATGCATTGAAGATACGGTGGACGAAATATTACTGTAACACTGCTATTACTGAGTACTATTGACGCGATATCTAGCTAGTTGATTTGTGAAAAAAAATGGCAACATTATGACGATAATTCCAACACAAGATTGCGTGATATTTTTACAGCATTGGAGATATAAATATGTTATTTTTGTACTGTCAAATGGAGCTGAAACTATTCACTGCGCTTGCCTTTGCGGAGAAATAAGATAATATAAACACAAATGGAAATAAGACCAGCAAGTCGTCGCTTCCAAAAGTACGGACAAGCCGGACGACGAGAGGAAAGTACGGACAAATACTGACGCAAAAATAAGTACGGACAATGGGATCGAAAATACAAACTGTCCGTACTAATTACGGAGTCTGGTAACCCTAGTTACTTGTATGCACGTTTTGTCAAATTTTCGGCTCCACCCCATTGCTCGATATTATATTTTGTAAAGGATTTTTACGAAAAACTTTGTTTTAAGCGGTTGTTAAATTAACGTTTGTTTTGCACACAAATAAGGAAACATTTAAATTCTTGTTTTTTAAAAAGATATATTTCCTTTTATTAAAGCATAACCATATTGATTTACTGACTACTACACACATTATTTTTGTGTCTTTTTCACCTACTTGTGACTTGACTTAACTGTTAACTATGATAAAGTAAAGTTTAAAAGTTAGCCTAACTACTTTAAACAATGGAAACATAAAGTTTATGATTATGGAAGACTAACCCCTTTATTAAAAAAAAAATACTCAAATATTGGTTTATCTATTTTGCAACCAATATAGTTATGGAAACGTAAGCAAGAAGTATCATAAATAATAATAATAATTATTACTATTAATTGGGTCATATTTTAAAATACTTATTTAAAAAAAATCAATTAAAAAACGTTAGCCCTGGACTGGAGAGCTGGGGGAAAAACAATGAGTTGATGCAGTTGCTTGTCTGTATAACTATAAAGTCATATTATTTATATCCGAGTCAGCAAGTGTCAGTTACTTGTGACTGCTGAGTCAGTGTGTGGTGAGTGCATCGAATGTGATGTAAATAGTAAGTAGTCAAGCCAAAAAAAAAAAAAAAAAAAAACAAAAACAAAAAAAAAAAAAAAAAAAAAAAAACAAAAAAAAAAAAAAAAAAAAAAAAAAACCACACACAAAAACAACAAAACACAAAAAAAAACCACGTAAAGTTGAAAACAGGAGTTGGATAACAACTAATATCGTTTCGACTATAGACCACAAGGACTCCAGGGACTTGACCATTCATCACCACCACGTGTTTCTGTACAAACAGGTTGAACTTTGAGAACAAGTTGCAACACACTTCTAGGACATGGACACCACATGTCCATGAATGTCGTGTTCTTTTTCACTTGTTAAATCTTTTCTGGGCCTTCTACTTTTTACAGTCAATCGCGTTTGGACTTGTATAATTTTCATCTTTCATCCCCTTTGGACCTTTTCCCATATTAACTCTCTATTGCCTACAGACTACTGATGGTCAATGGCATGGGATGAAGTATGCCTACATTCCTCCTGCTGTTATCTAGGATACAACAGTTTAGCTAAGTGTATATTTTAAATTTTTTGTTTGTTATTGGTGCTTATACTCTTTTGTGTTTACTGTTGGTGGAAGGAGGCTTTTTGCCAGCACGTACGTTGTTTTGTTGCGCCACTTTTTCTTTGTTCAGGTTTTCCCATACCTTGTTTCACATATATGATATTTTCTTCTCTACCTAGCCTAACATAATTGCATTGTCTCCCCTCTTTTTATAATTAGGACTATTTTAATAAACTTAGAGGTATTTACGTCAGGCCTAATCTTGCTGGATTCATCATAAGATAAATGGAATATAGACCAGTGACGTAGCTATGGGGTGCTGGGGTGCGGACCGCACCGGGTGACACCATTTTAGGGGTGGCACCCAATGGTTCTACAGGATGAAGCCTAATGGAGAGAGAAAATACTGCGGTCGTGGATGGTTTATTCACTCGTCAGTCAGACATTGTACCGTTTTTTCTGCCGATTGTTTGCTGTTAATGTTACAGAAACAACATCCAAATTTGGTACCGGCTTTGATAAGGGGTGGAAACGGAGCCCACAATTACAAAAGCATGAAGCATCGGAAGAGCACCCATGTTGCCCTTAAAAGTAGAAGGCATTGGCAGTAGGAATTAGGATACACAAAACAAATGATGCCAAAAGTATTGCTGTGATGAACAGGGAGAAGAAAAAGTGGAGGGATATCCTGCACAGGTTGCTGGATATCACATTGTATCTTGCATGGCAAAATCTGGCATTTCGTGGCAACAACGAAGATGAATCTTCACTAAATAAAGGAAACTTTCTTGAAATGGTTGAGATGCTATCTAAATATGACCCAATGCTAAAAGAGCACCTAAAGGAGTACATACAGTAAAAGCATCCACATCTAACCTTTCACCAGCAACCCTAAATGAATTTATAAATGTCCTTGCAAATCATGTGAAGGAGATTCTTATCATGGACGTAAAGGCTGCGAGGTATTTTTGAATTATTTTCTACAGTACACCTGATATATCACACACTGACCAGATGTCTGAAGTGATCAGATATGTGAAAATTCACAATGGTAAAATTGAGGTGAGAGAATTGTTTCTTGTATTTTTTCCGGTAAGAGGGAAACAAAATCTAATGACATTCTTACAAATCTAAAACGTGATGTATTAGACATAATGATGTGCAGAGGTCAAGGTAACGATAATGCTGCCACAATATCTGAAATCCATGGAAGTGTTCAGGCCACTCTGAAAAGAAATAATAAGAAAGCGATTTTTAATGGATGCGTGTACCATTCGCTTAACTTGTGTGGTCAATACTCTTTTGTCGAGAATGCTGCATGTATTACATTTTTCGGTACCCTTGAAAGAATATTTTCCTTCTTTGCTGCATCCACTCAACCATGGAATGTTCTAATTGAACACACTAGAATTCGTTGGAGTGCTCATCATGCTGCTGTTAAAACAGTAAAAGATGAGTTTGGTGAATATATGGCAGCGTTTGAAGCTTTATGTGATCCTCTTGAAGATTTGAATACACGAGGTTCAGCACAAGGTCTTTTACATGCTGTCTGTGATGTCACGTTTATCTGCTACCATTACCTTTGGGCCGATCTACTTGAGGAAGTTAATCTTACACTCAGCAGTATCTGCAGACTAAAGGCATTACTTTACTCTTGAAAAAGTGGTAACCAACCTTGAGGTATTAAGATTATTTCTGCACGAAAAGTGCTGTCAATTGGTAGAACATTCTATTGAAAAAGCACTTTAAAATTCAGACCAGTTTGGAATTTAGGTAGAGATAAGATAAGGTTTAAGAATAGAGCAATTAATAGATCCTGGACTCGCTCTCTGCGAGACGAAAACAGTAGGAAGATGCTGGAGTGCATTGGTCGTTTCCATTCTGAATCCCAGATCAGATCATCAGCGACCAAGGAAGTTCCAGATATGTTTGGGGCTATTCAGTCCAAGAGTCTGCTATCAGCAAGTGAAGAAGAGTTATTGGTTTCCGTTCCAAAATTAACCCTTTTATCTGATGAACTTTTAAAAGAAATATCAAGGCTTAAAAGACACCTAATGGCAGCTGATAATGAATTTCACAGAGACATGGACTGGTCAGTAATTGATGTTGAAATTCAAAGCTGAATGGGACTTAGTTATGTTATGTATGACACTTTTTCCCCGTGCGTGAACTTTGCTTCAACCCCAAATTAGATTCCTAGCACAGGCTACGTTCATAGATGGGCGTGGCCGATCCGTTTGATGTGTCGTGTTTACTACCGACTACCAATTAAACATGGTTAGTCTGTTTCCTAGTATCTTGTCGAATGATCGCGATTTGTTCTAGAAACGTAAACAAATGCTGAGTAGTTTCTGGAAGGCAGTGCTTACGCTGCATATATAAAGGGACTGACAGATACGGAGAGAGTGATTTAGATAGGTAATATTAACTTTACGAGACAATTTTATTATTCTTTGTGTGCTCACATGTGTATGTTCGCGTTGATCATTCATCATTATTAATTGGCACATTGTGCTAACAACTGTGTACCGGTACAAGATTTTCACATACTCTTTAAGTTGATGATTTGTAATTATATTTCTTTTGTTTTGTAATTGTATTATTACTAAATTAAATCTTACTAATTGAAATTGGCAACTGTTTTTGCGTGTCATAACTTTATTCTTGTATTTCTCTATGGTATCGTCCTTTGTTGTGCACTTTGTGAATGAGCCATAACTTAAAACAAGGGATTAATTTCTTACAATAGAAGCCAGTGCGTAACATTTATTTATTTAGGCATTTTTATATAGCGCTTACCTTAAAGCTCTAAGCGCTTTACAATTATTAAAAACATGTAAACTAACTAAAATAAAAATGATACATTAGGATAGTAACTACTATACTATAGAAACAATTAAAATGGCTATAAAACGAGGACACTTTGGCTTATCATAACACTTTATAACATAAGGCTTATCAAGAACTATTTACGATCCACCATGGGACAGTCAAGGCTTTCTGATCTGGCTCTACCTCTACTATCAATTGAAATTGATACGAGGAAGGATATTGATTTTAAATAAGTGATTGGCAGGTTGCAGCTTTGATTTCCAGGAAAGGAACATTTTAAAGTACATTTATATAAAAATAAATATAACGTAACGTTGTTACAGTTAACTTAAATACATTTACATTTAGTTGATTTAGCCTTAATTAATTTTAATTTGTTTTTTGTCATTGTTATTCTGTGGACTTTATTAAGCAAAAAGAAATTCATCGTGAATGTTGGGGGGGGGGGGAATGAGTTCACCGCACCGGGTGACACCAACCCTAGCTACGCCACTGAAGATAGCTGCTACCAAAATCCTTTAATTATGATTAAGATATGAATTATTAATTTTTAAGTAAAGCTGAAATTGACTGTACACGAACTGTAACTCTAGATTAATAAGTAACTTGTTTATTTGAGTGATTCCCCGGAGAAATCGGTTCAGAAAGTTATTTCCCAGAATGCAGCTAAGCAACAAATACGCATGCGCGTTGATGTTCTAAATGAAGAAAAACATAAGATGAGCTCGAAAATTCCTCGTAAAGGTAAATGTTTTGCCGCAATTAAACTTCGTTTAGTTAATTACTTATATGCGGAGCAGGTAATTTATTATTTTGACTCTCTTTGCAGCTCTAGCCATTCAAGCTCGGAAGAAGCGATCAAAGGGCAAGCCACGAGTAAAGCATGATGACAAGAAAAGAACGTAAGTTCGCTTACCTCTCTTACTTAGACTTAGTATAAGCTCAGGATAGCAGTTTGTTTCCAAGACCTCTTATTTTATTATACCATCTTTTTCACAAAATGGACACTATCCCATTAAAAACATTTATTTTTTGGCTTTAAAATTTGGTGAGGTGCTGCTAAATTAAAACAGATTATCAATAATTGATCAGTTTGCATGGTTTACTTGAAAAGGACAAGTGCTTAAATTTTAAATTTAAAACTTTAAAGACAAAAGTAATTTTTAGTTTAAGTTAATGCCTGGTAGGCCTAATGAATGGTTGGTTAAGCAGGATTATGCGTTACTGCTAGGGCTATCTCTATCTTCTTTTTAAAAAATCAGCGTGGATTCATATTCATTTTATACCTAATAGGCATAGGATGATGGGCTTAAGTAAGCCAGTTAATTAATTATCTTAATAAAAGTTGGAATCAATTTAGTTTACTTAAACTTAAAGACTTAAACTTCAATTTAGTTTAAAAGGAGGCGTTGCATTTCAATTTTGATTAATTCAGTAAACAAGCAAAAGCCAAAGACTCATAGATGATTCATTCCAATTAATCTATCATTAGTGATGTTATTGCGACTAGCAAAATACTTCAATAAATCATCTCACTCTCTTGACTCACACAGTTCATTAAAAAAATTAAAACTGCAATCTTTCAACCTGTTTTGAAGGCCTTTGCCTTTGTAGCATTGCCAAGTGCCAAGTTGGAACTCTTTATTAATTTTTTGTTAGATGTGGCCTTGGCTATATATATATGGATTAAACTAGTTAAATCATTCTGAACGGCACAAAACACTATAAAGTATAATATCAATATAAAATTTAATATCGGCTCTTCTTTAACTTTAAGTTTTCTGTGTCATGGATGACGACGAAATTATTTCCTTATTTATTGTTTTTCCTGATCTTCTTAAAAATTTCACCATTTAAACAGATGAGTTGGGGCTCATAGGCCATCACTTTGATTAGTTCTGTTATTCACTGATCATTGACATAGTTAGAAATGAATTTAAGTCTAGTCATTATATTAACCCTCTTGAGATAACTGGGCCAATCTATCGCCCCATGAGTCAAATAGCGAAAAGGACCAAAGGAAGGTTCCATTGGCCCAATAATACAAGTCTCTAGATTGGCTGTCTGGTCTTCATTTCAGCTAATTAGATTGCTTCTTATATTTCTTGCTTATCTTGACTTTTTAATGACAGCTTCCATTGCTTGTTTACAGTGCTCTGCTATTTCAGGCCTGCACAACTCAAAATGTAAGGCGGGCCGTAATACTTAATGAAAATGAAAAACTTGTGCGGGCCAAAAGAAAATGGGACAGGACTTGTACGGGCCAAAAGAAAATAGAACAGGGAGAATTCTATTCAGAAATGATGAGAATAAAGATTATTTTGTTACTTCGTGAGCTGCAAAGTGGGTGCTGATGGGCGGCATGTTGTGAAGGCCTGTGCTATTTTATAGAAATTTTTTTTTGCACCAAGGCAAACCAATGCTTAAAAAATATATGACCTAAAAGTGTGCCACAAGGCTTAAAAAAGCACCCCTATGGAATACTTAATGCAGTTTTTCATATCAAATTTCATTCAGATGTTTGTTAAGACTTCAAGAATCAAGTTAGATATGTGTATTTGAAGTCAACTAAGTTTTAAAAAATTCATGCATAAATTATGCAAATCAGGATATCTCATTTGCGCAAATGTTGAGATTTCAGTTTGATTCATATTGATTGTGTAAGTTCATTCAGTTTCCAGCAAGAATATATATAGTTTATAGTTTTAAATTTGTAAATCATTACTTTATTTTTCATAATTTCTTTTGCAAGTAAGTGCTTGTCTTGAGAAAAGGGCTCATTCTTCTTGGCAGTGAAAGTCTCAAAAGACTCATCTCAAATGGGTTAAAATCAACATTAGCCCTTAACATGATTTAAAAAAAAAAAGTTATTTAACATGATCAGTGCTAATTTAAATGTTTGGTTTTAATATCAATGGTCATTTGCATAGATTTTTCCTTTTAATGTTTGAGAGAGGAGATATGCATAACTAAATTAATTGAATAGCATCAGAATGGGCATTCAAAAAAACTTCGGCTATGCTCTGGAAACTTGATCAAGGTCAGGATTTAAACATACCCTCAAGGCATAACATTGCTTCCATGAGTGCTTACATTGATATTCACATTTTATAATTACATGGATATTCACATTTTATAAATTGTAAGTAATGGAAATTTCAGTCTGTACTTTACATTATTACTGGTAACAAATCTAGCAAGAAAATAATGGAAAATATATTCTATTTCACTATTTTTACTTTTTAATCAAAGGAAATATGTTGATGCACTGTGTTATCATTGTAGTCTATTTGATATCTTTACATATGGTAGCTTTTAGTGAAAGAATAAATCCTCTTAATTTGTCAAAATTTGATAAACTTAAAATGAGTGCTTAAAATATTTTCACATTCCAACAATATTGGTTTGGCTAAGACTTTATAATGTAATATATCATTTCTTTGACTTTGCTGCTATTTTAAAAGGCCAAGAATTAATTTATTACACTATATCAAATACATTACATTTTAAGGGCTAGGAAAATTTGCTAATTATTCCATGAAGGATGACCCATTTCCCTACAGTTTTGGGCACAGATTCCCATTCCAGATATTTAAATTCCAGAACATTAAAACCAAAACTATTAAATTCATTGTTGTGCACTGATAATTGCAAATGACACTACACATCTATTAGTTGCTTTATTTGCTTTGGCATGCTTGGAGGCTTTTCCCTTTTTAAGAAAATGGCACAGAACTGTTACATTATTAAATTACAAAGTGCAAGGTTATTAACCAAATTGACTACCATTTGTGATATATTTTAGTTCACAGGTATTTACAGCTATTACCCTGTAATGTAGTATTTACAAAATGAATACATTCTGAATGGTCAAATTTTTACTTATCAGAATTTGTCCATTTTAGAGGATCCAATTTTCACATACAAAATTGGATATTTCATAAATAATAAATATGGTTTAACTCATAGGAATACTATTTTTAATTATTAAATGCTTGGAGGGTGTCTGAAAGTTAAATTACATGGACTATTAGGGTTGTTAAAAAGATTACATAATTTCTCATAACTGATATTGCAAATTACAACCTATGAATAATGTTACAATTTGTTGTAAAAATGCAAGGAAGATGTTGCAAGATAGCATTTTAAATTATTAGGAGTATTTTAATGACTTTTTTATCAGGTAAAATGATTTTTCACTAGCTCAAAATCATGATTTATACTATATAAATAATTTATATATTAGTTGTAATGTTGCTAGTATTAGAAGTACTATCCAGCAGAAGAATTTATAAAGGTTATAGTAATTATTGACTTTAATCAGGGTAAAGCAAGCTTTCCCTTAATACCATACCACCCACAGAAAACATGGTTTATTCACTTTTCAATGTTTTTCAAACAGTTTTGTCACCCTGGCATCTATATGCTAGGTTATCCTTAAAAAGTTACTTGAATGTGAACAGTTAAAGTGAGTTGATCACAGTTGTCCTACTATAGCTTCTTTGAAGTGAAGCTCGAGTTTAGTTTCCATAAGTTAATAGTATTGCCCTCTTTCGGTACAGTAGAATTTTGAATTCCCTTGAAGTGTTAACATTAAAAAATTCTATTGTGTTCTTGATGACTTATACTTAAATTATGGAGTAATGCACCATTTGTTTTCGGTTCCATAGAAATCGAGATCCACTGTTATGTTTTTCGTTTGCCATTAAATGGTTCAAAATATTTATTTGCTTTATGTAACTTATACATCGCTTTCTGTCAAATTTATTCAACAATGCGATGTACGTGGGAAAAAAAACAAATAGGACAAGGGGCATTACTGCTACATATCGTCTTTGAAAAACTTTTTGCTGTTGTTTCCCCTTGATATGCAAAAATTGCAAAGTTTGTGGTTTATTGATTAAACGTCACTGAATCACGTCACATAAATAGGCAGAAGGGAAAAACCTTATCATTAGTAACACTGGCATGATTTTCCCCCATTTTTTTGTGTCAACAACTGTCAAACTTTCAGTGACCCCGCCCCTAAGTAATTATGTCAACATATGTCACCCCCCCAAAAAAAAATAAAATAAATTATAATATAAATAAATATATAAATACATATTTGACTTTGTGCTGATCTATTTTAATAACATAAAATTGTAGAACAAACATTTTATTGCATCTTTAGCTTGTTAATAAACAAGTTAAAAAGTTTTTACATTTAAATTTTATAATGCAGAATCAATGAAAAGGTTGTTAAAGACGACAATTGTAGCATAGTTTCTAGCTGCTAATATCTTCCCAGGGAGTAGCCAGGTGTTTCTCTATCATAACAATGGGCGTAGTAGCTGATTTATCATTTTCATCTTGCTGAACTGATATACCATCATTCTCATCTAACCATTCAGCACTTAAAATAGAAGCATTGTTAGTGTGAGCAATAATTGCCATAAGCTCTCATTAGTCAAATCCTTTTTTGTTGAGGAGCAGGTGGTAATTTCTTATGTGTTGTCCCTGCTGTTGAACTTGCTATTTCAATAAGCAAAATAGATGTTACAGACTTTGCCAATCCGTTAAACCAGCTACCGGTATGTTATTATTGCTACTCACTTTACTTTCCCCTAATTCTCAAAATATCATATTTCTACTCCATCAATATCATTTATCTTGACTGCACATGACTCTTGAACCTTGTTCTTGTTCCATACCTGCAACATGATTGCAAACATACAGCCCTAGATATTTGCCACAAATAGAGTCTTACAGTCCAAGAGAGGCCAACTTTTGACTTCTCTTGCATTAACTAAATCTAACATTCTGACCAGCCATCAGCAGTGCACAGACAGACACACATTAAATACATCTTATATTGTTTAAAGCCTAAAAATCATAAAACTATTTTAATTTACGCCCATTAAATTTGTTAAAATAATGTTTATAACCAGTCAATTTTAATAGAGAAAACATGATTGTTAACTTCAACTAATCCCCCCCCCCCTTGGTCAAAATTGTCTAATCCCCCCCCCCTTTCTATTTTGTTGACATAATTATTGGACGACCCTTAATGGGACAAAAAGCGATTTCATCTCTAAGTTCCCTACAAAATCAGTGCAGTTTGAAACCATATGAAAATCTTTGTTTCTGTGATTTATAGAAGCACACAACCTTATGGGCTCTTTGTTGTCAATCTTTGTCTTCAGGTATTTGTTGGTACTCTATATGGCCTTATTCCTAAGTCTGCGACCATACCTTTGTGTTAGTCAACTTCAATGATACTATAAATAGCCTGGATCCATGTGTGCCCGTTTTTGTTTCTGTTAGTGTTAGTGTTAATCCTTTAGTCCTGTAAATCTATTGCTATTTGTTTGTCCATGTGGGTCTGTGTTGGTGGTTAGGTCACTTAGATGGGTCCTTCCATGTATTTTGGGCACATGGTATTGCCTTCTCGTTTTGTGTATATATCCCTTTCTTGTTGCCTGTGTGTCTTTCCGTGTATTACGATTCATAGATGTCATATTTGTCACTGCCAGGTTTCATATTTGTCACTACTACCCAGGTAGGTTTTAGGCTGAAATGTAGGCGGGGTTAAGGATCCCCCACCCACCCACCGCTTTCGTTTGAGGAAACCTGGCCTAGGCAATAGCAGGGATCCTTACAGCCAGCAAATAGTTGTGCCTCAGACACTTTGGGAGCCAGAAAATAGTTTTAAAAAATGTGATAATTTTTTTCAATGCATACCGCACATATTTTATTTCTAGTGTAAAAAACAGGTTGGTTGGGGGGGGGGGGAATAAAAGATGAGGAACATTTATAATCAACATAAACTTAATATTTCAGTGGAAAGTATGTCACTGTTTTCAGTTAATGATATATTCAAGTAGAAAGTATGGCACTGGTTCAGTTAATGATATATTCAAGTAGAAAGTATGGCACTGTTTTCCGTTAATGAGATACTCAAGTAGAAAGTATGGCACTGTTTTCAGTTAATGTTCAAGGTCTGGTTCCATATTTGTCACACTTAGTCATAACAAGTAATGCAAGTGTACATCAGTTAGTCTCGATCTGGTTGGGGATTTCAGAGTTTTCATTTGAGAAATGTCTGTTCACAGACATGTTTGCCGCCAAAGATGGTCCAGTTTCATTTTGGTAAAAAAATCAACTTTTTCAATGTCAATAGAAAATAGTTTCAAGGAATGCTGTATGTCCTGTTCATTGAGTGAGATGAAGCTCTTATGAAAAATCCTTTTTTAACTACCCAGGACTGGTTTTTCTGCCAATAAATTTAGAGTTTTAAGAAAATGGTAGATGTTTCTCTCCTTCGCTTGTTTTTATGACAAGGTCTCGTTTTACTAGAATTGCTTTTATACGTCAATGCATTTCACATTGAAGTTGCACATTGAACTTGTTGAGAAGCTATCTGTCAGAAAAGCAAAGTGATATCTCTATTCTGCCTTTTTGAGCTTGGTCCTAAATTTTTTTGGTTAAAAGCATAAAAGCAGAGACAACTGGACGTTGACCCATACACAAACGTTTTAAAACTCTCCATCTCCTCAGCCAACGTTCTTTTGGTTGTTACAGAGTAACTTTATAGGGGACATTTTGCTCAGGCGTAAATTCCTCAAACTGTGGTTTAGTGCGTGAGCTCTAACGAAGTAACGATGCCAACATTTTCATGACAACTTAATGCATTGACGGCGCTGATCTTGTTCATGGATCAGGCAATTTAACAACACCGTTGGATGCGAGTGGTTGTGTATTCCGTCCTTTGGTGAATGTGTGCAACCACTCCTTTCACATACCCCGCGATGCCAGGAGTGCCATCAGTGGTTACAAGCAGCTCAACGCCATTCACGCCTTGGCCAACTTTATAGACCGGTGCCTCTTCTGTTGTTGTTCCTTTGGTGTTTTCCCAGAGGACTTTATCGTGATTGGCGTTTTCACGGGTACCCGTTAGAAACTTTTCTACCCGGGTACCCTTGTCGGGGCAAAGCGGATCGGCTTAAGGGCCGCTGTGGGCCGCATCTGGCCCGCGGGCCATAGAAAAGACTGTCGAAAGGCGTCACAGTTTATGCCTGAAGTAATGTTTTTTTCCCGACTCTATGTGAACTTTTCCATACCCCTGGTCAGACGGGGTATGGAATCAACACAAGTGTCACATTTAATTTGACTGTGAAAGAGTTGACTGAAGTTCGCAACGTCACCGGGCATCTAGCGTACTGTATTTCTTAGCACACATCCGCCGCTAAGCAGCTGTTGGAGCTGCGCCAAGGGACCAGGCGGCAACTTTTCCCCGTGTATACACCCCTCACCCTGACCTTTTTATAAGGAAAGCCTCCCCCGCGCCCCCCCCCCCCTTTTTCCGACCTCGTGTGAGCAGGATCTTAACGTGTTGGCATTGCCCTGCCCTCTTCACCCTACATGTGGACGGACCAAACCAAGCTGGGGGGAGGGGTGGACTGGGGTGAGCTGAATGTCTAGGAGATTGTCGGTTTTCAAATTGAAGGATTTAATACCTTCCTTAGCGAGGGCTCAACTATTTGCACACCATGTTTTCCAATATCTCTGTAACCTACTTTATTTTCCTTCTCTCGCCTTAAAAAAAAAAATACGATAGCTTTGCCAGATTCTCAGGGAACCAGTTTCTTTGTCGCTTTAAAAAAAACCTCTGATTGTAGTGACCTTTCCCTAGTTCCAAAAGCCAATCTCTCGTTTAACGTAGCTACAGCTTTTCGTACGTTGGATAAAAGGCCGCCTAGAATTTAATATGTAAATGTGCGCATGGGTGGGGGGCACTGACACATAGAGCCCTATTTCCTTGTGTGCTGCAGCTTGCCCATTGAGAGGCCTTTTGTTTCTACAATATGGAGGCTTTATGTGGCGAATTTCGCTCTCCTACTTCTTTTGTTTAATACTTGTGCCTAGTAGAGTGTAACACTTCAGTATATAGAAAGTGACAGTAGTTTGAGAAAGTGATAAAACTTGTAGAGCGTATAGAAAGTGATAATAACTTGTAGTGTATAGAAAGTGGCAAACACTTTTAGAGGGTATATAAAGTGACAATAACTTGAGTGTATAGAAAGGGATACACACTTGTTGAGTGTATAGAAAGAAACAATAACTTGTTGAGTGTATAGAAAGTGATAAAAACTTGTAGTGTATAGAATGTGACAATTACTTGTAGAGTGAATAAAAAGTGACAATTACTTGTAGAGTGTATAGAAAGTGACAAAAACTTGTAGATTGTATAGAAAGTCAAAAAAACTCATAGAGTGTATAGAAATTGACAATTACTTGTAGCGTGTGTAGAAAGTGACAAAAACTTGTAGATTGTATAGAAAGTCATAAAAACTCGTAGAGTGCATAGAAATTTACAATTACTTGTAGAGTGCATAGAAATTTACAATTACTTGTAGAGTGTGTAGAAAGTGACATAAACTTGTAGATTGTATAGAAAGTCATAAAAACTCGTAGAGTGTTTAGAAATTGACAATTACTTGTAGAGTGTGTAGAAAGCGACACAAACTTTTAGTATATAGAAAGGGGGCGTCACTTGTGGGGCGTCACTTGTGGGGTGTATAGAAAATAACTATAATTCGTTAAGTGAACAAAAAAGTAACAATGACTTTTAGGGTATGTTGAAAGTGACTCTCTAGGGTGAAGATTCTAGTGTCATGATGAATTTTATCGATTTTATTATCTCTTGCTCTGTTGACAGAGTCACAGTGGTTCTTAACCCTTATTTAGGCCACGGACCCCTTTTAGAATTAGGTTGTTATCAATAGAATGCATCTAATAACAGTACAATGGATATGAGGCTCGCGGACCCCTTGACACGAATGAGTCCGGTATCACAGGTTTAAGAACCCCCACACTATCAGCTGATGATAGTATCAAATAACTGTGGGATGGCTGATCCATCTCATTTATCGTGTGCACTAACCGCAAAGGATGTGTGCACCATCTTATAGTCTTAAATCCGCACCGACACCGTCATGTTCTGTTCCATGGACTGGCGGCTCACCAGGGCCACAAACATGAACTGCCATTGAGAGATTCAGATGTGTGATAGCTGAATACATTCCTCTGTGTCTGGGATGATAAAAAAGTTCTCCCAGTGGGTAAGGCAGCGGCGGAGATCCTCCACTAGCAAACCGGAGCCCATCGGTCAGGATTGGGTCACTATACACAGGAGAAGGTCCAGGAGGTAAAGTCTTTGATTTTGGGTCAAAATGAATCTAACTTGGACACGGCCCTCGATGTGATTGGCATCGTGTGTGGTCACAGTTGATGTGTCTGGTTATAGCAAAATACTATGTATTTAGTAACAACACTAAGTCTGCCTTACTCTTCTTCTTGTCTCTCTTGGAACCCTTATCCATGCTGAGGTTTGTGCAAGGTCTTAGTTAAATTGACTTAAGGAGGGGTAACGTAGCTAGCACTGAGAGGTCGAAAGGGTTTGTGACAAAATACATGCGTAATTATAAATGTGGCAGTCCTAGAATTTTAATTAACCCTTAACCTTCATCATTGGGAAATGTAAAAGAAGAAAAACACCTCACACTTTTCATAACCACCTTCATGTTAGCATAGCAGAATTCAGCTGTGGATTGACTTGTCCACAAGATGTAGCAGAAGTCAGTTGAGTTGTTGATATATTGGTCCACAAGTCATAGCAGAAGTCAGTTGAGTTGTTGATATATTGGTCCACAAGTCATTGCAGAAGTCATTTGAGTTGTTGATATATTGGTCCACAAGTCATAGCAGAAGTCAGTTGAGTTGTTGATATATTGGTCCACAAGACATAGCAGAAGTCAGTTGAGTTGTTGATATATTGGTCCACAAGACATAGCAGAAGTCAGTTGAGTTGTTGATATATTGGTCCACAAGTCATAGCAGAAGTCAGTTGAGTTGTTGATATATTGGTCCACAAGTCATAGCAGAAGTCAGTTGAGTTGTTGATATATTGGTCCACAAGTCATAGCAGAAGTCAGTTGAGTTGTTGATATATTGGTCCACAAGTCATAGCAGAAGTCAGTTGAGTTGTTGATATATTGGTCCACAAGACATAGCAGAAGTCAGTTGATTTGTTGGTATATTGGTCCACAAGACATAGCAGAAGTCAGTTGAGTTGTTGACATATTGGTCCACAAGACTAGCAGAGGTTAGGTGTTGAAATTTTTTTTGTCCACTAATCATAGCAGAAGTCAGTTGTTGACTTGCTTGAAAATGGAGTACTGCTATGACTTGGCCAGTAAGGCAGCAAGTGACTTGTTGTCTCATGCGTCTTTACCCTAGTTAGACACGATCCATCATCTTATCTCTTGTACTGACATGAAGTTCATCTCATTAAAAATATGCCCTGTGCATTATGAGAATTGATGGAACTATGAGAACTGGACCTAAGTACGATGATAACGCTGTCATGACATTTGTTGTAGCTACATACTCACGCTGTTTTCACCGAATGATATAAAGGGATTTAGGTAGAATGATCTTAGAATGGTGTCATGTCATTTGTATTAGCCACACATTCTTGCTGTTTTCCCCAAATAAATAAAAACTTAATTGTGACATCGATAAGTAATAGAGTTGCTAATGGAACGTTCTGTATTAGTGTTATATTTTTGCCAGATTTTGTAATGTTTTGAGTAGGCATTCTGTCCTGTCATCCTGGAACTGATCTAGCAAACATATTGCGTGAATAGAAGTGATGAGTAGAGAAATATTTCTGTGTCATGGAGCTGCAGACCAAGATTGTTGCTCATTGATTTTTTTCATGTCGGCCTGCAGACGCGTGAGTGGGGGACTTGCAAACTATCTTAAGCCATGCCCAGCCACACCGCTGTCTTAAATTACCACCACCCACACCCCTTCAGTCTTAAATGATGCCCAACAACACCCCTCCTGTCTAACCCCCTGACTTATGCTATGTCCACCCACAGCCCCCCTCCCCGTTTTGCATTTAATTATGTCCACCCAGTACAGCGCTGTTTGTTTTTGTGTGTTGGGTCGTTCGCCCTCCTCCCCCCCCCACATCGTTTCCCCCTCCACCAAACACATCTGTGACCTTTTAGTCTAGACTCCCTTGGCCGTACCTCCCCAAGCTTGATTTATGCTCCCCATAAAACTTTTGAAAACATTATTTTTTGTACTTGCTTGTTATTTAATCTCTCGGCGGCCTTCTTACAGCCACTGGTTTTTGTTTTGATACTTTGTCCATTAAACATGAAGAACTCTGTCTGTATTTTTATTTTATTTTGTGGAGACGACTAGGAGCATGGGTGGTGCGGGAGAACTCTGATCGATTATGGAAATGTTGGAAGTTGGCTGAGCACGGGGGCCAGCACATTGGTTCAGTCTCTGCTTGGAGATATCAGCTGGACCAAACATTGATGCTACATTCCAGGAGAAGATGGGAACAATTTCATTTACTGGCACAATGGATGTATTCAATGTTAACATTTCAGGATATTTAAATAATGATCTCAGTTTTTGAAGACAGATGAATATTTAATTCACTTTTTTTGAGGATATATGTGAATGACACTTTAAAAATTGAGGATATGCAGTATATATAAGCACTGCAAAATTTTATGATGTGTAAATATCACCATACATATGAAGATATGTGATGTTACAGACTCATTTATTGCATTAAAACCTATTTATAACATGGCCATCTTTCATCAAGTTTGATGCCATCAAGTGAGACAGTAGTTAGGTCTAACAGCCATAGCTCATGGACATGCCTGTGTGTTAGCATCTTCCGGAACACAGAGCCAGTCACTGATAATATGGTGTCCACCAACAGGGAAGAGAACACCTACAATGATAGTGGTGGGGAGACAGAGTGTCAGGTGGTCACAGGCAGTCATGAAAATGTTGGTTTCCCTAATGTTGGTCTCATTGGGGATGTCACTCATCTGAATAAAGATGTCAATAGTAACACTACATCTCCTGAACCTATCACTGTCCATTATAGTATAGGGCATGATAGTATAGGACATGAGGGTATAGGAAATGACAGTATAGGAAACACACCACAGGATAGTACAGGACATAACAGTACAGGACACATTACTAGACAGGATAGTACAGGACACATTACTAAACAGGATAGTACAGAACACATCATGAGACAGGACAATACAGAACACATCACTAGAAAGGATTGTACAGGACACATGAAACAGGATAGTACAGAACACATTGCAATACAGGATACTACAGGAAACATTGCAGGACAGGATAGAAAAGGGCACATTGCAGGACAGGATAGTATAGGAACTAGACAGGACATTACAGGAAACAATGTTAGACAAAATAGTACTGAACAGATTGCAATACAGGATAGTACAGAACACATTGCAATACAGGATAGTTCAGGAAACATTACTATACAGAATAGTACAGGACACATCATGATACAGGACAGTACAGAACAAATTATTAGACAGGAAAGTATGGGACAAATCAGACAGGATAGTACAGGACACATTGGAATACAGGATAGTACAGGAAACATTGCAGGCCAGGATAGTACAGGATTTATCACAAGTCAGGATGGTACAGGAAACCTCACAAATAAGGACATCTCAATAGACACAAATGCAAATGAGACAACAGCGGATTCTGCCTCTGATTTGGAGTAGGTGATTCTTACAATTAACTATTTTCTTTGATGATTTTTAAAAGATTGGTTATCACGGATTATGACATTAGATAGCTATGTAGTGATTACCATGGCTCAAGAAATATCCCATGTATAATATAGCATTACACTAATCAGTAATAAAAAAATTGAGAGATTATAAGGTAGAGTTACCCTCTACTGCAATGTAAGGGACAAGCCAATACATTTGATATTAAGATGGAGTGGCCAATACATGGGATTTTTAGATTGAATAAACAATGCATGTAATGTTCAGATTCAGCAGCTAATACGTGTGAGTTAAAGATGGCGTATCCATTACATAGGATTTTAAGATGGGGTAGCCAGTATATGGGATTTTATGATGGGGTAGCCAATATATGGGATTTTTAGATTGAATAACCAATACATGTGATTTTAAAATGGAGCAGCCTAGTCCATGTGATGTTAAAATGGGGTAGGCAAGACATAATATGTTAAGATTTGGTAGCCAAGACTATATATTATATACTATACTCTGTGTAGTCCCATAGTTTAAGGACAGTGGAGTTCTAGAAATAGTTAAACCTTTTTTTGGGGAGGGTTAGAGAGGGGTGGGGGGTGCTGAGAGGAATTAGGATTGAGTGGGAGGCATGTTTGTAGTGCATTGGTAGTTTAATGGGGCACATGGGGACGTTGTTTATTTTTCTCCTTTGAATAGAAGATGTAGAAGGCATCCAAGAAGCTAAGTTATTTGAATCAATACTAAAAGGTTATTTGATACTGCTTAGCAGGCTAGAGCAAGACATCAATTCCAGGACCTATTCATTTTCCATAATTGCCACTTTTTGAAGATGGCTGGACCTTGATTTGTTCCATTTGCTGTCCAGTATTTTTAGCCCTCTCTACATTCTTGGAATTCTTTGCGGGGTCTTGCTCTGATCATGCGGTAAACACATTTGAAATCTGGTCTCAAACAAGATTGATCTTTTTGTTTACTGGTTGGTTCAGTGTAATGGACAAGTCTCCCTCTCATTTCAACAAGCAGAAACATGTCAGAATTGCTTACAACAAACATTCTTTACAAACCAACACTCTGTAATCTCTGCAATGATGGATGAAACAAGGGTTAGAATGTTGCAATTCAGTCCAGGCTTGAACTGAACTGACAATGGTGCAGAGCTATTCAACTGTTCATTTTTATCTTTTCAGCTGGTGAAATGTTGTTTTGAACGCAGACATTCTAAATGTCAATGTTGAACAATCTTCCCATCAGATTTGGAAGTATCTGTTTAAAGCTAGTGGCAACAATCTGTTTTTATAAGGATGAAACTCTTGGTCAAATTTGGTGGCTTACAACTGTTGTCCAACAGTGCTCCACCCCGCTGAGCTGTGATCATTTCCTAGTAGCCCCTACCTGGCATGGAAATTTTCTCAGTGAGAAGCCAAATAAAACCCTTGTCAGATTCCCTTCATTTCAGAACTTAGCTTATTTATCCTCTTGTAGGAAAGGAATTGCTTCATTGCTAGGTGTTGATACCAGGTGAGATGTCATGTGCATGTAGAGGTCCTGTCATTCTGGTGACTGGCCCTAATTTGAATTATTTCTAAACTTCCAACCTAGGCTCTTCATGTCTTAATTAGATATGCCACTCACCAGATTTTTACAATTAATTGTGCCATAGTTTTGTCGGTAGAGTTGTTGAAAATTAATAAAAAATATTTGCTACTTTAATGCTGTCTTCGATAATGGTATTGAATTCTGATATTTAATCCATTTCAAAAAATTATGATATGATTACATTGTTTATCTGATTGAAGTGAAGTAATTTCAAATGTACACTCAAATTAAATTTTTTCACTGACTTTTCAAATGTGTGCAGTTACCGGTGTTAACATATAAGGTTTTGGGTTGGTTTTCTAAAGATGCTTAACTCCTTGAAAGGACAAAACTTGTGCACATTTTTTATTTGCAAATAACTTTGCTTTATTTCAACACTAGCCAATATACCCGGCGTGGCCTGGGTTTGCATTAGGACCCCAACCTGGTGGGACCCCGATCCCATTGGGACCCCAATCCCATTCTGACATCGATCCCGGCACAGTCCTGTTTCCAGGTGGGATCCCGTTTTATTGTGGCTCCTGATCCAGATCTTAATCTCATTGGGATCCCGGTCTCAGTGGATCCGATCCCAGTGGGCTACCGATCCCATTAGGATACCATCCTCTGTGGAATCCTGTTCCACCTAGGGACCCCCTTTCTCGATGTTATCATGTTTCCGGATTAGGATCCCAATTCTGGTTTGATCCTGTTACCCGACGGGATCACGTTACAGATGGGTTCCGGTGTACTGTTGGATCTCATTCCCCATTAGGATCCTGTTCCTCTATGGGATCATGCTCAGTGCGATTTATTTCGAATAAGCTTTTAGATCCCATTATATATCCCCATAAAACAATATGGAACCTTCTGGAACATTCTAGATTAAATTTAATATCCTCCATGTAATATGTAAAAAAATTACTTTACTACGTAATTATTTCTCAATCGAAATATTATACAACTAAATTGTACTAGAATAACTATAGTACATGTTAAATTAAAATAGGGACTCCGGTGGGGGCGAATTTAATAACGTACCGTTTTAGTTATGTCTGATATAGGGGGCCCTATAAAAATCATTCAGATAAATTATGGAGTTAAAATTTGAAATTTGTCCTATTAAAATCGGTTTAAAAATGCCATAGTTATAGATTTTTTAAATTATCGAACTTCTAGAAAATTCTAGAGCGGCCCAGAATGCATTGGATATTATTAGTTTTAAATCCACCGATATTTCATTACGGACAATGAAGTGTATTGCTACCAAGCAAGGCCTAGAATCCATAATTTTACATAGAAACTATAGTGTTGTTTAAGCCTATTGATATTTATATAGCTTAAATAAGGAAAAATGAAATGGGGCCCCAGAGGGATGAATATTATGAGTTCAGTACCCTTCGGTACTTGAATATGGATAATCAAGTGTATGTGTACTAAGTTTGGTCAAGATCCATCCATTCATGTAGGGGTATTAAGCCTATTGACTTGTAGAACTTTCTGGATATTTATAGATTAAATATAATATCCTCCTTGAAACATGTAAAAAATGTATTTTCTAAGTAATTATCCTTCAAATACGAAAAATTATAAACTAAATGCATTACTATAACTATAGTACATTTAAGTTGAAAGAGGGGTCCCGGGGGTCCATTCCATAATTGGGCCGAATTAGTTTTGCCTCAGATGGGGCCCTATAAAAATCATTCAGATAAGTTATGAAGTTATAATTAAAAATTTGTCCAGTTCAAATGTATTTAAAATTGACGTAGATATAACTTTTAAAAATTATTTAACTTTCTGGAAAATTCTATTATTAGTTTTAAATCCACGGATATTTCAATATGGACAATGAAGTGTATTGCTGCCAAGGTAGGCATAGATTCATGAATTCACATAGAACCTATAGTATTGTCTATGCCTATTGATATTTATATAGTTTATATTAGGAAAAATGAAATGGCACCCCAGGCAGAGGGATGGATATTATGAATCCAGTATCCTTCGGTATTTGAATATGGATAATCAAGTGTATGTGTACTAAGTTTGGTCAAGATCTATCTCTTCGTGTAGGAGTATTTTTTGTTAATTTTATTTATATAGCTTATATAGGAAAAAAATGACATTTTGGGCCCCCGACCCCTAACAGAATCTTATAAAAAGTGCATAACCCCTTAAGAGTTCCGGATAATGATGGACATATGTGCCAAGTTTGGTCACGATCCAATAATCCATGTAAAAACGTATGTGGAACAAACCCCCAAACAAACTTTCACTTTTGTACATATATATGTATATTTTATTAGTTTTCATATTATAATCTACACTTTTTGTCAACCAAAATCAAAATGACTATAACTTTTTAGTAACTGTATTATAGCCATCTGTATTATCGCCATCATTGAGTCCATTGATTATATTGATGACCTGCCAATTTTCTGGTTTGTTGTCTTAAAAGAATAAACAATCCTAAGAGTGACACAAAGAACTGTTGTTTTTTATCTTAACCTTTAAATTAGTGCCCATTTTTGTGTGCACATTTAGTGCTAAAATGTCTGGGGGTGTTGTACAAAAAGTTTAATTAAAATGTTCATTGTGAAAACCATTTGTATGAGCAATTTAAGGTTTAAAAATTTATTTTTACTTGAGTGCCAACTTTCTAAAAGCTATTCAATGTAGTTATAAATCCTTACGCTTCTATTATTATGGGCAACATCATGTTAGCTTTCTAGATTGCTGTTGATTTTGATTCTGCTAGTGTGATATTTAAGGTGTTGATATGTTCACAATTGGCCTCCTTTTGAATGATGTAATCTGATATTGAGATGATTTGAAATGCAAGGCTTTTCAGAAGCATTCTTTCACAGTGAGATTATTTCAAATTGGAGAGTCAATAAAACTGAATTTTTTCAAATGTTTTAAGTGAGAGAGCTCATTTTCCTTGATATACACCTTTGAAAAAAAAGCTACAATAGAAATCAATGTTTGTGTTAAACCACCCACAGTTTGAATCAGTGCTGTTTCCCAAGGGTGCTAAATAGATTGGCGTGGCTTTTTTCCTGATGGTTTGGTTATTTATATGCAAGTCAATGTTTAAACATATTTGATATTGATAGTCACAGTAAAATTATACAACTGATTTTAACTCTGGCTGTTTAAGTGATGGTTAATTTTGTAAAAATAGATTGCTGGATGTAAACAATATGGATAATTAATGTTATTGAAGTTCAACTCATTATTTAAAATCTAAGATAATTGTGTAATTTCAGGTCAAACGATCCAAAAAAGCATCATGAGCCTAGATATGATGAAGAAGAGGATGAGGAAGAGGAAATTCTGGGCTCTGATGATGATGAGCAAGAAGATCCTCGAGACTATTGTAAGGGTGGCTACCACCCAGTCAAAATTGGAGATCTCCTCAATAATCGCTACCACATAGTGCGCAAATTGGGCTGGGGACACTTTTCTACAGTCTGGCTTAGCTGGGATCTAACGTGAGTAGTAAGATCTCCTTGACTTAAATATGGCTGAAAATATATATCATTGCACAAAACATGGTTGAATTATATCTTCAAAATTGCTAAAATTTTATATAAACCATTGAATTCAGGATGGATGATTTTATATAAAAATCATTAATTTAACTTGGGTGAATGTAAATTTAAAGCATACTTTAAAATAACTGCATTTATATCTAGATCCTTGTTTTGAACATCATCATTGTTACTATTTGAATGTTGCAATAAAATGTTAGGATATCCACCCCCTTACAAAGCAGGCCTAGAGAAAAGTTTTTATCCATGGAGAAATCATCTTATATTTGTAATGGGGGAAGCAGAGCAGTGAGGATATTAAGCTTAGACTCATTGATTTATTGATCTGGCATTTACAAGGCTCTCTGATGTTGTCATTCATTGGAGTCTTGTTGGGCCCAAGTCTTTCTTGAGGCAGTATTTGTGATATGTGACGCTCTGAGCTTGCTACTATGATAGCTAAGCATAAAACAAGTTTTTTCCTCTTAGTTTAAAATAACCAATTAAACTTATTTTTGACAATTTTTTTTACAGTTGCAAGCGTTTTGTTGCTTTGAAAGTAGTCAAAAGTGCACAGCACTATACAGAAACAGCTTTGGATGAAATCAAGCTCCTAAAATGTGTAAGCCTCTCTTGTTTTATGTGTTAAACTCTCAAAAGGGGGCAGATTTTTCATATTTTTATGACCTTGAAACCCATTAATTTTACAATGTGTCTCTTGGCTGTAATTGTGCGGCTACCCCCATGTAGCTGTGGAAGTATAGATTTACATTTATATTGTTATCTATTTTTCAAACTTTTATTTTCAAACTCCAAACTAATGCCTTAAAAAAAAGAACCATGTAAGAAATTAAACTCATTAAATCAATAACTTGAATAGGATCTAATTTTTTTACATTCCTTAGCACCAGGCACAGGGTTGAGGAGATAGATTTGTTTCCTTTATTTCTTTATTTCTGTTAGGGTTTATTATCCCAAAGGTATTTTTAAATCTGGGCATTCCATGGATTTGATGTTTGATTGACCTAATTTATGATATAATTACCTGCACCTCCCACTGTATTTATTCCTCAGGTTCGTGAGGCAGATGAAATTGACCCATATAGAGAACGGGCTGTTCAGTTACTTGACGACTTCAAAATCTCTGGTGTCAATGGAACACGTATCCTTTCTTAAAAGAAGTTTGAACAATGAAATATGATATATGTGATGCTTTGATTTTACACTGCTAAACAATGCTAAACAACGAAAGCAGAATATGCTAGATATGTAGTATAAATAAAAGCTACACATTTATGGAACATACGTAATCAAAACATGGGCCATCTCATAATATGTAGTACAGTATTGTTAACATGGGCATAGTGCTAACAATAGCTGTCTCATACATAGTACCAACATGAGCCATCTTAAGTACACAGTATATGCACAGAGAAATCATGTAAGGTCCCATTCATAGTGCATTAAGTACATAAACATGGATAATCCCATTCCCAGAAGATTAACATTGTGAAAATGGTAATTTTCTTCTAATACATTTATAAATTAAAAATGGGTTGCCATTTATTTTTTTATGGATTTTGTATACATTTTCCATTTCCAAAACTTTGTATCTGCACTTTCACATGACCCTTCCAATGATAGAATCCTCTGTAATATAACAATAGATTTAGGAGAAGTGTTGAAATTCTAATGGTAAACCAAACCTTGATCTGCATTTAGCGTCTATTTAGTTGTAGTAGATTCTTTTAAACTAACTTTATAGTATGTATTAAACCTGGCCTTTTGTACCTTAATAAATGCTCAGATGTTTGCATGGTGTTTGAGGTTTTGGGCAATAATCTGCTAAAACTGATAATTCGTTCCAACTACCAGGGAATTCCTTTGCATAATGTCAAGCTGATCATCAAACAGGTAACAATAACATTATGGTCTTAATATTTGAAAAAGCGGATTAAAATAAATTGTTTTTCTGTTATTAACTTGAACAGATTCTGTTAACAGATAGGCTATAAATATGAATATTGCCCATTTAGAATTATAAAATTTAAACTTGTAATGGTGCTACTTTTGTTTTATTTACTGTAAATTCAAGAGTTAAAAATCATATTGAATGGCTTGTGAAAATTTTTTGTTGTTTGATCCTTATTAGAACATGTCATATCATTATTTCTAGGTATTAGAAGGTTTAGACTATCTCCACACCAAATGTAAGATTATCCACACGGACATCAAGCCTGAGAATATTCTTATGTGTGTAGACGAGTCCCATATTCGTAAATTAGCAGCTGATGCTATTGAGTTTCAGAGGCTGGGTTTAAAACTACCTGGTTCAGCTGGTGAGCTTCAGATTAGTTCTATATAATTTTTTTGTATATATTTAATAGATTTTTAACTGATGACATCACTTTTAGGGTTAGGGGTGGTGGGGGGGTGCTTCTGATTGGATGGCCTATCTTGAATCAATGACTAAATTTGACTAAGAAGTAGAAGCTCCTAATTTTTTAAATTTAGAATTCTTGTCAGGATGTCTTAGTGTCTTTTTCACAAGGAATTATTTATTTTATTTCTTAAAGATGTCATGCTAGTTGGTTACAAATGTTGTTTTTTTAAAATTTTTTTTTATTTTGATTTTAAAATGTTAGAAATATTTATTAAATTTATTTCTTTATTAGTTTTTTTTTAATAAGGATTGTTTATATGCACAATAGTTTGAAAAAGGTTTATACTTTGTCAACAGTCAGTACAGCCCCCAAAGAAAAGCCTCAGGATATATCTAAAATGTCCAAAAATAAAAAGAAAAAGATGAAGAAAAAACAAAAGAAACAAGAGCAGCTGATACAGATCCAGATGAAGCAGCTTGAAGAGTTAGACCGTGAGAAGGGAGTTGACAAGAGACCGGTGAGCTAAATATAAAACATATTGTACAAAATGCTTATGTGCATGTCCAAAGCTTATGGGAAATTAAATTTAAGGACATCTTTCTGGATTTCTTGTCAATAAAAGACCACAGATCTGTGCAAATTTATTGGCAATGTCATCCTTGGACCGTTGGGGCGCCACAGATGACGTGTGAACTATCCTCCTCCATTCGTCTCTGTCTTCGCACTACGCACAGCACCGCCTAGTTTTCGTCCCGTCCACTCTTTGTTATCTTCCCGTCTTTTTCATTGTCTTCATCTTCTTTTTCCTCCTCTTGTGGTGCCCTGCATGATTTCTTTGGTTAGCCCTTGTTTCCTTGTTACATGGCCATAACATTGTAGTTAGCGCTTTTTTACAGTCACCAGGAGGTCATCGTATTGCCTGACAAACCTTTTCTTTCACTTGATCTTGGAGATATGGTCCCTATAGCAGATACCAAGAATGCTGAAACATCTCATCTCCATTGCCTTTATTTTCCTTTCAAGTTCTGCTGTTAATGTCCAGGATTCGCAGGCATACAGGAAAATGGAGAGGACTAATAGTTTCAAAATAATTTTTTTTTCCTTTTAAAATGATAGTTTCAAATTATTTTTTTTTCCTTGTGTCATCAAATCGGAATTCATTTTATTGATGGATGCTGATTTCCTTGACAACCTTATCATCCATTGGGGGATAATACACTTATGTGAATACATTCCCTTGCTCTCCCTTCCAGGACAACCAAACCTCTACTATGGTGAACAGCACCAGCACAAACAGCCTACAAAGTATGGAAGCAGAAACAAGCAGCAGCAACAGCACCAAGAATATTATAGCCAATAATTCAGGTGGAGGGGGTGACCACAGCACCAAACTGACCAACGGTCAGCGAAAGACATCTCTCATAGAGGGAGAAAATAACAATGCCATAGGTGATAAATATATCCTAATTTTAATGATGCCTGAAAGCAATTGATTCTGAATAATATCTTGTTTACAAATATTATTTAAAAATATTTTTGATAATGAATATTGGCTTGAGATTAAGCCCTAAATCACAGTGACTTGAAAACTTTTATAACAAATACATTTATAGTTTTAATTTAAAAAATGCTATGCTTGTTTTTTGAGAAGTTTGAAAGGCTATTTTTTGATAGGTTTGAAGAGCTGGCTCTAGATAGGTTTGAAAAGTTATTTTGAAAAGCTATTTTTTTATAGGTTTTAAAAGTTATGTAAATATGGTTGCTTCTTGAGGTGGTATTTAGCTACTCATTTTTAAACAAGAAAATGAAACAAACTGGAGTTTAATACGTTATTAGTATTTAGTAATATTTCACGTGCTTTCGCTCGTAGCCCAAGATGTATATGCATACATGATTCTAAATGAATCATACCATTCTAGGATAATTGTTTTTCTTTAAATGACATAATTATATGGTATATCAGTTGCAAATGTTACTAAACATATGAATAATAGTGTTATTCAACTCTGCAGGGGGAGGTAGGTTTATTGGCATGCTAAATATTATCATCATAAAAAATGAACATGTCTTATTCTCAAACTAAAATTTTTGTTAAATGATTTTGCAAAATTATCTCAGCAATACTCAGACATAGATACTTGTTTACCTACCTTCATTACTAGCAATAGATGATAACATTATGTTCTGTGTATGAATAAAACATCTGATTCTATTAGTTGAAATTTTTTATATTATTGAAAGCTTAATATTAAATTGTGATTGAATTCTCTTCTTCAGTAACTGGGAACAAATCACAAACACTTGATCAGTCGAGCTCTCAAGCCAAGGAGAACAAGCGAAATGAAACAAAAGCTGAAAACATGGAAAACAACAGCAACCTGTCACCAACAAACATTACTGACGAGGATGAGGAGGATGCTTCTAATCTCAACAAATCATCTGGTTCAGAGAGCCAAGCCACTGCCATTGCAAGGTTGAATGTTACTGGGGACGCCCCCATTGTTTGTACCAACAACAACAGCCCCACCCAGAATAAAACAGACAATAAAACCAGCAATGCTGTTATTATTTCATCCTCTTCTAATTATTCAGAACCTATGTGTAACGGCCATGCCTCTGAGTTTTCTCGGGAATCTTCAAGTATGGACACTGAGTATTCACGAAAAGTTTCCATAGAAGACCAGAGTCATGATTCCCACAGCAATAGTGTAGCCATTTCAACGGTTGAGTGTTCAAGCACCAGTGTTGTGGTGGGTGCTGGGGAGTGTCTGGTGGACCGTGATGAACTATTTGAAAGTGATGGTCCACGACTCGTCAATAGTGTTTCAGTGGAGTCTTATGATGGTGAAGTAGAGGATATGCAAACAGAAGGGAGTCCTGATGGTAAGGATATAGTCCATACTTTGCTCAATTAGCTGTCATTAATGCTTCATTTAATAATAAAAAATGTATTGGCTTTAGAACTAAGTTTTTAAATTTATAAACTCACTTAAGATTATTTGTACATAGAATAGTTTTAGTGCAAACTTCACTTGTATTTCATCACAGGAAGCTAATGGAAGCCCTCATAAAAAAAAAATGAATCTGTTTGAATGAACTTCTTAATCCTCTTCTCTATGTTTTAATATTATCCCATTTTCATGCTCACAGCACTTATAAAGGATGACCCCGGAGAGAAGTCGATGTGTGAAATGTTTCCAGGATATCTAGATTCAAGTATGTGGGAGAGTTCAGTAAAACAAATCTTATTAGTTGATGCATGAAAGTCACCACTGTACAGCTGAATGCAAATATTGCAGGATAAATAATTCGCACATCTTCTTTCACTCTTTACTATATTTAACCAAAGGGGCACAACTCACTTTCTCAAATTGTGTTATCAAAAATAATAACTGCTGTATTCGGTAAACTCTAATTTATCATTTTGACAGTTTTCAACATTAAAAAATATTAATTGTAAATAATTTTACAGGTGGAAATGAACATCCCTTATCACTGACCAGACTAGAGAGCAGTTTTCTTAAACATATTTGTAACCGTAATGAACATTCTTTTTTTAGTCAGCGCTCATCAGATTAACAGAAACACACGCACAAAATAAATAAAAGAGAGATCGAAAGAAAGAGCGAAGAGGATACAGTTACTTTGCTGCTAGCTTATTGCCTTCATTGTAAAAAAAAATTATGTCATGCAGCTAAAAAAAAGCAATACCAATCTCTTTTTACATGACAAACATACACATGGAAGTACCACTAACTTCATTTGAACATTTTATGTAGTTTTCTTTTTAAAAAAATTGTGTAGTGTTATAATACTAGATTGGTGTAATTGTCAACTTATCTGTTGCATGCAAAAATTGTAAATTCACAGAAAAAAGTGTAATATAATTTTAACTGGCTATTTATTGACTATTTATTTTTGGGAAAATTGCATTATTTCATTTCTATTATGAAAATATATTGAATCTATAAGCCTTAAAAAATTATATCACCTAGTCCTTATTTGTGATGGTACCTATAAAATTTGCATCATAAAATCAAGACATTTTCACCAATAGAGCTAGAGAAGATTTTTTTCATTATTGCACTCTACGTAGAGCATTCCCTAATCCAATTGTATTTGTCTTACTTTAAAAATTGTAAAACTAAGTTTAAATAGGCGTTGAAGTTTTTTCAATTATTTTTCAATGGATTACATTACAGGTTTATATGAACATAAAATTGAAATAAGAATTTTTGTTGAAGTACCTTAACAGCATTTTTAATACAGAAGTACAATATGAATATTTCTGATCCAAATTGTTAGAATATCATGCTGTTGTATTGGTTTTTAGCAATAATATATACACATATTAAAGTATATGTATAATACTCTTCTTTTAAACAATCATGAATCGTTGGGTTTTGTAGAAATAAATTCTAAGAGTTAAAAAAAAATAATTTATGACTAGATTCATACATTTAATATTCTGGTATGGTAAGCCTATAAATGATAAAACGTTAACCAAATAAATGTAGAAGCTGCTAGATACATTAGTATTCTTCCATGTACATCGTCATCAGTGTTGCCTAAGCCCATGTAGGGCCCTGGCCTGCTCCCTTACATTTGTCCATTCGGATTGATCCATGGTTTTTCCCCCTTCATGTGCGAACCCGCAGCTGGTGTAAGTCCTTCTTTACATAGTCAATCCATCTTGGTGGATCAGAGAGTAGTCTGCCCCTAGGTTTTTGCCTGTACATCTCTTAAGCGGCTATACAATCTAGCATTCTCTCAATGTGTTGTCCATTGCAGTCTACCTTTTTTTATTGTTGGTACTATGGGTGTGTCTTGGTACAATTGATTTATCTCTTGGTTTGTACTGATTCTCAAGCATAGTGTCATCATCGGATAATATATTTTCCTGAGAATTTTCCTCTCCCATGTGTTGAGCAGGTTCTCTGCTTAAGGAACCAATCTCACAACCAGTCACAACTGGTCTTATGATAGTGTTCTTCCATGTGCAGTGAAATGAACTATACTTTTTAGAGTGCCATGTACATGCATGAATTATTCCATAAGAGAGAATAATTGTATTTTTATCAAAGCAGATATCAGTTTCTGAAACTGGCATTGAAATGTTTAACTCTATCTTCAGAGCGAAGTACAACTACCCGCAAACAGGATCCTGTCCATGAGATCTGTGATGAATTTCCTGTGAAGATAGCTGATCTTGGCAATGCATGTTGGACTGTGAGTAGAAAATACTTTTGCCATTTATATTAAAGCTGCTAATACCCATATAAGTCATATGTCTATAGGATGTAAAAAATTGACTATTTTAATGATCTGCCGTTCAATATACCGGTATGTCATTGATTTAATGACAATGACAATTAAGGATATTAAAAGTTATTTAATCAGAATTTACTTGGTTATTATAGGCGTCTATTCTATGATATTAAATAAGAAGTGTGGAGATCCCATTATTGCAGTGTGGTCTCTTTTAATTATAGGTTCTCCAACGCATGCTTTGCTGGTGTTTAGTTACTTAGTGTGCTGCAAGGGAGCTGCTTTGGAAGCTCTAAAAACAATAAATTATATTCTATTAAAATATCATGACTTTGGGGAAGAGTTGGGATGCATTGAAAAAAACCAGAAACAATAACCTGTTAAACTCTGGATGCCTTAAACCTATAACGGTTTAAAATGGATTCCTAAAACGGATAACCTGTCCAAAGAAAACATATATTAACATCCCTATTTACCATATGCATTTGGGATGTTTTTAGAAATGTTCATATTTGAACTGTTAACATTCATGAGCATATTTTGAAATTTCATTCAGTGTTGACATTTGTATGAGTCATATATATGTTAGGTTATCTTTAGAAATAAACTAAGTTGCAGTCTATTTCAAGATGTGATTCACAGATGGCTACTGGTTTCTGTAACAGAGGACTTGAAAAGTCTGTTGATTTTTTTGTGAAAACCTCCAGTATCAAAAGGGCTATTATTTATATAGACAGTTTTACAATGTGACCCTAAAAGCCACAATTGTGCGGTCATCATTTGGAGTTTTGAATCACTAAAAGTTGTCAACATCTTGATCAATAAAATTGGCCTGGTCAAGTAAAAATAAATAAATTAATGAATTGATAGAAAGCCTTTGGAATCTTGACAAAAAAAGTCAATTTAAACTTGAAAACTATTCTGTAAGCATACAAATTTCACACCCTCTTAAATTGTGAGCTTTTAGATTTGTCAGCCATTGTGGGCAGATATTCAACTGATCTGTCAGTGAGGTTTAATGCGTTATCCTTGAAAATAACTATGGCTTCCACTAAAAATGTTTACCTGTTTCCACAGTATCACCAGTTTACAGAAGATATCCAAACACGTCAATATCGCTGTTTAGAAGTGTTAATAGGGGCCGGCTACGATACACCGGCTGATATATGGAGCACTGCTTGTATGGTGAGATCACTTATACAACCGCCACATAATTTAACTAGTCAATGTCCACTTTTCACTAACGTTGATTTATACACTGGTGCTAAGGTTATACTGTTTTACACTCAGAGTACTTGACTTTATTTTTTCATCTATGAAATTTCTAACAGGCATTTGAGCTTGCAACTGGTGACTACCTTTTTGAACCACACAGTGGAGAAGACTATACAAGGGATGAAGATCACTTAGCACACATCATAGAACTTGTGGGGCCCATTCCACGCAATATAGCTCTTTGTGGAAAATATTCACGAGAATTTTTTAATAGGAGAGGTAAATAGATTTTTTTACTCGCATGGGAAGGCCATCATTGAATTTGAAATTAAAAAATGCAACTCCACATACGAAACATATTTTGTGCTTAAGCTGATAGAGAATTGCCTTGTGGAATGTGTTTTTGTCATTACCTTCCATTTAGATTTTGTTTTGTTAAGTTCCATTTTAAGCTGAAAGATTTAAGTTGGCCTCATTGTTTTGAGGTTTACATTGTATGTTGGGTCTTTACCATGGCCTTGCTAAGAATAGTATGGTGAATCTTAGCTAAAAGTAGTTAAGCTGAAATTATTGTTGAAGAGTTAGGCTATGGCATGCCTCACTGATTTGATGACATTATTGGTTTATAAAAATATCTTCATTTGCAAATTCACTTCTTAAGCCATTAGGAAGCTTTTTTTAAATGTTTTTTGTGACCGTTGATTTGTATGTTGCTTGATTTTGTTTCTACAGGAGAACTGAGACATATTAGCAAACTAAAGCCCTGGGGCCTCGTGGAGGTTCTCACAGAGAAGTATGAATGGTCAGAGAAGGATGCACGAGAGTTCAGCGAGTTCCTTCTCCCCATGCTGGCTTTTGATCCCAGTGAGCGAGCCACTGCAGCGGAGTGTCTGAAGCATCCTTGGCTCCAGGGAGTATGACCAGCAGCCATTTATGGCTAGGAATCTTGTCAATATGCTTGTTCTTTTGTCCCAGTATCTCTCAGCATGCATACACGGTCACTTGTTGACATCAATTTGTAGCAGTCTGCCGTCTCCCATGTTGTATGCCAAGTGACATTTAAACACCAAGCTGTCTATAGCAGCCGTTCACTATTCCCGTTTTGTTTTGTTAAGTTAGTCAATTTGGGAATAATGGATTCAATATTTTTTATTTACACAATGCTCCTTGGCTTTTTATTTAACATTTTTTTAAAAACAAAAATTTTAGAAAATAAACAAAATTCTACACTTGAATAATGAACTTTTATTAAAGGGTGAATATTTTTGTACACAGCTTACATGAGTGTCATCAAGGGGACGAAATGTTCGGTTATATTGAGAGGAATTAGTGCACTTGTCATTTCATCACATCTCATTTTAAAGAAGTTTGGTCAGTCCTTAACGCATCGAAAAATACGCATTTTGTATTTTTAAGAAAGTAAATAAGCAAGTAAGAACAGTGTTTGAGTGCACATGAGCCGTTGAAAGCGCTGAAAAACTGACGTCATAATTTTAGATTCTCTACAATTTTCCAGTATTTATTTTAGTGTAGCTAACATCTTGCACCTAGACAGATTGATTGATGCCCCTTTACCTACATAACATTTGTGGTATGTTTGCTAGAACAGTTGTCCATCTCTAGGTTCCATCTCACAAAGTCTGGGAACACTTGATATGTATTCACCATAGAACAAATGCTGTGTCTATCTTGTGAGTTTCTTATGTTTTGGAATGGTGAAGTACAAAAGTAACTCAGGAAATCATGGTTTTGTCTCTCTAACTTGTCATTTGCTACAAACTACATTTATGCCAACACAATCAGATGAATATGTAGTTTATAAAGTTTTCTTAATAAAAAAAAAAGAAAAGAAAAAAAAAGAAGGCTAGATATTTTAATTCTTCATAATGTTTTCTTTCTGTTGACAGTTTATATTATACATATTTTATTACAAATTATACAAGTAGTTAAAGAGAAGAAAAATAAATTTTCAATCAAGTTACAATGAGTCCTGTCAAACAACTGCCAAATTTACTCTTTGCTCAGAATCTCAAACGCATGTACTACATTCACACAACATAATTAAAGAATGTGTTATTTCATACTTGCAGTAGTTGCAGTACTTAGATAATGAACTTGGGTTCCTGGGGTCTAAATAAGTTGGTGCTGTAAGAAGTGTCTTAGTGTATAACCCCTTCTGTGAGAAGTTTGTGATGGTTTAAGCTAGTTGGTCTATTCTACCAAAACTTGCCCTCATGTTGCCATGTTGAAAGAGAACCGAAACCCCCCACATCAGTCAATAAAGGATGTCTCAGTACACTGCAACACTTTGTTCTTATTTGCCTTTATACAAAATTAGTTTCAAATTTTTTTTATTGCTGTTCTTTCCCTCATTGTTTAATTGAGCTGAGTTGAACTATGCACTAGGCTTACTGTTCTTTCAAGTTCAAATAGACTGTTTTAATTTCATGTTGACCATTATGTTTTTAATCCAGTTTGGTTCCATGACCTAAATAAAGCTTATTTTTGACTCCATTCTGTCATAGACCTGACATAATTACAGTTGTTAAGAGGAATTCTTTACTCAAAGTACTGAGGAGTTTTAATTCTTGACAAATAAGCTTGTTCAGTGGACAGACTAGGCAATAATAGCTTTTCAGACTAATCTCTATGTAAATATAATCTTTCATTAATAATACACACAAATAGAGCAATATCTACTCTATAAATGTTTATACAATAATTAACAACTATAAAAGTAAGCAAGTACCATGTACAATTTAGCTGCTCACACCAAATTAAAGTATTTTAAAGATGCTCAGATTTTAACAAGATTATTCTCATAAAGGAAACAAAAAAAGTCCTAAATTTGTTCTTGTAACCATATAGCCTTCCTGTCCTCAATCCCTGCCCCCTCCCCAAGTGTTTAATCTGATCAATTATATGACTGGAGCAATGGGGTTCACGTGTTGTTTTGGTGTATGTTTTGTGGGGAGGGGTCTCTCCCCGTCTATTTGAAATAAAACGTAAGCAAACAGCTAAAAGTATTATATGTTGGGCTGACACACCAACTGTTTTATGATGTAACATAAAATTGATTGAACAAGTAGAAAATTAAAGGATGGTTAAACAAGGAATCACTATTGTTTAAAACTGTATGGTAAGGGCCCTAATTATTTTTACCATTATATCTATTCATTTGGCAACATTTGAGATTGTGCTTCAGATGAGGTACTGTTGCATAACTCAAGTTGAAGTTTTTGTTCAATAATAGATCTAAACTATGCAGATTCCTGTGCCATGCTTCATTCCTCATTAATTTGATCAGCTGGCTAGATAAAAAAGGTTTAAATGTTCAAATTGATCTGCCTTTATTAAATCCTACTTGCAAGTTCTTTTAAGAAAATAATTTATCAGATTCTCCTGTTAACAACCACCATGACAGTAATAACTATGATAGTAAAGGATTTTTACAACTATAATAATAGCCTCAATCATATAACCCACACAAGAGCTGTGTGTCCAAACATTGAGAGTTTGTCATTTTGTTTATAAATGAAGTGAAATCTATAAAAGGACAAGTCCCTTCTAATCTATGTACTTGACAAGGTTTGCGTGATCTAGAAAGTGCTGGCAATGTATTGTACTTGACCAGGTCTGTATGATCTAGAAAGTGCCGGTAGTGTATTGTACAAGGTTTGTGTGGTCTAGAAAGTGCTGGCAAGTATTTGTGCTTGACCAGGTTTGTGTGAACTAAAAAGTGCTGGCAGTGACTACTTGACAAAGCTTGTGTGGGCCTAGAGCAAGAAAAGTGCTGGCAGCGTTTTGTACTTGACAAAGTTTGTGTGGCTCTAAATAATGCTTGCAGTGTATTGTACTAGGCCAGGTTGTTTTGAGACTAGACAGTGCTGGCAGTGTATTATGCTTGACTTGTTTGGTCTCTGATTATGAAAGGTTCTTGATTTGCTTGCTAACTATTACCACTGTATGTCAATATGTTACTGTACATAAACTTCACACTCATTGTCAAAATGCATTCATTTATCACTTCTGAACAATATGTTAAGCTCTAACTATAACCAAAGGGAAATAATTTGTTAAAATGAAAAACATGCTAATCACCTGATCCATTCCATTAAAAGTAGAAAATTGTTTTTGTAGACTTATCATCAAGACATAAATGTCCCACTCTTCATGCCTGGGAAGAGTTAAGAATAAAGTGGCCTGTCTGTGTTAAGGAGCTATTCTGACGATGAATATTACCATATTTATCTTCCATTTTCAGTCACTCACTTCCAGCTTGACTTAGTAGTATGTAATGGTAAGTGCACTACACGAAAGATGGATAGTCCTTGTGAGAAAACTGACTGCGGCATAGCAGTGCCCACATGAACATGGGGAGACGTGTCTTTTCATATTCTTGAACAAGTTGTAAAAAAAAAAAGAAAAGAAAAACAACCTTCAGTCTCCCTGAGCAGGCGACCTGATCTGTCATGTCAAACGCTGATCTGTCATGTCAAACGCTGATCTGTCATGTCAAATGCTGATGCATCCATCACTTTATCCACATTGGCATCCACCCTATTTACTTACATCTGATTTATGTTGACATCTCTAGAGCCTTTCTAAACCCACACATCTTTCTCTTTAGTTTCATAATTTTGAGTGCTTACTTCCTCCACTGCACCAAAGAAAGTTTGTGGGCCACAGGAAAGGTTGTGGGCCACAGCTATCGACTCTCAACATAATTTCTGCCCGCCGCCCCCCCCCCTTTCTTGCGGGTTGTTTGGGGGGGGGGGTGTCAACCAAATGTCTTCACATTATTGTTTTTTTGCGGGTCAGAGATAAGCTGTCACCAACTATTGCACTCTGGCTTACCATCAAGTTAGCTGTTTGATTGTGTACAAATTTTTTTTTCTTTGTGTATATATTTGCTAGGTTGGAGGTGACCATGATTTCATGGTTTGACCAGGCTAATAACTAGTTGTGTTTAAAAGTGAGAGGGATGTGTTCAATGAAAGAATGATTGGCTTCCACACACAATGCTCAGTGAAAAATGTTTTTTTTTAAAAACTGTTTTTAAATACTTTTTTTATTGGGAGTGTTCATTGAAAGCATTGGTTTTGTTTGGGAAGTGCGCCGCGGGGAGGGGGGGGGGGGCAAGGCAAAGTGTTCTGTTCTGCTGTGTAATGGGTTTTCTGTTGGACTTGTAGCAAATCTTTTATTTAAAGACTTAGACATGTATAAATATAAGCTGTGTATTATTTTTTTTATTGGGAGTGTTCATTGAAAGCATTGGTTTTGTTTGGGAAGTGCGCCGCGGGGAGGGGGGGGGGGGCAAGGCAAAGTGTTCTGTTCTGCTGTGTAATGAGTTTTCTGTTGGACTTGTAGCAAATCTTTTATTTAAAGACTTAGACATGTATAAATATAAGCTGTGTATTAGTGCCAGGCTGTATTCACCAATCCTATATTTGTATAATGGTTTAACATACAAGATGTAGACTTTTTAAAATTCATTTGACACAATCTCACTGCAACTCAAATTTTCAACTGTGGACATTTTGATCCCATGTTTATGGGAAGTGCTGCTATCCAATGGAGGCCTTAAGCCCCCCCTAAGGTAATTCATTGATTGCAGCCAATGGATGGCTTTCAACTTGTAAGCCGTAGCCGGGGTATTTGGGGGATGTTAACTTTACGGATCCATAGCCAATTCCTCACTGAATGTCCACAGGTGATGCCTTGAGTTGCACTGCTGTAGTACATGTACTTACTTGTAAATACCATTTTTTTAGTACAGTGGCTCTCACAGGGGGAGGGGTGCCTCTAATTACTGTTGTCCATTACTGACTTAGTCTGTGTTTACCCAGACAAATACAGTCATTGTTAATATCTTTTGTTTTGACAGGATCACCTTTTTTTGTTAGTAAATCAAGGGCCAGGTTTTTTAGGCATTAGAAAAAGAGTTGTTCACCTGATGTAAAATGTTAGGTGACTGAAAAACTAGAAACACCTTAAGATATGGAATATCAATTGCCCTTGCCATTTACTCAGTCATGTAGAACCCCTGTTGCTAATGTTTTAAATGACCCACTCAGTAACTGACCCAGTTTGTGAGGGGCCCTAACACTATTTACTATTGCTGTTTAGTTTAAGATTCATAGATATTTAAGTATATTAACACAAAGTCTTCTGAGGAGACGCCCAATAGTACATCCAGGACACACTCACAAAGCTCCAGGTTTGTTATTTTTTCCCGACAACTGTAATTAGTTGCTTATGTTTACTTCAAGATTTTTACAGCAAGACGATACACCCAGGCTCATGTTGCAATGCAAATGGGGGAATGTATTTTTTAAAAAATAAATAACATGGAACCTTTTATGATATTTTTAGAGAAATTGTTACATTTTACAATTTTTTTTTTTTCGTTGTTTGTAAAAGTTGACAATAACTTTGAAGATTTACAGTAATCCTTGAACCTTGTGTAGGACTACAGTAACCCTCGACCCATGTAAAGGTTGACAGTAATCCTTGACCCCTGTGGGTCCCTGAACTTTGCTTATGTTATTTTCTACCAGTAACATCTCCGTGGCCAAGGAAACTGGCTTGACGCACGTGCGGCCACTGATCATAACTTAATACAGTGAGAATTACTTGCATTAACAACTGGTTCTTTTTGTTGTGTGTGTTAATTTGTATTTCTGTATGTCTGGGAATGTTTGCTTGTACCTGGTCTGTACACATGGAGCAATGGTCACAATGTGGCGTTTTTTAAGGCTTAAGTCAATGTGAAAGAAATGTGTGGCTCGGGGTGAAAGACATGAAAGATCGTGTGGTTGGGAGGGTGGGTGTGAACAAGAGGACTATGTGGCTCAGATAGGTAGGTGTGAAAGAAATGACTGGGTCAGATGGGTGGGTATGAAAGACATGACTGTGTGCCTCAGATGGGTGGGTGTGAAAGAAATGACTGGTTCAGATGGGTGGGTATGAAAGAAATGACCGTGGTTCAGATGGGTAGGTGCGAAAGCAATGAATGTGGCTCAGGACTATCAAGGTGAAAGCAATGAATGTGGCTCAGGACTATCAAGGTGAAAGCAATGAATGTGGCTCAGGACTATCAAGGTGAAAGCAATGAATGGCTCAGGACTATCACGGTGAAAGCAATGAATGTGGCTCAGGACTATCAAGGTGAAAGAAATGTTTCATTAGACTTTGTAGCTCGGGAGTTGGGTGTGAAAGAATAGATTGTTGGGCTCAGGAAAGTGGATGCACTGGTGTAGAGAGAGCTTGTGGAGGGTCGCTCTTTCTTCTGTCAACTGCAGAGTTTCTTCGTGAATGGGGGACGGCTATAATCTTGCCCCGCCTCGGGTGGCACTAGCCCAAGCCACGCCACTGAGTGGGTGAGAAAGCAATGACTGAGGCTCAGGTGGGTTGGTGTGAAAGCAATGATTCAAAATTATTGGCATGTGGCTTGGGGGATCGGGGTAGTGGGGAAACACCTCGTCATGCTCTGAGAAGTAACCATTAGTGAAGCATATCACATCACACGCAGTGGGCTGGTAAGTGAAATGACGTCACAATCTACGGTGTCACCATTAGTACAGGTGTAAATCTAAGCAGACCTGTCTGTGGCGTAACTGCAGTAAACCGAACCAAACATCGCTCACGGTCCAGATAAATGCATTGCGTAATCCCTTACAAAATGGCAATGTAGCTTAGCATACGACCATCTGTGTAAGCTCATGTTAGTGGTATCAAACCTGCTCTCGCTAGTCTTAGACTCATTAAGGACACGTGTTACCACTTGTGCTACTTCTCTCTCGCCACGTGATGGTCCTTCTGTGGGACTGTGATACATTTGTGTAACCCACCTACAGAACCCAGGGGAATGTCTGTCTCCAATATTGACACCCCGCCTACAGAACCCAGGGGAATGTCTGTCTCCAATATTGACACCCCACCTACAGAACCCATGGGAATGTCTGTCTCCAATATTGACACCCCACCTACAGAACCCAGGGGAATGTCTGTCTCCAATATTGACACCCCGCCTACAGAACCCAGGGGAATGTCTGTCTCCAATATTGACACCCCACCTACAGAACCCAGGGGAATGTCTGTCTCCAATATTGACACCCCACCTACAGAACCCAGGGGAATGTCTGTCTCCAATATTGACACCGCGCCTACAGAACCCAGGGGAATGTCTGTCTCCAATATTGACACCCGCCTACAGAACCCAGGGGAATGTTTACCCCCCAACAAGAAGACCCCCGCGTCGTTCGCTGCCAACCATAGGACGAGGAATTGAAGGCGACTTATGATGTCATGCCAAAGTAGAATGTGAACTATAGAAACTAAACGCTTTCTGGTGAAATATCCTTTCAGTTTTGAGCTGCATCCACTATATCTGGTCGCATCGATTGGTTATATATCATGTCATTCATTACAATTATATACAGTCTCGTCCATTATATCCAGCCACTCTCTCGATTTATATCTACACTTGACGAGTAATCAGATGTGAGCCACCAATCGTTACCACCCGTGGCCTTAACAGTAGCGCACCTGTGGGGCGCGATTGGGGGGGGGGAGGGTGCGCGCCCTCCTTCACGGGCGGCACTTTTTGGATTTACCGGTCTCTAAAACATTTTATAATTAATGTGGGTGTGTAAGGAGGCGTTAAGTCAAGATGCGCAACTGGGCTCCACCAGTGTTGCTTTCAGAAATTTTCCCGGGGGGGGNGACAGTGCCAGCAGTCCCAGTTGATTTATTGTTGGAATATTTTTGCTCGGGGGGGGGGGGCACTTGGCTTTCCCCGGGGGGGCACTGCCCCCCCACCCCCAGGAGATATAGCTGAAAGAAACCCTAGGCTCCACTGTTGGTGAGCTTGGACGTGTTCACCCTCTTAGGGTGCACATTTCATATTAATATTTCTAGTCTAGTAGTAGATAGAGCTACTAGGCCTAAAGTGATATGGGGGTTTTACATACATTATCAATGCCTTACAAAAAATTACACTAGTCCAGTCACAGCCTAAAACGTAACACTCAAGCCGAGAACAAATCGAACAATGGCCCAGGTGCTGGTCCTTTCTACTACCAGCTGTTGCTCTACTCTTCTACAACTATGTTGTCCGCACTCTTCTACAACTATGTTGACCCCACGCCACTACAGAGATGTTGTCCCCACTCTTACAGGTAAGTTGCACCCACACCTCTACCAGCTCCGTTGCCCCACTCTTCTACAGCTATGTTTCCACCACTCTTCTACAGCTATGTTTCCACCACTCTTCTATCTGCGATGTTGCCCCACTATTCTACAGCTGTTTCCACCACTCTTCTATCTGCTATGTTGCCCCACTCTTCTACAGCTATGTTTCCACCACTCTTCTATCTGCTATGTTGCCCCACTCTTCTACAGCTATGTTTCCACCACTCTTCTATCTGCGATGTTGCCCCACTCTTCTACAGCTATGTTTCCACCACTATTCTATCTGCGATGTTTCCCCACTCTTTCTATCTGCTATGTTGCCCCACTCTTCTACAGCTATGTTGCTGGTGCACGGATTTATATTGCTTAGTTCATAAGATGGGTTAGTGACATTAATAAACGCATTTCTTTTAACTCTTACTCTTAGCAGCCCCCCCCCCCCATTTTAATTTTTCATTAGATCGGAGCGGAATTGACAAAATCTGTCCGGGGCGAAGTTGAGCTGAGCCCCCCCCCCCCTTACCCACTACTCAAAATCATTTTAGTCTCCCACCCCCTGAAATAAACGACGATGCATTTCAAAATTTGAACCGCACAGCTCTAAATAAATTTCACTTGCATAAACTAAATTTTTTAATGATTAAAAAATATATATATGTTCATCATGTCTTGAAGTCAATGGCTTTGTGTGCATGTAATGACGCCTTTTCAAACCCCATGAAAAGCCACCTCGCACCCCCTGGGCTTACCTCTTACCCCCATCTTTTCCACCAACAACAATCGAATCAGTGGTGACGAACTGCGGGCACGCAGAGCCGTCTCTGTCGGCACACGAAGCAACAATGGATGAGCCACGATTTGACCAATGGTCAGCCAGTTTTGAAATTGGTGTTGAAATTATGACTTTGGTTTGTAGAGTCAGCTCCTTTGACTCCCATATTTTCTTTAATTTTAATAGCACAAATGCTGACCCAGCCTTTCACCATTCTAACCCTGAAATCAGCTTCGGAACCGCCATTTATGTCAATAGTGCTGCCCGAGTATGTGAATGCCTCCACTTCTTCCAGTGCATTTCCTGCTAGAGAAAAATGCCTTTGGTTGGCTGAGTTTATCTTCATCATCTTTGTCTAGCTTTCATTTATACTGATATTCAGCAGTCAAGAATGCAAGTGTCATATGAAATTATATTCAGCAATCAAGAATGCAAGTGTCATATGAACTTATATTCAGCAGTCAAGAATGCAAGTGTCATATGAACTTATATTCAGCAGTCAAGAATGCAAGTGTCATATGAACTTATATTCAGCAGTCAAGAATGCAAGTGTCATATGAACTTATATTCAGCAGTCAAGAATGCAAGTGTCATATGAACTTATATTCTGCAGTCAAGAATGCAAGTGTCCTATGAACTTATATTCAGCAGTCAAGAATGCAAGTGTCATATAAACTTATATTCAGCAGTCAAGAATGCAAGTGTCATATGAACTTATATTCAGCAATCAAGAATGCAAGTGTCATATGAACTCATATTCGGCCATCAAGAAAAAAAACCACATTAGCCTGCCAAGGAGAGAAAAAAGTAACAAAGGCAAATACAAATTATTTTAACTAGCCGGTATTAATTTTATTAACAAACAAAAACAATATTTGTTCAATCTCTCCCAGAATAAAGGTCAATAAAAACTATCGTGTTAAATATGTTTAGTAAAGAGAGTATAAATCCACAACTTAAGAATTTAGTAGCCCTGAAAAAATGTCCAAGGCTAATATAGTAATAATAAAGAAGCTACAAGAATAAATTGAAAAAAAAGGGTTTCAAAATGTATTTTTTTTTAAAAACAAGATACATCTCATCATTGCAATAAAAAAATAAAAATACAACTATTCAACGGAATAAAACATTCTGTTATGAGTTTTAATTTGAAACTAAGGAAAAGATTTTTCAACTACGACTAGGTTGGACACTTATGATGGCGTAAAGAATACACCAGAATGCACACATCAAGTTAAGAGCACGAAGTAAAAAAAAAAAATAGAAATAAATACATAAAAAATAGCAACAGTGTTTCTCAATTAATCTCGACACCAAAACTAGTTCATTAAACCAACCCAAAATTGCAAAAACAAATTTCCAAAACAAAATAGCGAAAAAAAACCCCACATTAATAGTAACCATGTTTCGGGCTTTGTTCACTTTTTGCCACTTAAAAGCTGTATTTAAATGAATAAAATTAACTTGTCAGTGCACCCCTAGCGTATAGAGGCGTATATACTACTATGACACTACGACGTATGCTACGATAAATGACAAGCAGGCTTAGTCTGGTCTGAGACTGGGGTCAATTAAGACAATTAAGTGCTACTTAGTGCAACCAAAAAAAAAAAAAAGAAAAGAATTGAACCAAAAATGGGGATACACTTTACACTAATTCTCAATTATTATTAATTCAGGGAACGCAATTTAGGATTAAAAAATATAGAATAAAAATTCAAAATTACCGTGGTTAAAAAAAAAAGAAAATGAACGAAAACTGAAAAAAAAATATTTAAAAGTAAGTTACCAATTTTCTGTCTTAATAAATTTTTTAAAAAGTATTATTATTATTTTTTTTTTACACATGGCTGCACTGTAGTTAAAATTATTCCGGAAGTGATACCACATCTTTCTCGCTGTCTACTGGAAATGTGTACATTTATACTAATTTCATCAAATATCCCCCGAATTTTGAGATATGAAAATCCTCCTTTATAATCTCATGAATAACACGAGTAACGTCCCCATCTTAACTCTTCTGCTTACCGTTCACCAGAGTGGAGTGTACAGCTGGAATGGGGTGCCAAAACCAATATTTATTGGAAGTCTCAGGGGGCGTCGTTTCTGGGGGTGGCAAAACCAAAACTGGTCAGCTTGTTAAATAGTTTATTACTGTGAGGCGTCACAGTACATATCAATTTAAATAAAACCTGCAAATTCAAGGGGGGGGTGTCAAATGCCCCACCTTGCCCTACCGAATGACGCCCCTGTGACGTCTGATGAATCGCTCAGGAAATGTTTCACCAATTCTTGCTGAAGTTATTAAAAAAAAGTTGGGGGGGGGGTGGTGGTGTACTGCCATCTATTTAGAAACACTTGGACTATTGGTGATGAGCATCAGTGCACTGGCAAGTGATAATACAAGACCTTCTCTGACAAGGTCGGGATTAGCTGATCCGTCACGCAAGAACTATCCCTTTTTTTT
>CAXITT010000681.1:132599-167025 GCA_964033795.1 Lymnaea stagnalis | reverse complement strand
TTTAAACACCAAAAAAAAAAAAAAAAAAAAAAAACCACACACAAAATAGTCCATTCCGTTCATACCAAAATTTGAAGCAACTTTGATCGTCGTGTCAACTGAGCAACAGCCGTCCGAAGATTTGGCCTCCAAAGCAGAAACACAAAACAAAAGCGAAGTTAACATAAAGGATTAAAAATAAAAATCCAGACTGCTTAGGAACATCTAACCGTAGGGAGGTCTGCTATGTGTCTGAATGTAGTTTGACCATTGACCACACCAGATGTCCAGCGGTAGATGGGTAACTCCGCCAAGAATACACGTCATCAACAACAACACTATCATTTGCTCTAGCTTAGACCATGTGGCTCGGAGGCAATTTATTATAATGATGCAGAAGTGCAGAACGGTATATCGTCCCCACTGTCAGTGCCAAGTTAATTAGTCAAATATAAATACTGAAAACGTAAAACATATAAATTACAACCGGAATCCAAGCAGGAGCCCAAAATCTGAATTCAACTTTCGATTGTAATGACAAGTTGTAAAAATCTTTTAATGGAAATAAAACAACTTATGTGCACTAGCCGACGTGGTGCGAACCCGTCGAAAGTAGGCCTGGGCATTTCTAAAGAGACAAACACTCGGTAAAAAAATATAAAAAAAATAGAGGTGTTCTGCATGCATGCACTTTTTCGGCCTAACATAAGGTATGTTTGTCATTTAATGACGGAGATCTATTAATAGAACAGCCGGGTATACCGTCTGGCCAATCTCACTAAATGTCGGAAAGATTATTCATAAAACATCCTACTGATACTGTTCCGTCGGCCGATCTCTCGGCAGCAGTTCGGTACGTCTACGTTAACGCGAGCCAGCGTAGTGGGTCTTAACTTTCTTAACCTAGACGGAAACGTGTTTACAACTTTATTTTACGAAATGTATTTACAAAAAAAAAACAACAACAAAAAAAAAAAAAAAAGAAAAAAAAAAAAAAANAATAAATTGTTAGAAGCTCTGTTTCATGAAACATTGTCTAAAAATAGTAACATTATATAAAGCGATGTGACGTTTTCCGGTCCTAGAAATGACAAACCCTATTCTAATTCAACATTATCTGATCAAAGGGCTGTAAAGTATTTTAGCTAAACGGGACGTGGAGTAACCTTTCCATACTGATCACTGATTGACAATACAGAGGCATTGCGTGACTTTTGGAGGCCCCGCTGCCATTTTTTCGATTTCGTGGCCCTTTGCTTTCAAAGTTGCCGGTCTGCGCAAAACGAAACAAGAAACTCAATAAAAATTAACGATAAATGAAGTTTAACACCCGTAACAAAACAAAAAATGGAAATATTAAATAGTTTAAAATAGATTCTTCTCGCTTTGGCACGGTTAAGAAAAAAAAAATCGATCACATATACTAAGGTAAAATAAAAAGACGAAAATAATGATTAAATCTGGCTCAGGTCACACCACTGTGTATAGATACAACAGGGCGGTCAACCATATGGCCTCACGGTCGATTTGATCGCAAGTCAACGCTTCACGGGCCGTTTGTCGTTAAGTCGATGAAATTAAAAAAAAAACACAAAACAACAACAGCAAAAAAAAAAAACAACAAAAAAACAAAAAACAAAAAAACAAACAAATAAACGTTGCACACATAACAATTATTCTCAATTCTCAAACTGTAGACTAACACCTCTACATGTACCGCCACATAAAAAATAAATTGTATAGATTGACTTTAATTGAGAAATTGCTCTTTAAAATACATGCACTAAAGACACTAGGGCGTCAGTCACTTTGATCATCCGCGTGGGGTGGGCGGAAGAAATCTAGGGCGCGAACGAAAGTGGTTGGAGGTGTCTGGGTTTTGGGGCATATCTTAATTTAATTTTGCAACATTCTGTACTTCATTGGAGAGCAAAATAAAAAACGCTAGTAGAAATATAGGTGCCCCTGGTCATGGCTGTCTATACATATCTAATACAGGTGCCCCTTGTTATGGTTGTGTCTATACAAATCTTTAAAATTTTAAATTTTTAGTTAAGATTCGAGATCACTGATTTGAATAGAATTTCTTTTAAATCAGACCAAAATGCACCTTCACGAAAAAAATACATCTCCACAAAACACCCCCCCCCCGCCCCCCCCCCCAAAAAAAAAGAAAAAGAAAAAAAAACCAAAACAAAACAAACACAAATTGAATGAAGAAAGAAGTTCATTTTTGATACTTCTGACGGGCCTCAAACTTTTAATTTTAGTGTGGCTTGCTGGAATGTTGGCGACTGGTGAGTATAACACTCTCCATTAGGCTGGCAGCATCTCTTGCTATTGGTGACATTACCTACTTATTTATAAAATAAAATAGAAATAAAAAGAATACCGTAGTAAAAACCGTAATATTTTTTTTCTGCACAAACCTATTTTTTTTTTTCTGCGTACCAAAATCACGGGCACTGCGTGCTCGCATGCTAAGAGGGACCAGACAGCGGTCCGTGTAGTAACAGAAACGGTGTCATTGGGTCCGAGAGCTGCTCATCTTTTGTAATTTTATTATATGCATTTAAATACTTCATTATAAGATGGTCCCATGGTCTTCATCAAATGAATCTGTAGATTATTTTAATGTAAACAAAAATATAATAAAAAAAATTTAAAAAAACTTACGTGCCTCCATAGAGATAGGAGCTCTAATCGCTGTGTGTAAACCTTTAGATCTCGTGTAACGGTAAATTTGCGCTATATTATAAACCCATCATGGTTGACCACATCGTTTCCAAGTGTGGGGAGGGGTGTATCAAATGAACAGGGCAGTACGGAGGTACGATAGTCGTAGATACTGGACATAGGAATACAAGGGAGCGAGGGAGGCGCTGGCACTGACGTTTAAGGATGGTTTATGCTCTTAATAAAGGGAATACACATCCTGGGAATCGAGCTGACCAAGGGTACATCAGGTGGTCACTATGGGGCCAGGATATAGCTGTGAAGATGGCCTGGGAATCGAGCTGACCAAGGGTACATCAGGTGGTCACTATGGGGCCAGGATATAGCTGTGAAGATGGCCTGGGAATATATCAGACCAAGGGTATATCAGGTAGTCACTAGGTGACTGTAGATTGTAGATAAAGGATATAGCAGGGAAGACTTACTGATAATGATAATCAAGCAAATGACCGTGGGATTCGAGTTGTGGGTAGTTGTTTCGTATCACGACGGCTAGACATATAAGCTAGAAGTTTGGGGACACTATGGGGCAGTTGATATGATTTATAACCAGGGTTGCCAACCGTCCGTAAATTTACGGACAGTCCGTAAAGATTTGTCGTAAAATTGCCTGTCCGTAAAATTCCGTTAACAAATTAAGACGTCCGTAAAAAAAAAAAATCGACAAAACGTGGAATCTCAACGTTAAAAAAACCCAGTAAATCATGTTTGTGATATCTATTTTCTTGATTTAAATTTTAATTTTTAAATTGTTTTAGTCTATTAATAAACTGTAAGAGCTTTCTGGACAGCTAGGCTCGCGCGGCGAGATGCATCGCGGCAAGATGGACTTGTTTAGACAGATCGTTTTAAGGTCAACATTTTATGTTAAATGTGTTCGTAAAAAATTGTATTTGTTCGTAAATTTTGTTGAGAGTTCTTATATTTGTCAGTAAATGTTATTTTATTGAGTTGGCAACCCTGTTTATAACCGAGTTGAGTTAAGACAGTCAAGATAAGTAGGAGACGTGGGTAGTGTAGCCCAGTTATAGAGAAACATAGAGATAGTAGTCATCTGGAGATGGAACTAGTGAAGGTTACAGATTAACTTTTTATATTAGTAATACATATATACTTCATTTATCATCTGTCAAACTGGAGTTTTGGTTTGTATCGCTGACGTCACGTGGCACCGTTGCCCGTCTCAGCGCCTAGATAGCCAAAACATAAATACAATCATTATCTCGTAAGGAATGTTCAAAAAGCGTACAAATTTACACATTTTCCTAACAAATGGTAGGCTAATATCTCAGACATTCATGGATTTAAATTATGTGAATAAATACTATCTCACAGGCTCAGCGGCGAATATTCTGCCATGTAGGAAATCCCTAATGAACGTTCTTACATTTTTTCCCCCTCTAAAATCACGAAAGGCTCACATCTTTGGCTATACTTTCTATTGAACATGATTTTGCCTGTCGACTAGAACTATGGAGACGTCATCAGCGTTTTGCCTACCACAAAAGCCAGACACATTTGCTTGAAGAATAGTAGACTAAATTATTTTGCCTAATCAATATTTCTTTATTAACTGCAAGCTGAAAGTTGATTTTTTTTTCTTGTTGGCTACGCCGTTTCAATAAAGCGCTGCATTAGGAAAACTGAGAACCACTGCTCTAGCATAATCGGGCAGTCAGAGTCCATTTTCGGACCTTGCCTACGTGTGTAGCATAGGCCTACCTATTCCCCACAGTTGACTACTATCGGTTCGCTAAGAAATAAATATCGTATTTCGAAAATGAAAACATTTATCTGACGTCATTTATGGAGGGCCTCCCCCCCCCACCAATAATTATGGGAAATATTTGAAGAAAGATTGCTTAACATTTCATTTTCATAATTACAGAGTTAACAAATTGTTTGAATCAGGAATTGCTTATAATTAGAAAGCTATCGAGAAAAATATCGGAGTAATTTAAAGCCCTACTCTTTAACTTTAAAGACTTTATATCCAGTAAATACATTTCTAATTTACATAATAAAATATTCCAAAATCCAGAAATTTCATGATAGTTGTAAGTGTTACAAAAATAATTGTTAATATTTAATAAGAAATAATAGTCCATTATTTATTGATTTAAAGATACATTCTTAACTCAAATACATTTGCAATCTTTAATTATTTTACAAAGCATCACGAAATATTGTATATATTTAAAATGGCTCTTTATTCAAATCTAAATAAGACATTCTCTGTCTAGTGTTTATTGAGGAGCGTCATTTTCACACTTCAGACAAGGCGCAGCTTCTCATCGACACGGCCCTGTTTCTGGAACGAAGCCAGGGTGGGATAAACAATATCCACAGTTCATATTATTTCTGTCTGTATTATTTTCAAACAACTCTACTAGATTTTTGGCTACTCTCTAGGCCACTTTCGCACAAGTAGCCTCAAATTAAAGCAATAATTTGTACCCTAGGCCCTCGGCTACTTTGTAAAAACGACATACGTGCTAATAGCATAATATCCTTCATATTATGAAAGCTATGATAGTTCTGTCCCTTAGTTGACCTAACAGCAGGTAGAAGAGGCGGTGGCACGACGCACTCAGCTTTTACGACGCTATTTTGCATTTGCTCCTGATCGGACTCTGATCTGTTATTCTTTCAATAGCAAGCAAAATGACTGAAAAAAGAAACTGTATAATTGCTGTGGATGGTAGTGAACATTCTGACTATGCTCTTGATTGTAAGTTGATTGTAAATTTAAAAAAAATATGAGCTCAACAAATTGAAAAAGCTACATTATGAACTATTTACTATTTACATACTGACATACTATCGTATCGTATACAATTTTCAATTATTACAAACAATATTTAGATAATAATGATAATAATATAGAAACAGTCATAGTTTGACTTATCATTGGTACAAAACAGTCACTGAACAGTGACAAAACTCAACAGTGGACAATAGACTGTTCTACACTTACAGTTACAGTTCCAGCTGTACAGACTAGTTAAAATAAATAAAGTGATACTAAAACTAAACTAACCTTAAACTGACTAGTCTAGTCATTCTAGTAATTAGTGCCTACTAAAAATTTTCTTGTCAATAGTAATAGGCCTAATGTTTACAAAATTCAAATAAATAAAATTAAAAAGAAATGCTCTGACTCTGAATAATTAGAGTGTAGGGTCAGGGTTGGGGAAAGGCGAACAATGAAAAAGGGTTGGGGGGGGGGGGGGATGTGAAACTATAACTAAAAGGAAAATCTCTTCTGTAATACTCCTAGTGTTGGGGGAGGGGTGGGGAAAGGCGAACAATGAAAAAGGGTTGGGGGGGGGGGATATGAAACTATAACTATAAGGATAATCTCTTCTGTCATACTCCTAGTGTCCTAGGCCTAGACCTTGGCAATGAGTCATGGTACATAATTATTTATTGTTGCTAATTTGATGGCGTTATAGAGTATAATAGAGCAGACCACTTTTAATTAAGCCATTGACAAGTTTTGAGCTAGTGATTAATTGGCCTAGGCTGGCCTATGTTAGTAATTATAACAAATTATATGATATATGGGTCTATCACAGCAATTAACTAGTAAGGTTACAATAAAATATATTTGTAATTCTTAGTCTTAGGTTATTAAGTAAGATAACATAGGCCTGCCTAAGGCTAAAGCTATAATAAATTAATCAGATTAGGCAATTAGGTCTAATCTGATTTGACTACAAATAGAAGAGAATATTATTAGGGCATAGTTGACCTGTATTTTTGCAGTGAACTCAGCTAAGGCAGGGCTAATTAACAACATTGCAATAGCTTATACAATATTTATTTTGTAACTCATACTCAAGATTACTTAAGCCTTATACTTGTAAATAAATAACTAATGAAAAAATCTAAAGATGGTGTCTTCGGATGACAACAAGTCCTAAATAATCAATTATATTTTGTTGAATTCCTTTTTTAAAATTCATTCAATTTGACGGCCTTGGGGTTTGCCAAAAAGCTTTGAGATAACTGATGATCCAGATAAACGAAAACCACTATGGTGGCAATATATTAACATGAGTTGAAATAATTTTTAAATATTACAGCTACTAAGAGCAAATTTCAAATTTAAAAAAATTAAACCAGAATCAACTTTTTAACTTAAGTACTTTTTGAGCTACGAATTTTTAAAGTGCGAGTTTGTTTGGTATTTTCTACTATGGACGAAGCCTCCACATTTTGTGACTCATTCTGCTGATTGTGTCTTGCGCAATGACTATATAGTTTATATAAGGCAAAGCATCCCCTTATCACTAAAATAATATTTTGTTATATTTTGAACGTTCAACTTTGGCCCATGACTATTTAATTAAAGCTTTCCCTGACCAATGGCTTAATAGCTTTTGTACATGTTTTCATATAATCTCACACTTATTGAAACTTAGGCCTATTAAAAACACCTTGACCTTGAATTATATGATAGCAAAAAATATATTTTTAGAATTCTTTATTTTGAGATAACTTCATGAAGTATGAATCACTTTGTTATTATTACAATGCAATTTACATACATTGTCAATATATTTCAGCATATATTGCCTTGGGTGGTTTACTTATTTTTTCAAATCTAGTTCAGTCAAAATGGGACTGGATAATTATTTTTCATCTTGTGATATATGCCAACGATAAAACAAAGTTATTAGACTATATATCTAGGAAGAAAAAAACAACCTTAGACATCTTTTAATGGTTTGGTTTTGTCTAGTCTTGCATTATAAACAAGTGATTGTATAAGGCAAAAAAAAATTAATTTTTTTATTTAATACAAAAATTTAAATTGTACAAAATCTGCAGTTCCCATCACTTTGATGAGTGCGACAATACCAGTAAACTCCCAGTTGCTAACAAGTGTTATTGACATTTCCACAAGGTGAAATAGATGATTTGGTATCAATGTTTTGTGCTTTCACCTACAAGTCTATTTCTTCAATAATTCAGTGTACTAGCAAGTATTGAACGTTACCATGCTGAAGCATCTTATAGCAATTTAATGAAAACTTAATATTGCCATGGGTTGATATCTTGCCTTGTTAAAAAAAATTAATAAAAAGGACTTTATCAACGTGAAAATTGAAATATAAATATATAATTAAGCATTAACATTTAACCATCTTAATTCTGTCAATCTGGTTCAAATTTACACAAAGAGCATACACACATAATAAGCCTTAGAACATTGCATCACAGCTTGGTCTCATGTAGTTTTGATTGAAAGTAACATCAGGTCTCCCAAATTGTCATTGAAATTGAAGCTGTGTTATCCACTTCATTGAAACATAATTATGGAAACCAAGAGCAAACTATTGAATTCTGAGAATATTTAAATACAGACAGAAGATACACACAATAAACAATATAAAGTAGAATTCATGGACAATGACCAGCAATTATTATTTAGTACTTATGTAATAGAGTTTTAAAAATAATTAAATAAAAAAATAAGCATGTTCCAACAGTATTACCAATGAAATGTATATTTGTTTCTTTCTTAAGTTGACTAATTTTTAAAAAACAAATTGTTTGTAGAATATTTTATGGCTTAGAATATTGAGGCTATTTTAAAACCGTGTTGGGTATTTATGTCCGATTATCTGCTGATAACACTGTAAATCTTCGAGAAGATAACAGGTTTTATCTTAAGCGGCAGTAAACCAGTTTAAACAAGGCTAGTGGGAATTTTAAAAAGTTATAAGACCCTTGAATGATTTTACAAGTTTTTTTATGATACTCATGAAGAACACATAGCATGAAAGGGCCCTAAGTTGTTCTCAAGTTTTTTTTGGCCAGGTGTCAGTTAAAGTTGTCATCAAGAAATTTTGGCTTCATCCTGTATATAATTTTTAGAAAACATTAATCATGTGATTTTTTTTAGTCTAACAAGCCCCACACAATTAAGATTTGGCATGGTTCTGTCCTGATAAAACCAATGTTATATTTTTGTTGTTTATGAAAATTAAAAGGAAATAATACATGATTAATTATTCATTTAGAATTATTGTTTAAATCCATGTAAAAAATTCTAATTCTAGTGAACTACCACATGATCAGTTGCAAGTAATGATTAACTTAGGCAATATTTTTAAATTAAGGAATACATTTTAGTATAAGGTTAACAATTGAGATAAAATGGCATTTCTGAGATACCGTATTTTCCGTCGTATAAGATGACCCCCAACTTTTCCTTTTAAAATCTAGGGTTTGGGCTGTACACCAGCTCATAAGACGACCACCGGCGTATAAGAAGACCCCCGACTTTTGAAAAGATTTTCATTGGTTAAAAAGTCGTCTTATACGCCGGAAAATACGGTACTCTAGGTTAACATTAATATAACTTAATTATCCTGCTAAGGAGCTGGCTACTGAACAGGTGTGACAAATGTTACATTTGGAGTATAGTCAGATGCACAAATTACCTTCTCCTGAAAACAATAGATCCATTCCTAAAGGGTGTTTAAATATTACAAGGTGGTGGGTGGGTGTTGGTAAAATTGCTTTAGAAAGGAGAAAATTAAGGTTGTCCAGGAGAAATTATTCAGCATTTTTTTTTTTTTTTGGATACATTACCAGCCTTTTGAGATGGCAGGGTTGGGTGCTGAGCCATTTGTGGCATCCTAGTCAAAACTCACTCAAGGGTCACAACTCATGGATAGGTCACGACTCATTGATAGACCAGAATTCACTTGTGACACATCAGTGAATTGTAACACATCAGTGCACCCATGACACAATTCACTGATGACTGATGTTCTTGGTATAGCACAGTGGAACTGACAACTTTCTATTCCATTTAGATTTGTCGTCCATGTGTCCCCAGTGTAAATATGTATAAATGATATAGTCTACTTAATGTTGTTGTTTCCAGCAAGTAGATATTTCATTGTTATTATTACAATAAAGTTGACATTACATTGTCAATATACTAGTGCATACATTACTGTGGGTGGTTTATTCATTTAGTCAAATATGAATTTAACACCATGTGACTGTTTTGATTGTTTTTCCATCTTGTGATAAGTTTTCCCAGGCCTAACACAAATTTTAACAAAATCACACATTTGTATCAAACTTATCAACTGCTTTAACTTTTATATCTTGTAAACTGATAAGCTTTCCCACAACCACATTGTGACACTGAGAATGTTTAGGTAATATTCAACACGTAATCTAGTCTCATTTATATCATCATGAGTATTCATTATCCTGTAACAGAAGTGAGAGAATTGGCACAGAAAATAAGATAGGAAATATCAAAAGTTAAATGACCGAAGTAACATGGAACATCTACAATCTTGTGACAAGATACAATATGACACAGTGCACCCTATGGCCACTACTAGATACTATGTAATACAGTCCACCCTATGGCCACTGTGTGACACAGATTTTTGAACCTAATCCAAATCAAGTGTTACGGGGCAGTTTTGCTTACAATGAAATGTCCACATTTTTGAAGTTGAAAGTTTTCAGGCATATTTAAACAATTCTAACCTTAACACCAATAAAACTGATATCTTGACTGCTTACAGCTATTGCATTCCCTCAGTCTCATATTAATTGCTCACTATAACTTATCACCCCATAACCTGACACCATCCTCCCTATCCCCTAACAACATATTCCCTATAAATTCTCAATCCCTCTCTATCACCTGCCTACCTTCTCCCTGTAACCTGCCTACCTTCTCCCTGTAACCTGCCTTCCCCCCCCCCCCAAATCACCTGACACCATCCTCCTTATAACATGCATCCCCTTCCTCTCTATCACCCACCTCTTCTCCCTCCATATCACTGACATGGTTTCACTATAACCTCACTCTCTATCACCTATCTCCTTTCCTCCCTGTAACCTGTCCACCCTCCTGCCCTATCACCTGACACAACCCTCCCTATAATCTGCTCCCTCCCTTTCTATTGCCTCCCTCCCTACATGCAACCTGCTGCCTCCCTCCCCATTACGACCATTAACTTGAAAGGTATAGGGTAGCCATAAGGGGCTCCCCCATAGAAATTTGTTCTTAAAGTTCTATGCAAGTCGGAGAGATTGGGAACCACTGATATAGAGACATTGGTTTATTTATATTTTACAAAAAATGAGATTTTATTTTGGTTACGTTTTCAGTACCGGTAGCTTGTATTACAATAGACTTTCTCTGTCACAAAATAGTGGTTTCCAAGCTTATTAGACCAAAGGACCACATTCCAAATTACAATTGAGTTGTGGACCACCATTGACCTATATCCAGTAATATAGTTACTGCTATTTAACAATGAAAATGTATGAATATAAAACTCGGACTACCTGAAACCATTCCGTGGACCACGGCTTGGTTGGAAACAATTTTGATAAAAACATGCAGGGAAAAGTAATTTTCAATTTTATTTGTTAGTTAAAAAAATTAATAAACTGTAAGCATTTGTAAAACATTTATTCTGTTTGTTAATCTGACTTGAACTGTGTCTAAAATCCTATAAAACAGAGAGGGCACGTCTCGTTTTTTCTTCCCTCTAGGGTTCTGTAAGAACGTCCATCGAGAGGGTGACCATGTCATCCTCGTCTACGTACCTGAGCTCAATGACATGCTGCACTCTACCAAGTGGAGTAACTGTAAGTTCTGTGCTCACAAGTTCACTTATACGCCTATACATCAAATTCTCATTTGTTACCTTAAGTAGAGTAGCTTCTCACCAATATTGGCCCGAGTATTCTCCCCAAAGTTTTAAAATATTCCCTGAATTAAACTAAGTTCCTCACAAGTCAGGCCTGAACAACACACAGCCTGCCAGCACCCACTTTGTTGCCCACAAAGGAACGAAATATTCTTTATTCTCATTATTTTCTTAATAGCTTTCCCCCCGTCCTATTTTATTTTGGCCCGCACAAGTTTTTCATAAAGTATTATGGCCTGCCTTACATTTTGAGTTGTGCAGGTCTGTCATAAGTAGGAAAAAATAAAGCCTCCAGGGTAATCACAAAAGAAAGCAAGACTTAATTAAAAACACAACTTGATGAAATAAAGCATCAAAAGATCAGAGAATGTTTACACATCTGAAGTTCTTATGTTGTTGGCAGTTTGGATTGAATGGCCATTGCATAAACAGTCGCTGAAAAATAATAATCTGTGGTGGTCTCCCCACCCCTCTGTTATCTTGTCTCAGCAAGAAACTGTGTTTATTCATATATTATGTGTGTATTGTTATATTACCAGATATTTTATATTTTTGCATGTCGAATCTTTAATTTACGGAAACTGTGTTAATTTTTTCCAACAGCTGTTTATGTCTTTGATCGTGATGTGATGGAGGCCATGCTGAAAGAAGAACAAGAGCGTATTAAATCTGACCTGGAAAAGTTTGCAGAGAAGCTCAAACATCATGGGGTAAGTCATTTGACCATGCAAGTCAAGGTGTGTGAGTAAGAATGACTTAAGTTAGTAACATGTTATGATGATAACATGTTATGATGATAACATGAGAAGTCATCGCAGTTCGCTATCACCAACACTACATTATCATTGTCTGTGAAAACTAAGTCAAGGCTGAGGAAGAAAAGCTTTTATCTTGTATTATATCTACACATGCGCAGTTGGCAATTGAAGGACAGTGTTTCTGCTGGTCTTTAATTTTGTCATCTAGCTTTGTTGTCTAATCAGGGTAGACACACCTCCTCCATATCAACTTAAAAGTCTATTATGGTGATGTAGATATAGAATACTATTCTACTATTGGGTTACCAACTTATTAATGTAAAATTTGCTGCTTAACATTCTTATCTCCATAATTTTTACAGATATACATAACTTTTGTATGAACAGGTTTTTAATATAAACTTGTTAAAGCTATGAAGTGTCACATATCTATAAGACTAGACCTTGTATACAATGGTAACATCCCAAATTCTAAGGAACTTGCTCTATGAAGGAAATTATTTTTTGGGAAAATATTCTACATATTTTTAATTTAAATTTTCAAATAACTTAACAACCTAAGCTTTTGTAATTTTAAGAATTGGTTTGGGCAAACTGGTGGGATGCCATGACTGCCTATATTTTCTACTCGAATATGTTCTATTATTTTCTTAAGAATGCTATCAAGTGACACATTTTCCAGAAATTTCTTTACTAGACGGTTCTGATTTAATCTCTGTCTCTCTCTCTCTGTCTCTCTCTCTGTCTCTCTCTCTGTCTGTCTCTCTCTCTGTCTCACGGGCTTAAAAAAGAGAGGGGGCTACATTCAAAATGCAGGGATACATTTTAGTGTATAATAAGATGTCCATTCGTTGTTGAAGGTCGGATTCACGTCTTCAAGTTTTTATTTTTTCAATTTGGCGCACTCATTTTTATTTCAACTGTTACCTTCATATTATTAATATCTTTAATTATTTTATTAAGAGTAAATAATTCAAATAACAAAACTAATAAACTTTAAAAATTTACAGTACGCTTTCTGAGCCATAAAGGCTGCCATTATTTCGACACAGAAAGTGATATCCCTGCTGTTTAGGCTGCCATTGAGGCTGCAATTATTTCAACACAGAGAGTAATATCCCTGCTGTTGAGGCGGCCATCATTGGGATACAGAGAGGGATATCACTGATGTTTACTGTGGAAGAGAGCTTAGAAATACTGAGCTACCGTTTTTAGAAGTTACATTCAAATACTTCATTCAAATCAGACTTAATGACTGGGCCAGATTTTTTCAGAGAATTCTAGGTATAATTCAATATAATTTTTGAAGATGGGCTTTGACAAATCACTCCCAGTTCAGGTCGCAAATAATCAGTGTATTATTTTTACATTTCCTGTAATTATTATTTTTACAGGTTGACAATTTTGCATTGCAATTATTAATTTTCAAGGTTTCTAAAGAAAATCATTTGAAAATGTTATATTTTTTAAAAACATTAATCCTGTTCCTAGAATGTCTTGCGGGCCACACAAAAAAATTAAACTTCTTGGTGGGTTGCGGTTTGCAAACCCGGCTCTAATATATGCCCATCCAAATACAAAGAAAAAAAAATTATATTAAATTTATTTAATAATTTATAAAAATAATTCTTGTATATTAAAGATTACTTATACATGAGACATGAACCCAATTTTAAAACATTAATTTATGGTATGGCATTATCATTAGTGTTAAATTTTTGTTGCTTATAAACACATCACTTTAACTCATGAAAGCAGAAATATCACAGACGTTAAAATTTCATGTTTTTTTTAAAGTTTTAACTTTAAAAGATTTTTTTTTTTTACAATATTTCACTGTTTTTTTATAGTCATAAAGTTATTACAAGCTTTTACAGACAAGTTATAAACTTCGAAGTGGCTATTCGGACCTGGATCCGAGAAGCTAGAGGTTGGGATTAAAATTTAAAAAAAAATTATTATTGTTAGGTTGTAAGACAAAATTTTTTATCAAATGAAAGATAATTGAATGTACTATATGTTTGTAAACTTAATTCTTCAGTTTAACTAAAATAAAATACCACAAATGACATCCAAATAGCAGTTAAACTTACAAAAATTTACAAACATATAGTCCATTCAGTTATCTGTCATTTGTTTCCAAATTTTGTCTTACAAACCCTACATAATTTTTAAATATTTTTTAAATAACCCAAACTCTAATTTCTTGGACCCGGGTCTGAATAGCCGCAGCCTATAAATTTACTGATGGTTGGAAAGCCTCAGACTATTTGACCAATGCCAAAAAATGTAAATAACTAATAAAACATTTTGACTTATTTAATGACTGTTGGGTTTTTCTTGTTTGCAGCTGGGTGGTAAAGTGAAAAGTGTCATGGCGTCCAGGCCAGGCGAAGGAATTATTAAAGCCGCAGAAGAGGAGAAAGCATCTCTGATTGTGGTGGGCAGTCGTGGCATGGGCACCATCCGCCGCACATTTGTGGGCTCGGTGAGCGACTACCTTGTGCACCACTCACACGTGCCCGTGTTTGTCTGCAAGCATCCACACAAACATGTCACATCAGAACTGGAGCAGAAGTCACAGTAAAGGGTTCGCCTCCCTCTGACCAGTCTTTAGTTAATCTACATGTCTTGGGTCACCTTTGTTAGCTACAACCATTGGGAGAAATTTTCCCATCACCAATTATAACATGTAAAATTGTTTGCAGCATGTGGACTTCTATTATGATGTAAAACCTTATTATTTGACTGGGGCAACTGCATTGGTGAAATACATTCTTGTGAGTTTTATAAAATAAATAAATTTTGTGTGCTCCATAATTGCTGATTGCTAACTGCCTTGAACAATCATCGTTAAATGTCTTCAAATTAACATAGAGCATGACCAAGTTCAAGGCACGTCTTCAAGGTAGAATGGAAACCACTCATTAAATATTTCAAGGAGTCTGAGACAAATAATGTCATCATGAAAAAACTTAAGACTTAAAAAAAAATTCCACTGCATTTATCTTTACTCTTTTCTATCTTATCAATGTCTCTGTTTCCTAACATCAGTCATGTCAGTGTCATCATTTTCTAACATAATTAAATTAGATTAACAAATTCAAGTGTAGAGTAAAACCAAGCTTTCTAGCTGGTCATCTCCCTTGGCTTGTTTCCAGTTTTTTTTAGTCATGTGACATTTGGTACTGTCTAACTCTTGTGATGATTCCAATCTTTAGCTATTAACTTTTCCTCCATCAATCTTTTAAGAATATTTTTTTAAAGTATGGCTGTATGGCTGGCTACTGAAGCAGGCCAAAACTATTGTTCAGCACAGCTGTAGATTGCTAAATGATTTATTATAATAAAAAAAAAAAATTAACTTCTTGCTAATGTTTAAGAAAACTATTCATATTTATCAAGATTTTCTATGACTTATTATGCAATGTTAAAATGAAGCAAATATGTGTTGAATTCTGTTTGTACGCTTTCAATGTTTTTCTCATGAATTAAATGAGGGCAGGATGGGTGTGTGAGTGAAGCAGGCATCAACACATTCACACAGTGAAACAGGTCCGAGTGATGTTGAATAAAATATCTCAGATTTTAACTTATAAAAGGTAGAAATATTTGGCAACGGCTTTGTGCTCGGTATTAAATCAAATATTTCTGGCACCAGGATTAAAGTTTTAGCAGATGTGCATATAACTTAATGGTAAAATCTGGATACAGTGAGGTTAGGCTATGAAGACCATGGGATATAATTATATATATATTAGAATGAGCTGGTGTATATGCATTATGCTGGGATTCTTAAAAGCAGTGAGGGTGATTTTCTATTATTTTTCAGAAATCAGATCAATGTAGATTTGATAAAATATAACTGTTTTTATGCAAGTATAAGTAATGTTAACATGTATTAGTATTATTATTAGAACTAAATTAATATAATAATTTTTATCTGTAGTTCAGGGGCCTGAAAAAGGTTGGGTGGGCCTATATTAAATAGAAGATAAACATTACTCAAAGCCCAAGGATGTATCAAATGTTATCAACTATACATAAAGATATAAAGGGAAAAGGATGAAATGAGTTGTCTCACTGAGACCAAAGTCACCTCACAGTATTCAATTGTTGTTAGAATCTGTAGTTCACCAATGGAGTCGATGTGTTTTTTTTAATGACGTCAGGAATTTTTTAAACCTGCTATTATTGATTTGGGAGGCTGAGGGAGGTTGGGGGCGGTGATGGGGGGTGGGGCTGCAGGCCTGTTGTGTTACAATTAATAAACATTAATCACAAATAATTTGATGGAGTCATATTGCAAACTGTTAAACGATTTTATCTAACATCTGGCATTTCAATTTATATCTCTCTGCATTGTCTACATTATTTCTGAACCCAACATTTTTCTCCTTGTAGACCAACCATGTATTCTGAACCTAAAATTTTCTTCAATGCTTTCAAATATTCAAGTTTAAATTTTCCATTTCCAGCATTCCAATTTCTATGGATAATTGGATTGTTTTGATAGTCATTTAGATATTTTTCTATTTCTTACTGGTGTTCAATAGTGTTGTTTGCCATCATATTTTTAAAATAAAAATTGATTTTGAATTGAATAAAATAACCGGATGAAAATATTGTCAAAATATCCTTTTTTTTATTAAAAAAAAAATTAAATAAATATTAATTCAGTCAACTTTCAAGCCAACGAACAATGGCTCACAAACAATAGACATTAAAAAAAAAATAAAAAGAAACAAAAATGGTTGACGTCTGCGGTGTGCAATCAATCATCCACTTTTCATGCAGTAGTATCACTGCCACTTGACTTTTTGAGTCCCCCTTGTCTTAATCCCCCCCCCCCCCCCCCCCTAACATGGGTGCCCGTCAAGGACAAAATATTTATGCATACGAAGTAACCTGTGAATTTATGAATACCATTTATAAACATAAAAATGAAACAAAACTGAAGTGGATCCCTGCCTTTCAACCATGACCAGGATACATAAGAACATATTTGTGTATGTATGACAGGCCAGGGCCAAATGGCCTTATGACCTCTCTTCAGAGGGCTTGAGTTGTAACGGACATATGAGTGGGACACATGTGATTTACTTAACTTAAATGTTAGGCAGGTTTTGTTAAAAAGAAATATTTTTTGTTGTTGAAAATTTGAAAAAAATTGATAATTAATATTTCCTATATTCTGGGATGTTATGCAATTTTTATCATCATCAATATGTCTGTATGCTTGCACCTGGCCACTTGACTCCCCTCTCTCCCCACCCTGGAACCTGGCAAGTAACCCTTGTACCTGGTCCCTTGCTGCCCTTGTCCATCACTGAACTGAATTTTTTTTTGACCTCTTGGAGTTTTTAACCTTATATTTCATTGTGTTTGCTTGTTTGTAGACTCTGGTCTACAATGGCCATCAATACAGGAATGTTTGGTCTACAATGCCCATCAATACAGGAATGTTTGGTCTACAATGCCCATAATACAGGAATGTTTGGTCTACAATGCCCATCAATACAGGAATGTTTGGTCTACAATGCCCATCAATACAGGAATGTTTGGTCTACAATGCCCATCAATACAGGAATGTTTGGTCTACAATGCCCATCAATACAGGAATGTTTGGTCTACAATGCCCATCAATACAGGAATGTTTGGTCTACAATGCCCATCAATAGATACATTTCTTTGTCATTGGTGTGGTGTTCTTATGATAGATATTTTTCTTAGCCTCATTCTTACATCTGGAATTTTTAATGCTGTTTTGTTAAATATTTTCCAGTCATTTGAGTCTTAATTGCAATAATTTAACATATTAAAAATCAATGTTGATTTGTTCTTTATTGTATGCCAGTCAACACTTACCCTGTAAGCGTGATACCCTGTAGTCGTGACACCCTGTAAGCGTGCTACCCTGTAAGCGTGCTACCCTCCCTAAGCGTGCTACCCTGTAAGGGTGATACCCTGTAAGCGTGCTACCCTGTAAGCGTGCTACCCTGTAAGCGTGCTACCCTCCCTAAGCGTGCTACCCTGTAAGGGTGATACCCTTTAAGCGTGCTACCCTGTAAGGGTGATACCCTGTAAGCATGCTACCCTGCTTAACATGGCCTCATCTTCAGAATATACCGGTAAATTTTCTGATTTTGAGGATCAAAAGAAACTCTTCATACCCTTTTCCATTGAATTCCTTCCCATTTATTTTTCCCTTCAGTCAGTGTAAGTGAGCCGTCTCACCATCAGGCTATAGCCACAGGGTTACTTCCTCCTGGCTTTACGCCATGGAATTCCAAATGAAATCTATTTTTGTCATCTTTTTTTTTTTTTTTTTCTGTTTTTTTTATAAACTCTGGGTTTTATCAAGGTTATTACAATGTATTTACCACTCACTAAAGTTTGAAATTGGTCTTTGTTTCTACTTGCCTCTATTCAAAGCTGAACATCCAAATGTTTCCTTTGTGTTCATTTGACTAAGTGTTCCACCCGCAAACTATTAGCAATCTATTCAAGGAACTGAGGATACAGATTTCTACAAAAATCCAAATCAAGCCGATCTGACCTCTCGGCTAACAAGCCTGAACTGTTGAGAAGACAACCATTGGAGCATGCGGTAGTCGTTGGTCTCTTTGAATGAAGGCGGGTGTCGGCTGATGCAGAGGAACGTTGTTTTGGCTTTGTTGTTTTATTACCTTGTTAAATATATACCTACAGTTTTAATCAATAAACTTATTCAACTTGGCTGTACTTCTTTTTATTACTGCTCCAAAAGTGTTTCTCGGGTGATGAGCGTACATAGATGGGTAAGGACGAATGTAGACTAATTTTGACTAATGTATACTAACTTGTATCTAAAGGCACAACCAATACACTGTCATAGCATAATATAATTATGATTATCATCACTACCAACTAAACGATTTGATGACGTGGACATGGCTGGTCCTAAAAGTAAATTGACCGCCATGTGTGCAATTTTCATCCTCGTATTATAAAGACCTGGTCATAGGGGCACGAATCATTCTTTTAGTTGGACGCAATTGGTCCTTTGCAGTTAAATGAATGGTCATGTTGACACAATTGGTCCTTACAGTTAAATGAATGGTCATGTTGATACAATTGGTCCCTTACAGTTAAATGACGGGTCATGTTGACACAATTGGTCCTTAGTTAAATGAATGGTCATGTTGACACAATTGGTCCTTAACTGCTAAATGAATGGTCATGTTGACACAATTGGTCCTTACAGTTAAATGACTGGTCTTGTTGACACAATTGGACCTTACAGTTAAATGACTGGTCATGTTGACACAATTGGTCCTTACAGTTAAATGACTGGTCATGTTGACACAATTGGTCCTTACAGTTAAATGAATGGTCATTTTAAAACAATTGGTACTTTTAGTTAAATGATAGGTCATGTGAACAATATTGGTCCATTTCGTTCAATGATTAACCATGACACAATTGGTCCTTTTAGTTTAATGATTGGTCTACGGACACATTTGGTCCATTTGGTTAAATGTTTAGTCATACGGATACAACTGTTCCATTTAGTTACATGATTAGTCATAATGACACAAATGGTTATTTTAACACAGTTGGTCCTCTTGGTGGGCTTCCAGTTAAATTATTGGTCATAATGACACAATCGGTCCTTTCATTTAAATGACTGGTCACACTGACACAACAGCATCGAGTTAAGAACAAGCTGACATCGTTGTAATCTCAGATCTTTATTACCGTTCAGTGACACAACAAGCAACATTAACCACGGCTTCAAACAAGGGTTTATCCATGAATTCCACGGTCACTAATTTTATAATGACGTTTGGAATCTTTCCACGGAGACGCGTTAGTCTTTCTTGGTTGGCATGACCCTTGTTAATATGTATACACATTTCTTAGCATCGGTCTCATTATGGACTGTGCTGTATGAAATGTACACATGATTGCTGGACCAAGATCCTGACATGAAATTGGTAACATTTTATGTACATAAAATATCTGGATAAATGAATCAAACTGTTCCATCAAAAACCATTTTTGTTGTTGTTATGAATATAGTTAGACGATGCTAAATGGACACCACGAAGAATTAATTTTATTTCCCTGTCTTGGAGACCACGTGACCACACTATTCAAGAGACAGAACTCACCGGGGACAACGTCAGAAATTATGCCAATATCTCCACGAAGCACATGGTCCTCCCAGGGCCTGTAGTTACGTCACTAACAACAGTTATTGGAAACCGACTGAAGCTTCGTCCATCAACTTAAAACTATGACGTCAGTATTTCAAGAGGTCAACGACATCAGTGTTTCAAGATTTCAGTTAAAGTTGACATGAAATGATGTAAGTATTTCAAGAGGTCATTTAAAGTTGACATGAAATGACGTCAGCATTTCAAGAGGTCAGCTAAAGTTGACATGAAATGACCTCAGTATTTCAAGATGTCAATTCAACTTGAATTTGCATTGACGTCATCATGTTAAATGATATTAATTATCAATTACTGGAATGCAGTATCCACAATTTAAACAGTTAACATTAGTGGTATTATGTGTGCCAGACATACAACAGTCATGTGTAATTTTCCATTTGTCAGACATGCAATAACACATATAAGCTCCTGTCTGTCTGACATAAAAAAACAACAACATATAACTTATAAAGCGTGCCAGATATGCAACAAACACATGACTAACTGTGTGCCAGACATACAACAAACTCATAACTTACCGTGTGTCTGATATACAACAAACACAAATAACTTACTGTCTAGCTTACTTATCACATTAATTATTTTCAACGAAATTAACCAAAGACTATGTAAATAAAGTAATATGCTTAAATAGAAATGAATATATTCTCAAATAACTCGAAGAAATGAGATGTTAACAAATAAAAGTTAAGTGGGTCATATAAAAAAAAAATGAGTTAACTGTCAGTTTCGTAAATTAAACTTGTCAAAATCTGATTTAAAAAAAGGGGTTTTGAGGTCTCAGGAGAATCAATTAGGGGTTTAAGTGCATCACTTACGAGTTAAGGTGGGTTAGTTAGAGGTTTAAATAGGTCAGTCGGAGATTCAAGTAGGTCAATTAGAGGTTTACGTTGTTCACTTGGGGTTTCGAGTGGTTTATTTTGGAATACCAAATTAATAACAACTGAAAAATTCGTATTTTCAACAACAGTTTTCGATAGTTTCAGACGGATCTCACTTCCATGAAAAGCTGGATTGGAGTCTTTGGCACGAGCGTCCCCGAGAAGTCTTCAATCTCCAGCACTTCCGGCGTGGCACTCACAACCTTAAGTCTTCTAAGGACATGCACGGCGGCGAGTTTGAGCTGCATCAGGGCCAGTCTCATGCCGATGCACTGACGCGATCCGTAGCCGAATGGCAAGAACGTGACCGGGTTCACGTCGTGCTTGTCTGCGTCCAAGAATCGCTCAGGAACGAAGGTGTCGGGGTCGCGGAAGAACTCTGGATCACGGCCGATGTTGTAGGCTGGGATCAGAACGCCGCTGTTGGCGGGAATGAAGACTCCATTCAGGGTGGTGTCCCTCGTGGTCTTCCTCGTGAGGATGTGAAGGGGGGGATACATCCGCAAAGTTTCTTCAATGGCGGCTTCGAGGTATTTCAGCTTCTGGCAGTGGTCGTACGAAGGTTCTCCGCTTGCGCCGACGACGGATAAGATCTCGGCGACGATCTTTCCTTGCACATCCTGGTGTCTCACCAGCTCGTAGAATAAGTACTGCAGCGTCGTGGACGTCGTGTCGTAGCCGGCGATCATGAAAAACAGACACTGGGCGGCGACCTCTTCGCTGGTCAGTTTCTTGTCGGCAGAATCAGGGTCCGAGCTGTCAAACTCGGCCTCCATGAGGAGCTGCAGGAAATCAGCGTTGCTCTTCCCCGACGTGATTCGCTCAGCGATCAGAGCTTGCAGGTTGTCACTGAAGAACTTGATGTCGCGGCGTTTGAAGTAGCCAATCTTCAGGGCTCGGAATAAAGGGATGACGGCAGGGAACATCCCGACTAAGGTGAGCTTGAGCTGAACCACTTTGTCAATGGTCATGAGACTCTTGGCGTGCCGAATGAACGGAGCGGCGTGGTCACTTTGGGAGTCGAGGTCAAGGCCGAAGGCCGTCCCGGCTATCACGTCGAGAGCGTAGGCGCCAAAAACGACTTTGGCGTCCAGATGTTTGCCTTGCTTCGCGTACGTGACCGCGTGGTCGCTCAGCGAATGCGCCGTGCGGTTGATGTAAGGAGACAAACTTTTGAGCTTGCCGCTGCTGAAAGATGGCGTCATCATTTTTCGCAGGCGTCGCCACGTGGCGCCCTGGGAAAAGAAGACCGTCCTCTGTATGATTCTGTGCTGAAGTCTGCCATCCCCAACAAAGAATCTGTCCACAAAGACGTTAAAGTCCTTGACGAAAATCTGTTTGAGAGCTTCCGGTTCCGTGACGACTATCACTGGCTTCCGGAAAAAGTAGATTCCGAAGATGCGTCCATATTGTTTCTGCCACTGCTTTACGGAATGCCTGACGCCGACACGCGCGTCGAACAGTTGGTGTATGTTGCCGAAGAAAACTGTCGGTTCAGGGCCGGGTACTCCAAGCGTTTTCCAAACATAAAGGGGCGATTTGCCGTATCTGCAGGGCGAATAATAAATACATGGTGAAAGTACACGTTTATGAAAGTACATCTTCATAGACATACAAGGCTGTTATTTGATATAGATATAAGAATACAGTTTCAAAGACTTACAAGGCAATGAATAGATATAAGAATTTAGTCTCAAAGACTTGCAAGGCAATTACTAGACAATATAGACACTAATAAGCCTTAAATAGAAAATAAGCCTTGTATACAAACTAAGCCTCAAATGATATCCCCCGAAGTATTCCTCCGACAACTGATGCAATCATTTGAACATTCTTAGCCGAAAATAATCATTTGAACGCTGTTAGCTAAACGTAATCATTTTATCGTGATTAGCCAAACATAATCATTTTATCGTGATAAGCCAAACATAATCATTTTATCGTGTTTAGCCAAACATATTCATTTGAACGTGGTTAGCCAATCATAATGATTTCATCAGATAGAAAATTCTCACGTGGCAGGTAATAAAAATATTTCAAACAGACACACTGCACAATGTCATCAAATAGATTAAAAAAAAAAAATTAAACTAAAAACAATGATAAAGACAAAACTTTAATTTATTTCAAGTTCCCATCAAATGAGAAAAAAAGCTGATTTTAGCAAACTCCTCTATTCTAGCTGAATGTGTCTTCTCTAGAAATAGGAATGAGAAGGTTCTTTTACATCGCGTGAACGATGCCAAACATTTGTACTCCCGACTCTGTACTGTTTGAAAGTTTGAACGGTTGCAATGATGTCTATAACGTCAAAACTGAGCCACATCCTTCCACGTCATGTAATACTCACGTGTAGAACAAAATAAGAGCGCAAACGATCAAGACGATCCACACATGGCCCTCAATTACCGTCTCCATCTTCCAACCACCATCAACCCACCCAAATGGTCTGTACCCGAAATCGTCTGTACCCGAAATCGTCCGGCTTTTGCAAATAGTATTTTCCCGCCACACTCAACATAGACCAGAGAAATCGATTTCGAAAGCTTATGATAAAAAGGAAAGCGCCACCAGAGAAGTGATGGTGTGCCGTCAGACCGGGTAATGGTTTGGTGCTCTCGGTCGGCCCGGCCATTTATATACCACGTGTTCAGTTACACTTGGCCACCCCACGCACTGATACCAAAACATCAACATGGCCGGGGACTGGACAGCGTGGCCCGCTGGGGTTTAATCCCCCCGTCTAAGGAGATTTAAACACAGCTGTCCGATGAACAACACCCTTGCTGTCAACGGTTGCCGCGGCGACGGATCTCAAGATGGCACCACACCGCGGCGTAAGGGAGCAGCTCGTGACGTCAAGGGAACTAATCCAGGCAAATAGGATGACGTCAAGGGAACTAATCCTTCAAAATGTCGGCGTCTCTGAGGTTGTCTCCACCTGGGTTTAAATTTTTTAGATATTAAAAAAAAAATACACCACACCGGCCAACAGGTCTTTAATATTTGTTGATACATTTGGAAACCAGGGAACTGAACTTTGAACTATCTCTACTAGAGTGGCTATTATACGTTGTTGTCTGTGTACATTGAAAGCCACCAATGTTAACACCTTGCTAGACCAACCATGACCATTTCAAATGTAATATAGAGCAATACAGACTATTAATAATTGATTATTTCATATTGTTTGTTTCCACATTTTTAAGTATAAAGCTAACCAACAGTGTTGGAAACAAGCTTCCCCAAAGAAGAAAGTGCAGTTTGTGACAAGGCAATGTGCTGTATACGTCTGATACAGGGCAATGTGCTGTATACGTCTGATACAGGGCAATGTGCTGTATACGTCTGATACAGGGCAATGTGCTATGTAGTCTGTGACAGGACAAGGTGTTATGTAGTCTGTGACAGGACAAGGTGTTATGTAGTCTGTGACAGGACAAGATGCCTTACCGCCTTAGCCATCATGCGATACGCCTATGATTTTCAAACTAGCATTTTATTCTCAAATCGTAGTTATTATTCTCAAACCATAGCAATGTCTCCAACTGAAGGGCAATGTTCACACAATGTGGGCAATATTTTAAAAATGAGGACATTATCAATCTTATGTATTTAAGCGTTTGTCAAAGCAGGGACCCGCCCTGTGGTTGCTGGCGCCCGGGCCAGCTCAAGTTTTGCGCCCCCTTTGAGTATAATCCTACAAACTTTTTGCAAGGAACAAAACCTAGGAGTTAGGTAATGAGTTTATTAAACGATGATATTGTTTTTCTTAACGTGTATTTGGACAATATGAACAATTAGTTTATCATGGACAGTATGAACAATTAGTTTATCATGGACAGTATGAACAATTAGTTTATCATGGACAGTATGAACAATTAGTTTATCATGGACAGTATGAACAATTAGTTTATCATGTACAGTATGAACAATTAGTTTATCATGGACAATATGAACAATTAGTTTATCATGGACAGTATGAACAATTAGTTTATCATGGACAGTATGAACAATTAGTTTACCGTGGACAGTATGAACAATTAGTTTACCGTGGACAGTATGAACAATTAGTTTATCATGGACAGTATGAACAATTAGTTTACCGTGGACAGTATGAACAATTAGTTTATCATGGACATTATGAACAATTAGTTTACCGTGGACAGTATGAACAATTAGTTTATCATGGACAGTATGAACAATTAGTTTACCGTGGACAGTATGAACAATTAGTTTATCATGGACAGTATGAACAATTAGTTTACCGTGGACAGTATGAACAATTAGTTTACCATGGACAGTATGAACAATTAGTTTACCGTGGACAGTATGAACAATTAGTTTACCATGGACAGTATGAACAATTAGTTTACCGTGGACAGTATGAACAATTAGTTTACCGTGGACAGTATGAACAATTAGTTTACCGTGGACAGTATGAACAATTAGTTTACCATGGACAGTATGAACAATTAGTTTACCGTGGACAGTATGAACAATTAGTTTATCATGGACAGTATGAACAATTAGTTTACCGTGGACAGTATGAACAATTAGTTTACCGTGGACAGTATGAACAATTAGTTTACCTTGGACAGTATGAACAATTAGTTTACCGTGGACAGTATGAACAATTAGTTTACGGTGGACAGTATGAACAATTAGTTTACCGTGGACAGTATGAACAATTAGTTTACCGTGGACAGTATGAACAATTAGTTTACCGTGGACAGTATGAACAATTAGTTTACCGTGGACAGTATGAACAATTAGTTTACCGTGGACAGTATGAACAATTAGTTTACCGTGGACAGTAACAAGATTAGACAACCATCCCCCCCCCAAGCCTTTAGATCAGCAACTATTTTTATTGCACTTTCTATTTTCTTTCCATGGCACCCACACGCACTGCTTTTTGCCTATATTGGAAGATCGTTGATGGCACCCCAAGCACATGGCGCCCCCGGCTACTGCCCGAGTTGCAGGTACTGTGAGCCGGCACTGTGTCAAAGTTGCGAAAGCGGTGCTAGAAGGTTATTGTTCCAGTAATAGAACTTTCTTTTGAAAAAAAACACGTCCCCTTCACCTTCTTTTCCCATGGACGCATCTGTAGTGATTGTTTAGAGTTGTTTGATTCACGTGTTGTTGTATCTTAAATTCTACAAGACGCATTAACACCAAGTCTAGCGGTTCTAAAGTTATGAAGAGTCGAGTCACCATAAAAAAACACCAAACAAACCATAAAAAAAACCCATAAGGTATTGGATGTATTTATTGTGAGGAAATTGTGGAATAGGTGAAACGTATCAGAAAAACTACTGGAAACAAACTCAAAGGTCTCGTTGTATAGTCTAGACCAGGCCTGCACAACTCAAAATGTAAGGTGGGCCATAATATTTTTTTTGAAAAATTTGTGCGGGCCGAAAGATCATAGGACAGGGAGGAAAGCTATTAAGAAAATAATAATAATAAAATTTATTTCGTTACTTCGCGGGCCGCCAAGTGGGTACTGGCGGGCCACATGCGGCCCGCGGGCTGTATGTTGTGCAGGCCTGGTCTAGACTCTAGAACTAACGATGTTGGCAAGATAAACTTTGGAACAGTGTTACCTTTACACTTTCAGAATAAGCGTTACGCCCCTTCAAAAGGTTTTTCGAAGACTTAAACACTTTGTTATTAAAATACCAATACTGTGATGGGCAATCAACACATACATTTTTTAATCACTAGTGCTGTGATCGGCAATCAACACATACATTCTTTAATCACTAGTACTGTGATGAGCAATCAACACATATATTCTTTAATCACTAGTAATGTGATGGCAATCAACACATACATTCTTTAATCACTAGTGCTGTGATGGGCAATCAACACATACATTCTTTAATCACTAGTGCTGTGATGGGAAATCAACACATACATTCTTTAATCACTAGTGCTGTGATGGGCAATCAACACATACATTCTTTAATCACTAGTACTGTGATCGGCAATCAAAACATACATTCTTTAATCACTATTACTGTGATGGGCAATCAACACATACATTTTTTAATCACTAGTACTGTGATGGGCAATCAACACATACATTCTTTAAACACTAGTACTGTGATGGGCAATCAACACATACATTCTTTAAACACCAATAATGGGATCAGCTATCAACACATACATTCTTTAAACACAAATACTTTGATCGGCAATGATCGGCCCCAGAGCCGCAAGTTGCGCTTTCAAGGAGTAAATGAGGATCTTTAAAAAAAAACAACGTCACCGCTTACTCCTGCATCACCCATACACTTTTATTATCATATAATTACTAAAAAAGGCTCCTTTCTCAAATAATGTGAATGCTTGAATATAAAGTTATGACTATTTCATATTAGACACGACATTTTTGAATGCTAGTACGATTTAAAATTTGATTTTTAAAAAAGGTTTAAACCATTTTGGTAAGCTCTAGAAACATTTGAAAAGGTTTTACAAGGCTTATTGGTTTTAAAGATTTATGTTCGATAAGAAAAACAGAAACATACGAACAGACAGATCCAGCTCCAGATCTGACCAGGTTCTGATCCCTTTGAATGACCAGCAGATGTACGCGCGACAAATTCTGCATTTTCTTCGCGGGAGACTTCGCGTGCACAAATGTGACGAGCAGAAAATGAATGACCAGACTAGGAGTCGAACTCTCATGACTGACAAGGAGTTGTTCTAATTTCTTGACACCAGAATAATCTTGAGACAAAAATGTTAATTCCAGCGGGATTTGACGATGTCATGAGGCGCACGCCCTAGGACCCGCCGAGCTTCTCTCTACGTCTGCCAAGTCGCAGGTGCCCTATCAACTTAATTGGGTTAGGACCCGAGGTTGGTGACCACAGGATTAACGCTCGGATTTTGACCCAGTTCATGAATTCCAAGCGAAGACTTAGTACGTTCCCTTTAATTTGCTACAAGTCAGAACACAACACATTAAGGGGACTTAAACTCATGTCAGAGAAATTTAAAATATTGAGGAAACTCTGCCTTCCCTCCTTCCCTCCCCCCAACCGAAATATATATGTTCCACACAACCTAACTCTGTTATATCCTTATATTCAACACAAACTTCCCCTTTTATATAGGTATATTCCACTCAGCCTAACTTTGTCATATACCTATATTCCGCACAACCTAACTCTGTTGTACAGCTATATTCGCCCCCCCCCCATTCCCCACACCCCAACATTGTACCGCAGCAATATCTCCATTTCCCGCCCGTCCCAGCCCACCTCCGTCATCTAATGTTTAGTTTAAACAGAGAAACCTCAAAAGCCCGCCGTCATGTCAAAGTGTTCGTCCACGGGCCGTGTGTTCAACTCAGTCAATAATAATTAAGACTGGGGGTTACATGCTCTCAAGCTAGGAAAATATGTCGATTGTCACATAAGAACTTGAGTACCAACAAGTAGATCGTATGGCTCAGCTGTTCTCAGTCTTGGGTCGTGACCCTTTTATGGGTCGACCGACCCTTACTCAGGGGTCGCATATGACGATCGGAAAACATTTATGAAGTGGCAACGAAAATAATATTATTGTTTGGGGGGGGGGGGTGTCCCCACAACCCGAGGAACTGTATTAAAGGGTTGCGGTATTAGGAAGATTGAGAACCACTGGTACAGCTCATGTTAAATCATACGTGACTACAGCATTGGACTCAGGCAGATTTGCTGGTGAATGTGCCATCAACAACACCTATCAACAGCATCCCATCGATCCCATCAATCACCCACATCGATCACCCACATCCATCACCCACATCACTCACCCACATCAATCACCCACATCAATCACCTACATCCATCACCCACATCGATCACCCACATCGATCACCCACATCTATCACCCACATCCATCACCCACATCGATCACCCACGTCAATCCCCCACATCAATCCCCCACATCCATCAGCCACATCAATCACCCACATCAATCACCCACATCGATCACCCACGTCAATCCCCCACATCAATCCCCCACATTCCCACATCCATCACCCACATCGATCACCCACATCGATCACCCACTCCCATCACCCCCATCGATCACCCACATAATCACCCACATCAATCACCCACATCAATCACCCACATCCATCACCCACATCGATCACCCACATCCATCACCCACATCGATCACCCACATCCATCACCCACATCCATCACCCACATCAATCACCCACATCCATCACCCACATCCACTTCTTGGAGTCGATTTATAGAATAGTTAAACCATTAAGAAGTTTCGCTGAATATTTATAAATCCGTTAAAAAAAAGTCGCGGTATGTTGGATCCAGTTAATCACGTCATTATTGCATTACAGCTTCATTTGGTATTGATTAGAAGTTAACAAAAGTTATCATGTTACCTCTTTACAGGTATCACTGTCTCCGCGGGTGGGGCAATATGTCAGCTGCTCAGAGGGCATATGGGGCTAGGAATACGTTTATGGCATCGAAGTGGGCGGTAGAATGAAAATACCTTGTTTTTTTTTTTTTTAATGTTAGAAGGACAAATCTTATAATAACACGATAAATTTAGCCCCAAGAAGAGTGAGATCAAGTTTCAGATTATATTAGCTAATCATTTTCAAGACATCAGTAGCTACAACGAACCACTGCCAATCTAAACTTTAAACGAAGTCCTGTCAGGGGTGGGTTAGAAATACCACGAAAGAAATGTATTTAAAACAAAAAAAGCAGCTACTTTTTTTTTACAAAGTTATTTAAGCTTTAGCCATGCCGTTCAAAGGTCAATTTATTGAGTCAAAGGTCAATTTATTGAGTCAAAGGTCAATTTATTGAGTCAAAGGTACATTTATTGAGTCAAAGGTACATTTATTGAATCAAAGGTACATTTATTGAATCAAAGGTACATTTATTGAGTCAAAGGTACATTTATTGAGTCAAAGGTACATTTATTGAGTCAAAGGTACATTTATTGAGTCAAAGGTACATTTATTGAGTCAAAGGTACATTTATTGAGTCAAAGGTACATTTTTTGAGTCATCTTCTTGTTAAAAGACAGAAAAGCTCAGTGAAACTATCTTAACCAATGAACCCACAAATGTGAAGATCATCTATATTTTAAAATAGATATTCTTGTTGAGTCATACTAAATATTAAATCGTGGGTCGCCTATAACAAGAAGAACTGTTGAAAGTCTTTTCAAATGAACATGATTTAATGAATTAAATATCATCATACCATGATTTGATTTGTTACTCATAAAGTAAATATCATTATACCATGAGTTGATTTGTTACTCATAAAGTAAATGTTATCATAACATGAGTTGGTTTGTTAGTCATAAAGTAAATGTCATCATACCATGAGTTGATTTGTTAGTCATAAAGTAAATATCATCATACCATGAGTTGGTTTGTTACTCATAAAGTAAATATCATCATACCATGAGTTGATGTGTTACTCATAAAGTAAATATCATCATACCATGAGTTGATGTGTTACTCATAAAGTAAATATCATCATACCATGAGTTGATTTGTTACTCATAAAGTAAATATCATCATACCATGAGTTGATTTGTTACTCATAAAGTAAATATCATCATACCATGAGTTGATGTGTTTCTCATAAAGTAAATATCATCATACCATGAGTTGATTTGTTACTCATAAAGTAAATATCATTATACCATGAGTGGATTTGTTACTCATAAAGTAAATGTCATCATACCATGAATTTATTTGTTACTTATAAAGTAATTTTGTTACTAACCTCTTGACGTTGATTTTTGACCAGAAACTGCGTTCAGTGTGTTTAGTTCACCATGAAGTATTATGACTAGTGCAGTAAATGGTAGTCGTTGAGTGCTGCACCTCAAAGTATTGTGACTAGTGCAGTAAATGGTAGTCGTTGAGTGCTGCACCACGAAGTATTGTGACTAGTGCAGTAAATGGTAGTCGTTGAGTGCTGCACCACGAAGTATTGTGACTAGTGCAGTAAATGGTAGTCGTTGAGTGCTGCACCACAAAGTATTGTGACTAGTGCAGTAAATGGTAGTCGTTGAGTGCTGCACCACGAAGTATTGTGACTAGTGCAGTAAATGGTAGTCGTTGAGTGCTGCACCACGAAGTATTGTGACTAGTGCAGTAAATGGTAGTCGTTGAGTGCTGCACCACAAAGTATTGTGACTAGTGCAGTAAATGGTAGTCGTTGAGTGCTGCACCACGAAGTATTGTGACTAGTGCAGTAAATCGTAGTCTTTGACTAATGCACCACGAAGTACTTGATTAGTGCAGTAAATCGTAGTCTTTAATTCCTGCTCCACGAAGTATTGTGATTAGTGCAGTAAATGATAGTCTTTGATTACTGTACCACGAAGTACTGTCTCGGCGTTCGATTCGTCAGTTAAGGGAATTATTTCATTCCCTGGTCCAGTCAAAGAGTTTTTGAACTGAGGCCTTGTGACTCACCTTATGGATGAATGAAATGAGGCCTTGTCATCTGTGACTCATTTATGGATGAATTAAATGAGGCCTTGTAATCTGTGACTCATTTATGGGTGAATGAAATGAGGCCTTGACACTTGTGACTCAGTTATAGGTGAATGAAAATAGGCCTTGTCATCTGTGACTCATTTGTGGATAAATGAAAAAAGGCCTTGAGACTTGTGACTCATTTATTCGGTGAATGAAATGAGGCCTTGTCATCTGTGACTCATTTATGGATGAATTAAATGAGGCCTTGTAATCTGTGACTCATTTATGGGTGAATGAAATGAGGCCTTGACACTTGTGACTCAGTTATAGGTGAATGAAAATAGGCCTTGTCATCTGTGACTCATTTGTGGATAAATGAAAAAAGGCCTTGAGACTTGTGACTCATTTATTCGGTGAATGAAATGAGGCCTTGTCATCTGTGACTCATTTGTGGATAAATGAAAATAGGCCTTGCGACTTGTGACTCATTTATTCGGTGAATGAAATGAGGCCTTGTCATTTGTGACTCATTTATGGGTGAATGAAATGAGGCCTTGACACTTGTGACTCATTTATGGGTGAATGAAATGAGGCCTTGACACTTGTGACTCATTTATGGGTGAATGGGCTGAGGCCTTGACACTTGTGACTCATTTATAGGTGAATGAGCTGAGGCCTTGACACTTGTGACTCATTTATGGGTGAATGAGCTGAGGCCTTGACACTTGTGACTCATTTATAGGTGAATGAGCTGAGGCCTTGACACTTGTGACTCATCTATGGGTGAATGGGCTGAGGCCCGTAAGGGAATATGGACACACAAACAGGCTACTCCTGGGACTAATGTAATGACGTCTAGGCCAACATTCATGTCACCAAATAAGGTCATGCCAAGTATCCCAAGCCTCAAAATAGGGATTGTCACATATCAAAAGTAACAAAACAGGTAATTTTCAGATAACCTAAATCACAAACAAAGTATTGTCAAATATCACAAGTCGTAAAATCTGGTATTTTTACCTTATCGCAACTTGTAATCGAAAAGACAGACAACTTGACCCAAAAAGCACATTAAGATGCATCGGGTCAGCAGAAATGGTTCAGAATTGATTTCAATATTTGATTTGGACAAATAGAATGAAAAGAAACCTGAAGAATGTTTATTCTGTGTAATCAGTTGGACTTGGGAAATTAAAGTTGAATTTACATGTCCCCCAAATCTCCCCCACGTTTTAAAAATCTTATTTTTTTTTAAAAATTAATTTTTTTTTTCATTTTAATTTTAAAAATTGAATTTGTCAAAAGTACGTCCATGCTGAAATGAATTTATTTCATTGACATACATTAAATGTAATAAGTCATACTTTGCCAGAATATCTTCTCCTTCCAACTAGAGCAGGGGTGGGCAAACTTTTTTGTGCGGTGTGCCACATTGACAAATGTAAAGCAATTAGGGGGGGGGGAGGGCGCATGTAAATTATTTACAATTTTTACATGTCAATAAACATTTCTCTATATTAAAGTCGGTAAATTTGCATTTTAGCATTACATGACAAAAGTTAAGGACTGTTTAAAAAAATAGAAAGTTAGAAATAAATTCTAAAAAAAATGTTAAAACAATCATAACGGTACGACATAACGGTACGACATAACGGTACGACATAACGGTACAACATAACGGTATAACATAACAGTACGTCCTAACGGTACGACATAACGGTATAACATAACGGTACAACACAACGGTACAACATAACGGTACAACATAACGGTAAAACATAACAGTACGTCCTAACTGTACGACATAACGGTATAACATAACAGTACGTCCTAACGGTACGACATAACGGTATGACATTACAGTACGTCCTAACGGTACGACATAACGGTATAACGTAACAGTACGTCCTAACGGTACGACATAACGGTACAACATAACAGTACGTCCTAACGGTACGACCTAACGGTATAACATAACAGTACGTCCTAACGGTACAACATAACGGTACAACATAACAGTACGTCCTAACGGTACACCATAACGTTACAACATAATGGTACGACATAACGGTACGACATAACGGTACGACATAACGGTACGACATAACGGTACGACATAACGATACGACATAACGGTACGACATAACGGTACGACATAACGGTACGACATAACGGTACGACACTACTGTACGTGGAATTCTGTAAAATTCAACAAAATAACTTAAAAAACAAAGTAATTATTTTTATTTCTAAATGCCTTCGAGAGCCGCATAATATCAGTTGGCGGGCCGCAAGCGGGCGTAGTTTGCCCACCCCTGAACTAGAACAAAGGGCTAGCAGTACGATAATGTATGGGGAAAAATACCGCGCTTTTTGGAACGGCAAAACTTGTACTGGCGGATGTCAATTGGTTAATTTAAATCTCTTTGGTCATAACAGCCACCGGGTGGGTCATAACTGCCACGGCGTGGGTCATAACTGCCACGGGGTGGGTCATAACTGCCACGGGGTGGGTCATAACTGCCACCGGGTGGGTCATAACTGCCACGGGGTGGGTCATAACTGCCACGGGGTGGGTCATAACTGCCACTGGGTGGGTCATAACTGCCACTGGCTGGGTCATAACTGCCGCGGGGGGGGTCATCACTGC
>CAXITT010000681.1:96881-114926 GCA_964033795.1 Lymnaea stagnalis | reverse complement strand
TTTAAAAAAAGCTGTTTTATAACAAAATAAATGTATGAAACTTTTTAAATGTCATGTTTATTGTTGTCAATATAGTTATGTGCAGCGCGGAAAGCACAGACCTAGGCTGTGGTACCGCGCTATATAAGATCACTGTAATAATAATAATAATAATAATAATAATACAAATGTAAACGTTCGGCAAACGCCGTGATCAGTGCAAAAAAAAAAAAAAAAAAAAAAAAAACAACTACAAAAAGAAAACATTAATAAACGTATGAATTAAATTTACATAATAAACATGTACATGTATCCAACCTACAATGAGAGACAAGAATAAATGTCCTTCCCCAGCAACCATGTCACTCCCCATCATCCATGTCCATCCCCAATATCCATGTCACTCCCCAGTATCCATGTTACCCCGTATCCATGTCCCTCCCCAATATCCATGTCCCTCCCCAATATCCATGTCCCTCCCCAATATCCATGTCCTTCCCCAATATCCATGTCCCTCCCCAATATCCATGTCCCTCCCAAGTATCCATGTCACTTCCCAGTATCCATGTTCCCCAGTATCCATGTCCCTCCCCAATATCCATGTCCCTCCCCAATATCCATGTCCCTCCCCAATATCCATGTCCCTCCCCAATATGCATGTCCCTCCTAGTATCCATGTCCCTCTCCAGTATCCATGTCCCCCCCAGTACTCATGTCCCTCCCCATTATACATGCCCCCCTCCCTGAGTCCATGTCCACCCAGTATCCATCTCCCTCCTTAGAATGCATGTCCATCCACTGACCCATATCCTCCCTGGTACCCATGTCCTCCCTAGTACCCATGTCCTCCCCAGTACCCATCTCCTCCCTCTTTTATTATTCTAGCCCTGTCCCATGCTTACAGTTTTCAAATAAATTATAACAAAGTACCGGGTAGTTGTCGAAATGTCAAAGATTTCCTGAGAGTTCAAATGAAAGGCATAGCTATTTAAATAAGTCTCGACACGCAGGCATTAGAATAAGCCGTCCTTTTAGATGGACGCGTGTTCAAATTGGCAACTCCAACAAAAAACAAAACAGCAACAAAAACAAAACTAACCCCCTCCCCCCTTTTTTCCCCCCTCAAATTTACTTTTCTACAACTCCCAATAAGGCCTCTAGAATAGATTTGAGCACGTGGTTCCATTACTGCACTGGCATGAGCCGCAGAAACGAAATTGGCTGAGAATAAAACCAGTGTCAACAAAACTCTGATCAAACCTCGGTCATGAGACGAGAAAACTGTCATTGTGTCCGATAACTAGTGGCTCCTACGGGTGTTGGTGTTTGTCCCTGTTATCTAGCGGCCGCTACAGGTAATTAAGATGTGTGTATCTGAGTGTGTCCCCCTCTACAGATGTTTAAGATGTGTGTATCTGAGTGTGCCCCCCTCTACAGATGTTTAAGATATGTGTATCTGAGTGTGTCCCCCTCTACAGATGTTTAAGATGTGTGTATCTGAGTGTGTCCCCCTCTACAGATGTTTAAGATATGTGTATCTGAGTGTGTCTCCACTACAGTTGTTTAAGATGTGTGTATCTGAGTGTGTCCCCCTCTACAGATGTTTAAGATGTGTGTATCTGAGTGTGTCTCCACTACAGTTGTTTAAGATGTGTGTATCTGAGTGTCTCCCCACTACAGTTGTTTAAGATGTGTGTATCTGAGTGTGTCCCCCTCTACATATGTTTAAGATGTGTGTGTCTCCACTACATGTGATGTCAGGTGAGGAAATAGCGTCCTATGTGTCTCGGCACACTTTTACATTAACACTCTGTGGTCTAACATCCTTGTACATACCAGTTTTATCCTCCAGTTTCCAATTTTTCTATTCTCTATTCAGTACAAGAAGATGGCGTTGCTAGGAAACCAATGGAGTTTGTTGTTGACCACGTGCTTGATGGCGATTTTGTATCTTGAATTGTTGATCAGTCTATTTTTAGCAGGTCGTTTTCACCGTCTGTACGATAAATTCTTAACAGTCCGGACTTGAAAAAAAAAATAAATAAAAGCGAAAACATTGCCATTGACGATGTGGGGCATTGAGGAGGTGATGAAAGGTAGAATGAGATGGAGTGAGCTTAGAGAGTGATGTAGGCAAATAGGGGTGTTGAGGAGGTGATGAAAGGTAGAATGAGATGGAGTGAGCTTAGAGAGTGATGTAGGCAAATAGGGGTGTTGAGGAGGGTATCAAGGGGAGGGGGTGATCAAGAAAGTTTATTTAAGAAAGGGATGGGGTGGATTTAAGAGGTATTGATGATAACCATTGATGTAAGGGCTGGCTTTAGCTAACGAGTGACACAGGGTGTGACACAGGGTGTTTTACTCAAAATTTGTGACACCTTGCAATCAGTCACCGCCCCCTGATTAAAATATTTGAAACACAATTTGCACTTCTTATTTTGCACTTCTTATTTTGCACTTCTTATGTTGCACTTCTTATGTTGCACTTCTTATGTTGCACTTCTTATGTTGCACTTCTTATTTTGCACTCCTTATTTTGCACTTCTTATTTTGCACTTGTTATTTTAAACTTATTTATTTTGAATTTCTTATTTTAAACTTATTTATTTTGAATTTCTTATTTTAAACTTATTTATTTTGAATTTCCTATTTTAAACTTATTTATTTTGAATTTCTTATTTTAAACTTATTTATTTTGAATTTCTTATTTTAAACTTATTTATTTTGAATTTCTTATTTTAAACTTATTTATTTTGAATTCATTATTTTGCACTTCTTATTTTGCATTTCTTACTTTGAACTTATTTATTTGAATTAATTATTTGGCACATCTTAAATTATAGCTTTTTTTTTTTTGAACTTCTTATTTTACACTTGCACACTGATTGCTAGTATACTGATATATATTATTTATAGGCCTAACAATGATACTACAAGATAATTACAATCTGTTACCTGGATTGTGTTCATAATATGGTAATGTCTGACAATCTAAAGTCTAACAGTGCACCACTAAAAATTATTTATCATTTAACTGTCTGTTTTAGAATATATTTTAATAAATAAGCGAAAGCAAATACAGTACGACTCAACGTTTTTTCTTCTGGCCTTGCTCACGCTCATACTGTAAAATCGCCCAAAGTTAATAAAATAGATTTTTAATTACAAAAAAAAAATCAATGTAAGTGCTGTGAATGCTGGGAAGATTCAGTGCGGATAAACTCCCTTGAGACATGGGTTCCCTTTAATTCTTATAGTTTATTTTGAGCTGTGGAAGAAGACAACTCTCCTCAGCATTTAAATCAAGAAATGATTGGGAGATTGGTTTCACCTTAAGGAAAGCCGTCTGGATTTGTTTCGTCCTGAACACATTCTTGTAGGTCTGCATGAGAAAGAAAAGAACTTTTATGTGGGCCTAAGGTTGTTTTTGGGTTGTTTTTTTTTTGTTTTTAAAACAGACACTGAGAGTGAAAAAGTTCTTGGGAGCGTTCAAGATCAACATCATAGGGTCAAGTTTCTTTGAACAGTTGAATTCATGGCTTAGATCGGGAATGCACAACTCAAAATGTAAGGCGGGCCGTAATACTTTAGGAAAAAATTGTGCGGGCCCAAAGACTATACGAAGGGGGAGTAGCTAATTAGAAAATAATAATAATACAGGATATTTCGTTACTTCGCGGGCCGCAAAGTTGGTGCTGGCGGGCCGTATATTGTGCAGGCCTGGCTTAGAATGATGCAGTCCAAGTAACACGTTTTTGCAATGACAATTTATAATTTACAGATTAAAATTGATCTAATGTGCACACTATATTAATAAAGTTAATATAATGTGCAAAGAAGATTAATAAAGTTGATAATAATAATATGTGCACAGTAGATTAAAGTTGATATAATGCACACGGTAGATTAGGGTTGATTTAATGCACAGAGTAGATTTAAGTTAATCTAATGCACACATTATATTAAAGTTGATCTAATGCACACATTAGATTAAAGTTAATCTAATGCACACATTAGATTAAAGTGGATCGAATTCACACACTAGATTAAAGTTGATCTAATGCACACATTAGATTAAAGTTGATCTAATGCACACGTTAGATTAAAGTTGATCAAATGCACACCTTAGATTAAAGTTGATCTAATGCACACGTTAGATTAAAGTTGATCGAATTCATACATTAGATTAAAGTTGATCTAATGCACACATTAGATTAAAGTTGATTTAATGCACAGAGTAGATTTAAGTTAATCTAATGCACACATTAGATTAAAGTTGATCTAATGCACACGTTAGATTAAAGTTGATTGAATTCACACATTAGATTAAAGTTGATCGAATTCACACATTAGATTAAAGTTGATCTAATGCACACATTAGATTAAAGTTGATCTAATGCACACGTTAGATTAAAGTTGATCGAATGCACACAGTAGACTGATAAAGTCGATCTAATGCACACATCGGATTTAAGTTTATTTTTTTATCCCGAACCTATCGTTAGATAAGAGTTCATCAGGGCACATCCCTCATCCCGCGCTGTTTCTTCATACTCTCATCATTAAGAACTTTTTGTACTCCAGGAGGATTGGGACTGTTCAATGAGGAGTTGAAATGTTCAAGGAATTTTGTCTTTGCGTTCAAGTTCATCAAAGTCTTCTGCAATTTCGTTTAAAGCGCGTTCACTCAGGTCAACTGTGCAAATAGTTTAACTTTTTAAAATGGCTTTGCTGACGTTATACATTTTTCCAACAAAGATCATTGGAGTCAAGCCTGGTAATACCTTTAAAAGGAACACCTGAGTATTCATGGGTAAGGACATCAGTGATGTATCTTCAGCGTGTCATAATAGCCTCCTGTGACCTGTGTAGGTGTACCCCCCCCACCCGCCCCACACACTTTTTTTTTTTTACTGGTGACAAATACCAAGGGACGGCCATTAATACTAATTTATCGTACCACGAAGCAGTGGCGCAGAAAGGGAAAGGGGGGGGGGGGTGGATGAGCTTGCTAAATGACATATATCTATTTTTTCTACCGCTCACCTCTTAGTGGAAGATGAAAAGAAGATCGTCTCTTTGACGATGCCAATAAAACCATTTACTGCACCAGGACAGTAACCAGTGACCAACATCTGATGGAACGATTAAATTAATGAGTGAGCAGCACAAGGAATATGCTTTGCACCTTGTTTCCCCATCACCACAGTTTGATGAGTTGTATTTAACTTTAACTCAAATCATTTTAGATTTTTTTTTTTTTTAAAAACATTATCGTAATTTAATTTGCATATTTTTAACAGCTTTTATTTTTAGTTCTTGAACTGTAACGTCTCACTTCTTAAATCTTTATGCTCAGAGACCTTAGAGGGAGGGTCCCAGACTTAAGGGTACTTATCTTACAGGGAAATCCGGGCCTCCCTGAGGTGATTAGGGATCATGGGTTTTTGATCCACGGTTACATTCCAGCCAATCGGATCGTTTTGTTATGTCAAGCTAGTGTTAAGGTGACCCTGGGTTGTAAGCCAAGAGCAGTGGGTGTGGGGAAAGTAGGTGATACGTGATCTGATGTGGAGACGGGAAATGGTAACGTGGTCATCATTAGGTCATCATTAGGTCATCATTAGGTGAGTGGCACAGTGGTGATACCGGTGTGTCTTGAGGGTGGGTAAAAGGATTTGACAGGTGGACAGTTGACCCACTCCGTCTGAAACCAGGGTCTCTCAACCCACGGGATACCCACTGCCTACTAACCCAGGGGTTATCACACGGTTTTGTATCGGGTGGTCGTGGTGTTAACCCAACCGTCGGGTTGACATCGTGTTGTTCTAAACTCTCTCCTTCTCTCAAAGCCCGTCTTCAGCGTGTAATCCTGTACCCCTTTCCAGACCGTTGTACCCGCGTAGTGACGTCCTGAATGATGTACGCTATGACGTCCCGAATGACGTACGCTATGACGTAGATAAGCCTGACACGTCAAAGGAAAGCCATATCATCTGATGCAAGGGTATCGGAGGCCTGGTTCATAGATACATTTGAGCGTTGCTTTTCTTACATTACCAATTATAGTTTTGGGCCCAAAAAGAAAAGAGAGGGGGCAAAAAAACAAAACAAAAAAAACATGAAAAGATTTTGAAATTAAATTTCATATCCCACCACACGTCCTTTTGAATAATTGAAACGAAAATATATTTTTGTGCAATTCATTTTTTGGTTGTAAATACCTTGTGTGTGGGGGGGGGAGGAGGGGAGAGTTTAGGTGTGGTGTTGGGAGAAACTGCCAGGCAATGATTCACATGTCTCGATGTGCCGCGTCAGATCGGCTGCGTGCGTCAGATGGGCTGCGTGCGTCAGATGGGCTGCGTGCGTCAGATGGGCTGCGGAGCGGGTGGTGGAGACGCCCATGCTCTAGGAACATAACAACGTGACACAATAATAGTTCTCTCGGTATGTCTGGCTGCAACGCTGTAACTTTCCATACAAAATTTAATGAAAGGACTGCTTTCAAGCTTAGTAAATGAATGAAATAGCAAAACGAGGTATGTGGAAGCTTGAATAAGATAACAGGACAAAAAACAAGTACGTTTCGGCATAAAGCCTTCCTCATCCAGCAACTTTCCATAGGTGCGCAATATAAAATACCCAGAAATAACAGCCAACTGGGATTCTTATAAAGTGCGTTGCTGAAATGAATATTTTGTGAGGTAACGTGTGAAGAAGATGGCGAGGTTCACGCATGACCGCACACACTGTTTGGCGGGCTATTTCAAGTGTAAGAAGAAAAAAAAAACAACCAAAAAAAAAAACCTCCACTGATGTGTGGTTGATGGCACACAGAGATGTACTCTAGGGGAAGCCCAAGGGAACTGAGTTACAATACTTTTTAGAAAGCTTCTCAAACCAATCCAGATGAAAGGGTTAGTTTAATTGACAGCTACGTCTCTGCTATACAGGTCGGATGAATAACCATTTTTAACATATTTCATATTTCTTTTACGGTATAGATTGTAAAAAAAAAAATATATTTTTTTTCGAGCAAAATATCCCAGCAAAAGGTTTAATAAAATAAAGTTGAAAAAAAAAAGACGTTTAAAAAAAATGAAACAGAAGACGACATGGTAAATGTTTCGTTTTACGCTTTGTACTGGCGGGCAGGGCCGACCCAATGGTTGCTGGTGCCCCGGGCAACTGCCCGAGTTGCCGGTACCTTGAGTCTACCCTGCTGGCGGAGCACGGGGGTTGGATAAATAGATTTTCGGTTTATCAAAGGAGGAACTATCATTGACCTTCTAATGATCTTGTGTGATACCATCCATGACCTACTTACAGAGGCGTAGCTAGAATGTTTGGCGCCCGGGGACAAGATTCGTGCCCAGGGGGACAAGATTCATTTTAAAGCGCCCCCCTCCCGTTTTCTTTTTTCATCTCTCAAACCCATTAGTTTCATCAATAAAATAATATCAAAGCACATTTTGGCGCCCCTAACTAGCTGGCGCCCGGGACATCTGCCCCTCCCTGCAACCCCCATCGCTACGCCTCTGCCTACTAATGATCTTGTGTGATACCATCAATGACCCACTAATGATCTTGTGTGATACAACCAATTACATACTAATGATCTTGTGTGATACAATCAATGACCTACTAATGATCTTGTGTGATACAATCAATGACCCACTAATGATCTTGTGTAACACCATAAATGACCTACTAATAACCCGGCGTGTTACCACCGATGACCTTCCACAGAACTAGTGTTCTACCGCCAACAACTTATATTTATGACTTACAGTTTATTGTTTTTTCTCCCCACAGGCTTGCAATGTGTGTGGCTATGTGTCCACATGTGTCATGATCACGTCAGTCCTATCTCTGTGTGTCATCTCCGTGGAGAGGTACTACACAATCACGCTGCCCATGCATCACGCCGGACATGCCACGCCTTGCCTTTACCTCGTTGTCGTGGCAACGGTCTGGCTCATCAGTCTTTTTGTAGCTATGTTCCCATTGGTGGGAATAAACTCCTACAAGTAAGTTAGCAGCCATGTTCCCATTGGTTGGAATAAACCCTTACAAGAAAGTTAGTAGCCATGTTCCCATTGGTTGGAATAAACCATTACTAATTAGTAGCCATGTTCCCATTGATTGGAATAAACCCTTACTAATTAGTAGCTATGTTCTCATTGATTGGAATAAACCCTTACTAATTAGTAGCCATGTTCCTATTAGTTGGAATTAACCCTTACTAATTAGTAGCCATGTTCCCATTGGTTGGGAATAAACCCTTACTAATTAGTAGCCATGTTCCCATTGGTTGGGAATAAACCCTTACTAATTAGTAGCCATGTTCCCATTGGTTGGGAATAAACCCTTACTAATTAGTAGCCATGTTCCCATTGGTTGGAATAAACCCTTACTAATTAGTAGCCATGTTCCCATTGGTTGGAATAAACTACTATGCTTTTAAAAAGAAATCAGTTAAAGGTTTTTATACTTCTCTTGGGTAGTTCTTTTCTATTGTCAACTACCCATGAAGTTGAATGGGAATACAATTTAGATTATTGAAGGTTTAACCATAGTGTGAAAATTAGTGGAAGCGACCCACCCCCCTTCTCTGTCCTCCGTTTGTTACGCCCATGATTGGTTCTCAGGACATTATTTTAATGTTCTCCCTCTAACACCGTATTTAAGAAATTTTAATGTACGATAAACTCCCCCTTCACACCCTGTCAAACATCAAAAACTGTCAAAATTATACACTGTCAAAAATTATACACTGTCAAACATCATACACTGTATACTATCATAATCTGTGAAATATCATAAACTTTCATGCACCATGCACTGCCAAACATCATACACTGTAAAATAGCATACACTGTAAAACACCATGAACTGTCAAATAGCATAACACTGTAAAATATCATACACTGTCAAACACAATGCACTTTCAAACATCATACACAGTAAAATATAATACACTGTCAAACATCATGTTCCGGCAAGTATCATGCACTGCTAAATGCACACTACAAACCTTCGACCTGATGTCTATCCCGACAGATACCGGTCATCAAAGAGGGCGTGTGTGTTCTACTGGCAAGGCGGAACTTCAGGGGACAAGTCTTTCATCATCGTCGTGTTCATCGTCTCATTCCTCATGCCCTCCGTCATCCTGCTCTCCATGTACATCGGCATCTTCCGTGTGGCCAAGAAGGCAGCCACGGTTATCGCACCTAACGCAATACCACCAACCAGGTGCGACGTAGCCGCATCAGAGAACGGAAGTGGTCTTATCTTTGCAATAAGTCAAGGACATTCCTGCATGGGCAACACGCCACAAATTAAAGTGCAGGAGGTCTCAGTCGCTGGGTCCTCGCGTTGTGAGAACCGTCGAATGTCTGCCGAAGACTCTGGCATTCGAACAGCTGACTATACAGACACGTGGTCTATCCAGTCTGTTTTGGTAGATCCCAACACTCAGAACAATCACGCCAATTATGGTGACAACCAAGACGACAAGTCCCACCACTCTGGAGGATCCCATGAGGGTAAGGGGCATAATACATCAGAATGTCACGACGACAAAAACGAAAACAAAAAGATTTTCAACATGCAAGGTAGCAAGACAACACGATTAAGTACAGCAAACAGTAGCAGTGCTCAGGTAATGTCCAGTCCATGTGGAATATGTCACAGGACAAATACAACCAGCAATAGTGAGTCAGCACATTCGGACTCGATCAGTCATAAGCTCGTAGGAACCCTTTCATGCCATGGTCAGACTTTCTCTTGCAACAATGGGACCCTGCCAAGCAATAATTGTACCTTCTCGAGCAATAATGGCACCGTATCAAACAATAATGGGACCTTCTCAAGCAATAATGTTCCCGTCTCATGCAATAATGGGACCTTCTCAAGCAATAATGTGCCCGTCTCACGCAATAATGGGACCTTATCAAATAATAATGGGACCTTCTCCTGTATCAATGGGTCCGTCTCTTGCCATGACGGGATCACATCGTGCGGCGGTTGTCACGATGGAGCATTTCCCAACAACACCAAGCCAAGTTTCCCCAGGGTACATCGTCATCACATGACCAACGGGACCCGTCCATCTTTACCTCGCACTGCGGTTAGGAGCTCCAACAATCACCCGGGCACCGTCTCCGGTCGCCACGAGACTCCTGTGACGTCATCCCAGCCTCAGCCACCACACCGGGTGAGGCCCAGCCACATGAAGGCCTTTAAGACCCTGATGGTCATCGTCGTATCCTACCTGGTCCAGTGGACGCCGTACTTCGCCTGCCAGCTGCACGGGCTCCTGGCCGGTCACTCCGCCTCGGACGTCCTTGAACTGGTCGTCCACTGGGTCAGCCTGACCGGCTACGCCCTGAATCCCGTCCTGTACGGCTGCATGAACCGGATGATTCGCGACGAGCTGACCCAGCTCGTGACGTCGCTCTGGAACTTCTGCTGCTGCTGCGTCTGCGTCTGCCACGATAAAACGAACGGAATCGTGTCCGGCGGAGGGTGTCACGTGACGTGTCGTAAACTGACCCGCGGGGATGTTACGCGTGGCGAGGAGCTGGCCGAGGAGGGCGTGGTAGGGGGCGCTGAAAGCTTCTACCAGTTCCTTCAGAGGACGGAGGCGAGTGATCACGTGCCGGATCACGTGGGGCAAGAGGGCAACATCCGAAGCGGAAGCCGTAGCTGAAGTTGGGTTGTCAGCTGAACTCACGGTCAACTTTTGCCTTCGGCTGCGGCTAAGTGTGTTTTCACATGATTTAAAACCAACAACATCAAATTCATGTTGAAAGGAAAAATGTACTCTGAAGTTGAACTCTTTCAACGTGCTCTTGTCTCTGTGATGAGTTATAGAGCGTCACACGGCAGCCATCTTGGCGTCTGTGTCCCACAGCAGTCAATATGACGTAAGATGGTCTCGTGTTGAGAGTGGATGATTAAATGGCCGTCGTGTTGACATTCAAGAGACACTGTTTAAGGTTCAATAATCCAGCGGTGGCATTTCCCAACACGCCCGGTTAATATCTGCGGGCAGCGGTTCTTAAATTTTCTTGGTTCTTTCCCCGAGGGTCACATTTAAAAAAAAATAAATAAAAACATTGATGAATCTTGATTATGATACTTTGTAAAGCTGATGCTACTGAAACTTATTTATATTGGCGTGTCAGTCTTGACACACACGACACACTTGGACACGCTACTGTGTCTTGTTTTAGAATACATTAGTCTAAATCGTCAGACAACCAATCAAAAGTCCGATCCTATTGGAAGGCCGCCTCCTGGAATCACGTGATGTCAAATAGATGACGTATTTGAAAAAACAACACCTCGCATCCAGAACTTTGCTAGAACATTTATAATTCTAGAACATTTATAATTCTTGAACATTTATAATTCTAGAACATTTATAATTCTAGAACATTTATAATTCTAGAATATTTATAATTCTAGAACATTTATAATTCTAGAAATTTATAATTCTAGAACATTTATAATTCTAGAACATTTATAATTCTAGAACATTTATAATGCTAGAACATATATAATTCTAGAACATTTATAATTCTAGAACATTTATAATTCTAGAACATTTATAATTCTAGAACATTTATAATTCTAGAACATTTATAATTCTAGAACATTTATAATTTTAGAACATTTATAATTCTAGAACATTTATAATTCTAGAACATTTATAATCATAGATCATTTATAATTCTAGATCTTTATAATACTAGAACATTTAACATTCTACAACATTTATAATTCTAGAAAATTTATAATTCTAGAACATTTATCAGACTAGAACATTTATAATTCTAGAGCATTTATAATTCTAGAACATTTATAATTCTAGAATGTATAATTCTAGAACATTTATAATTCTAGAATGCATAATACTAGAACATTTATTATTCTAGAACATTTATAATTTTTACGAGATGTGACGTGTGCAACTCACAAAGGTGCGATAACCCTATCTACCTTCAAGAGTCTCAGAATTGCTTAAAGAGCTTTCTACTACTACTATTTAATGTCTTAAAGTAATGGCTTAAATTGATTGTCTTAGAAGTATTTACTTTTTTTTTTATTGCTGTAGTTAAGACAACAACAAAACAACTGCACGTTCTGGAGGCTTCGGGTACGTGGATGAACTCGTTGTCACATGGACACGTTGTCACATGGAAACGTTGTCACAAGATCACGTTGTCACATGGAAACGTTGTCACATGGACACGTTGTCACATGGAAACGTTGTCACATGGACACGTTCTCACATGGAAACGGTGTGACATGGACACGTTGTCACATGGACACGTTGTCACATGGACACGTTGTCACATGGACACGTTGTCACATGGACACGTTGTCACATAGAAACGTTATCACATGTACACGTTCTCACATGGAAACTTTGTGACATGGACACGTTGTGACATGGAAACGTTGTGGATGGACACGTTATCACATGTACACGTTCTCACATGGAAACTTTGTGACATGGACACGTTATCACATGGAAACGTTGTCACATGTACATGGAGACGTTGTCACGTGTACATGGACACGTTGTCACATGGATACGTTGTCACTTGGAAACGTTGTGACATGGACACGTTTTCACATGTACACGTTGTGAATTGACGAATGACACATGAAATCAGTACACATGGACACCTTGTCATACGGACATGACACATGTAATCATTGACATATTTATAGTCTTTTGATAATGTGAATTCCACCTCGATGGAACTAGGAAAGTTAGTTGAGAAATAAACAGACTATACAATTATTGAAATAACTCATCATGTAGAATTAAAGTTGATTTGATTTAAAACATCCAGGGGAGGGCACCCATCGGATTTATGATCGGGAAGAGTCTGTCGGCATATGACCCTGTCCTGCAACAAATGTAATCAAGAGATGAAATATACACATACCACTACATGAGATTAACATTATTTTAATTATAAATATTTATTACACTTGGGCACAAACAGTCTGACAAAAGCTGTGGATTAGTCCACCTTTAAGCGAGTCTAGGAACTGCAGTAGCAGCACTGAGCGGAGGCTATTGAATGGCAACTCACGAGGTGCCGCGTCCCCCAGAACGAGAACCGCTTTCGTTTCCGCTGGTACAGAACGAGAACCGCTTTCCTTTCCGCTGGTACAGAACGAGGTGCGGGGGCCATCCGGCAAACTATTTTTGCGTTCGGGCGATAGCCTGGCTCACAGCGCCCCGTGATAGCCTTGCTCACAGCGCCCCGTGATAGCCTGGCTCACAGCGCCCCGTGATAGCCTGGCTCACAGCGCCCCGTGATAGCCTGGCTCACAGCGCCCCGTGATAGCCTAGCTCACAGCGCCCCGTGATAGCCTGGCTCACAGCGCCCCGTGATAGCCTGGCTCACAGCGCCCCGTTATAGCCTGGCTCACAGCGCCCCGTGATAGCCTGGCGCACAGCGCCCCGTTATAGCCTGGGTCACAGCGCCCCGTGATAGCCTGGCTCACAGCGCCCCGTGATAGCCTGGCTCACAGCGCCCCGTGATAGCCTAGCTCACAGCGCCCCCTGATAGCCTGGCTCACAGCGCCCCAGGTAAAAGTTGCAACTGTTAGTACAAATTGGCCGGGAACATTCACTAGGCTGCCAAAGACATTCAGGACACACACCGGGATATATCTTTATATAGTAATATGCCCCTTTCTGTCTCATAGTTTTAAGTTCTTCCATCTCAATCGGTGCAGACTGTAGTTCATCCCATCTACACTGTGCATCGATTACATCCTGCCTAGATGTCACACCGAGGCTATCAATGATGGCTTGCAGACACGTGACCAAAAGAAATTCGTCATACATTGCACAGCGAAGCCGAATCTCAGCATGTCGCCAAGTATTAATTAAACCCAGATCAGTGGCATTTGTTGCCGCTGATGACAGGTACATGAGGAATTCATGACCGACCGATGAAAGAAGAAATCCATGCTCGTCTGCGAGGCAACCTTGATTTGTCGTGATGGCATGGTCAAACAGGAAAGCCAATTCCTCACCAATGTCCAGATTTTTTTACTCAATGTCATGAGCTTTTATTTCATATGATTTATTTACTTGTTTGGAATTCAATTATTTCATATGATTTATTTGCTTGACCGGAATTCAATTATTTCATATGCTTTATATACTTGACTGGAATTTAGTTATTTCATATGATTTATATATTGACTTGAATTCAGTTATTTCATATTATTTATATATTGACTGGAATTCAGTTATTTCATATGATTTATTTACTTGATCGGAATTCAGTCATTTCATATGATTAATATATTGACTGTAATTCGGTTATTTCAAATGATTTATTTACTTGATCGGAATTCCGTTATTTCATATTATTTATTTACTTGACCGGAATTCAGTTATTTCATATGATAATTTATATATTGACTGGCATTCAGTTATTTCATACATGTAGTGTATTTAAAAAAATAAATAAAACACTTTGAAAACCCAATAAAACATGATTTCAATTATTTGTTGTTTTTTTCTCTTGCCTTTCATTGTAAAATATCCTCTAAAGGTGTTTCAGATAAGGGGTAAAAATGTAAAGACATTCCCATTAGGAAAAATACACTATCCTCAACACAGCTAGTTAAATGTATAAACATACCAATGTATGCATTACATTAATACACACTTTCATGAGCACAGGTGTAAAGTAAGATTGTTCCCTTCAAGCAAACTTCATTTTTTGCATACAATATGCTTTCTTAGCCACGAGCACGTTATGGTAGGGGGGTAGGATTTATTTTTTAATCATAGATTATAAAAGATAACATGATTAATTTCAGAATACATTAGACTCTGACAGGATAAAAGATGCCTTGAATATAAGCAGAGACGTCACATGGGTCGTGCCATCCCTCCGGCTGCAGTGGCCCCTCGGATGTTTCAGGGGCCAAAAGCTGGGATTTGGGAGTTAAATAAAACAACAACAAAAAACAAACACAAAAAAAAAAAAAAAAACTTTTAATTTTCAAAGGGTTGGGAAAAAAATCCCTCCGGCTGCAGGGGCCCCTCGGATGTTTAAGGGGCCAAAAGCGGGGATTTGGGAGTTAAAAAAAACAAAAACAAAAAAAAAACAAAAAAAAAAAAAAAAAACTTTTAATTTTCGAAGGCTTGGGACACAAACCCGAGAAGTGGCATGGGGCCTCCGGATGTCAAAAGACGGCTCTAGGTACAAGACGTAAACTAAATTTCAGCTTTATAGTTTATCGGAAGTTCGTGAATTTGAGTGATTTTTTAAATCAAAATTACAGTATGAGCAGCAGAGGCGTACACAGTTACGTCATGTTATCAGTATGGAGAAATGAATCTCTTATTTATGTATGTGGCTCGTTCTACAACAGTACACAACAAAAGACGATACCATAAATTAAATACAATAACAAAGAAAACGATACTCAAACCAGGGCTAACTTCAATTAATAAATTTTATTACGTTAATAATAAATTACAAAATAAAAAAAATAATTAATTACAGCTATTGACTTACAGTATAATGATTGCTTTTACCGATTGAAGAAGATACTATGTTGTAAAAAGGTACAACGGTGAAAAGGAATCCACACACACACCGGTCTTATATAGCGCGTTACCCCAGCCTAGAGATGGGCTCACCGCGCTACCCATAAAAATATTGTCAAAAATAAATATGACATTAAAAAGTTACATATATTAATTAAAAAAACCACAGCTTTTATTTTTAAAAAATCCCCCCCCCCCCCGCGTCGCCCGAACTCCTTACATGGACGGCACCCAGCAGCATCGTTTTAAAAATATTGTCAAAAATAAATATGACATTAAAAAGTTACATAAATTAATTAAAAAAACCACAGCTTTTAATTTTAAAAAATCCCCCCCCCCCGCGTCGCCCGAACTCCTTACATGGACGGCACCCAGCAGCATCGTTTATCAGTCGGAGATTTAAGAATTAATTTCGAGCAAACACACTAACCACAGCACACATACAAACTCAAAGAGATCAGATTTAATTAAAAGCATTTCTTGAAACATTTAAATAGAAACACAAGGTAAACGAGTGAGATATATGGCGATGTGCTTGGCGAACAATGATCATTACCTCGACGGGATTTCACATGGCGTTTAAAAATTGTCAACACTTTCATTTAATTAGGACTTTGCAGCTACCATTTTACAGGTTCACTTATTTTCTTTTATTGGACTGGAGAAGTTGGCAACTAAGACATTTCTTACGTCCAGAGGCATTTTTCTACGGCATACCCAAGCCTCGTCTCACGGCACATTAGTGGCTCCAGGCACAGCAGTAGGCCCCGACACAGAAGTGGGCCCCGGCACAGCAGTGGACCCCGCACATCAATGGGCCCCGGCACAGCAGTGGACCCCGGCACAGAAGTGGGCCCTGGCACAGCAGTGGACCCCGGCACAGCAGTGGGCCCTGGCATAGCAATGGGCGCCGGCACAGCAGTGGCCCCAGCACAGCAGTGGGCTCCCGCACATTAATGGGCCCCGTCACAGCAGTGGGCCCCGGCACAGCAGTGGGCCCTGGCATAGCAGTGGGCTCCCGCACATTAATGGGCCCCGGCACATCAATGGGCCCCGGCACAGCAGTGGCCCCAGCACAGCAGTGGGCTCCCGCACATTAATTGGCCCCGGCACATCAATGGGCCCCGGCACATCGAAGGACCCCAGCACAGCAGTGGGCCCTAGCACAGAATTTGGCCCCGGCACATCAATGGGTCCCAGCACACCGATTGCTGAGCTCTGGCCCACAGGATTACAGTTTTTTTTTTTTTTGCTCTTTCGTCTGGGCTGGTTTCAGTGGTCTTTTAAAAAGAGGTTTTAGGACTACATTCGTCTACAACCAAGCTGAGCTGTGCATGTCTTTGTTTCCAATACTTAGATGAGTCTCTACCTGTGTTTCATCGGCCCCATTCAGAGTGACACGAAGCGCCACGTCCATTCTTGATTTGTGAACATGCATATAACAGAAACACTTATGCAGTAACACATTACAGTAACCGTTACTTGCGTAATGACTGTTGCACCGATGTAATGACGGTAACATCTACGTTCGTCAAGACAGTAACAAAATTACTCATGTCATTAAAGTAAAAGTCACCGCTGCAATGACAGTTGTCACACACACTTGTGAAATTGACAGTGTCGTGAGTGTGACAGGACAGGTGCACATGTGTGATGCACATGAGCTAATCCGTCGTTCACCTCTGTCAACAATGTTGTCATGCGGACTGAAATTGACAGATGTCACAATAGTGCATTTGTCAATGTTGCGAGACGTCACGAAGCGGTCCATTCGAAAAGAAACCGTTTGTGTTCAACCCCAAACCAAGGAACGCATGAGATCAAACGGGAAAGGGAATTTTAAAAAAAATTGTATTCTTTTGTATGGAGTAGAAGGTTGCAGCTGATGTGAGCGAAGGGGTGGGGGTAGGAGAGAAGGTAGAAGTGGAGGTGGGGGTAGGAGAGAGGGTGGAAGTGGAGGTGGGGGTAGGAGAGAGGGTGGAAGTAGAGGTTGGGTAGAGGGTGGTGTGAGGTATGTGAGGTAGAAGGTGATGGGGGTAGGAGGGATGTGGGGAACAAGAGGTGATGTGAGAGTAGTCGATGATGTGGGGCTAGAAAGTGACGTGGTGGTAGGAGTGGAGTAGTGGTATGAGGTGATGTGAGGTAGAAACTGTTTTGAAAGGGGGGGGATTGTGGAGGTGACGGGGAGGGTAGAAGTGGTCTGTGGAGTAGGAGGGGATCTGGGAGGTGATTGTGGAGTTAAGAGGTAATACGGGGTTGGAGGTGGCGTGGGGTATGTGGTAATGTGGTGTCAAAAGATTAAGTGCGGTTTGGAGGTGATGCGGATGTAGGAGGTGATGTGGGGGGGGGGCTAGGAGGTGATGAAGGGTAAGTAGTGTTGTGGGTTTAGGAGGTGATGTGGGGGGCTGGGAGGTGATGAAGGGTAAGTAGTGTTATGGGTTTAGGAGGTGATGTGG
>CAXITT010000681.1:73729-95317 GCA_964033795.1 Lymnaea stagnalis | reverse complement strand
TCTTCAAACCACGACCACAGGTGAATATGTAGCCGCGCCGAATGGTGAGTGGTAAAAAAAAAAAAAAAAAAAAAAACCAACAAGATATCTAGAGAGAGAACGTTTGCTTTTTACAAGTTATTGGATCAAGGAAATAGAAAAGTGAAGAAATAGTGTTGTGGGGGAAAAAAAAAGGGGGGGGGGCGCGGGAAGCCAAAGAAAAAGGCCGCTACCTGAAAATATACACATGTCGTACACATGTCGTACACGTCATTTAAAGTGAAGAAAGTAAAGGATTTGAGTATGTACAACCAGAGGGAAACACGGTAAATAACTCTGGATTTTAAAAAAAAATGTCTTACAGGTAATCGAAAGATGACAATTATTCCATAAGCATGGGGGATAAATCTGGATTTAAAAGGTTATTTAAAAAAGAAGGACAAACATACGCAGGTAGAAATTAATTAAAAAAATGTTTTTCTTATTAACAAGCAATAATCAGGCTGGATAATGATACTCAACAGCAACGATGATTTATTATTTTAATAGTAAATAGTAAACTATTTAGTAAAGAAATAGTAAAACATTCAACGTTAAGCTTAACCCCACCATTTTACTCATCGTTTGAGTGAATATATGTATAAATAAGGCTATGTAATACTACTGTTAGACATATCTCTGTAGATGTCATTGAATGTCTAAATACACTACTGATTAGTCCTTTTGTTGACTTCCAGCATCTCTTAAATAGGAAGGGAGCTAACCAATGTTTTGTCTTTTCTGGCAAAATTACTAAATGGTTATCCAGAGCAACTGGGGTCAAAATAAGATGTTGATGTATTTTGTAATATTAAGAACTGAATTGAGATGAACTAAGTATTGTTTTCACCAAATGTCATCATTGACTATATTTCATTCATTAAATCACTAAGTCTGGGAATGTTCAAAGGAACTTGAGGCTCGTAATTTAGTGTGGTATATTTTGTTTCGTAAATGAGCATACACATTCATTTTTAATGTTGAGATTAACCCTCTGGAGACGGAGCCTTTTCGGGGTGTATGTGCCAAAAAGACGGAGCAATTTTTACGAGCTCGAAACTCGCATTGCAAAAAAATTTATAAAAAATAAACTATTCCCTTAATATATGTAAAACTATATATATTCTTGTAGGAAATTGAATGAACTAATACAATCTTTATGAATCAAACTGACATATCAAAATTTATGCAAATGAGGTGCCCTTATTTGCATAATTTATGCGTGTAATTTTTTGTTACACCTAGAATAAACATGACTTACTTGTATCAATTGTGTGAATTTTTTGATGGATGAAGCCTGAATAAGTCCTAATACTTATTTTTTGGGGGAAAAGGGCCCATGTAGGCCCTTCAGACACCTCTGGCACATGGTTCTACTCCTTTCCCACCCCACCCCCTATTTTTCAGTTGTTACAGACACACTGTAACAGGCCCCCATTTATGACCTAGGGACCTTCTCTTAAGCTGAATGTTACTGACAAATGTGTCTGCATATCAATTGGTCTCTCTCATTAACACTTGAGTGATATTTAGTGTAAAAAATAGCATAAAATACTCAAATGGGGTGCTTATGACTTATTTATAGGACTTATGTTGTCTAAAAATTCAGAGGGGTCATCTCTGTCCATTTGAGGACCCCTAATACTAGTAATACTAAACCAAGAGTTCACAACATTAGCATTACCCTCAATTTGAAAGTCTTCATTAATTCCCTGGTTGTTTTCAGCAGTTTCAGTGTCAAATTCACTGCTAGAATATCAAAATTACTAAGCACAGTTTGATCAGAGTCACTGTCAGACATGTTCGAAATTCACGATGTAACTACACACACACACAAAAATTCCTGCAAACAAATAAATTGAGTTCACCTTCAACGAACGCCGCCATTACAATGCCGGGATGTGCAGGAATACGTATGAATAATTTTGATTCGCTGGTACAACGCCAAGCCAGCCAATCGTGAGGCTCGATCTATCAGGCCGACGGCTCGGACTTGACGTCTTTCTCGCTAGTGTACCTCGGGCCGATAGATCGGCCCTTACGTCTCCAGAGGGTTAAGAAACTTTAAAAAATCAACCGCAGTTAAAAGTATTAAAACAATCATATTTTTTAAAGAAGTTTTAAAGACCAGCTTAAATAAACATTGTAATAAAAAAGTTTAGAATATCACTTCGCAAACATTTTTTGTTTCACTGACAGCACATCTGTGCTATTTTCAGCACAATACAGCACATCTGTGCTATTTTCAGCACAATACAGCACATATGTGCTATTTTCAGCACAATACAGCACATCTGTGCTATTTTCAGCACAATACAGCACATCTGTGCTATTTTCAGCACAATACAGCACATCTGCGCTATTTTCAGCACTCCAAAGCATTTCTGCTTTATTTTCAGCACAATACAGCACATCTGTGCTATTTTTAGCACAATACAGCACATCTGTGCTATTTTCAGCACTCCAAAGCATTTCTGCTTTATTTTCAGCACTACACAGCACACAGAAAAACAACAATATTATATTCATTTCAGGGCCACGCAAACAGGGGGGGGGGACTTGCTCCGAGCATCAACATCAGGGGGCGCCACATCGTCAATTTACTGTCCGCTCGGGCGGCACTTTCCTCTAAAAATTGAGGAGCGGCATTTTTAAGTTTCGCCCCAGCTGCCACGTTCCCCCGGCGGCACCCTGAGTAGTTGTTTGATCTTTTGCCTCATCCAATGAATCAAGATAAGACAAGATATTTTGATTGATAGAAATAAATTTTATTTTTTCAGTTCTGAAAATCCTTGGTTGAGTTTTTTGTTGTTCCTTAAAATTAGTCTGCAGTCGAATAATTCTGTGGTAAGAATATCTGCCAAGTTCTTGAGTGTGAGCTGTAACTACGAACAGAGTCTAAGCTTTTTGTTTGAATGAAGATCAAGGACACTCCATTTGTCATTAGCCGATTTGTCTTTGCATGGTTGTTTTGATCTTGGCACTAGTTTACAAGATGGCGTATCAAATTTTTCCAATATGGCGGATATGAATTTGTCTTGGTTTATGCCGAAAACCGCTGTTCCTCATGATAAAAAAACACCAGCTTATCAGTCAAATCATTTCAAACACATTCGACACGACTTGATTCCGAAGAAAACCTTTTAAAAAAAAATATAACATTTTTTTAAAAAGCTGAAAAATATGCGTAGATGAAATCGAGTCACCCGCAGAGCGGCAGCCCGGAAGTAATTTCAAGTTTGCTAGCAGACTTTCAAACCAGACTTTTGAACTAAAGCGAGAAATGAAAAGAAGAATTGAAATCCTTATTAACGTTTACAGACTGGTTGAAAATTGTCGAAGACTTGCAATGAATTGTTGAAAATTGTCGAAGACTTGCAATGAATTGTTGAAAATTGTCGAAGACTTGCAATGAATTGTTGAAAATTGTCGAAGACTTGCAATGAATTGTTGAAAATTGTCGAAGACTTGCAATGAATTGTTGAAAGTTCGAGGACATATTTCTTGAGCTGAAATCTAGAAAACTACAAATTGAACGCTGTTCAATTGGATCGAAGGGGCGAGTCATCACATTTATACAAGATCATCTCACTGAATATGAAAGGGAAGTGGTTCTGTGAATATTCGGTATACCGGTTAAAAAAAAAGTGTCTTAAGAACATATTTGAAATCTCTGTCATTAATATTGTAATAGCCGTGAAATGTGTCTTTCCATTTTTTGTCACAGCAATGTTAGATGTCGTGTAAGATACAAAATACTCTGAATATTTCTGGTGGTGGCATTTCTTGTCCTCTGTTACCTTTCAATTTATGCTTTCTTAGTGCAATAGTTTAACCCCCAAGTTTCCGTTTCTGTTGGTACTTATTTCATTTATTGGTGGATGTTGGGGAAAGTCTCATCCCCTTGCCTTTGATGACTTGATTTTCACTCACATAATTCGCTTGTTTGCCATTGACGTACGTTTGGATGCCTTGGGTTTATCGTCATGTTAATTCATGTTTTTTTTTTTTTTTTTTTTTTGAATGGAAACTGGCTGCCCTATAAAATAATCATAGAATAGTTTAATTTTGGGAAACCCCAAGAGTTCCGTTTGGATAATGCGGAACTAATTTCAACCCCATCTTTTTTGCTTAATTCGCTTGTTTGCCATTGACGTACGTTTGGATGCCTTGGGTTTATCGTCATGTTAATTCATGTTTTTTTTTTTTTTTTTGTATTGAATGGAAACTGGCTGACCTATAAAATAATCATAGAATAGTTTAATTTTGGGAAAACCCAAGAGTTACGTTTGGATAATGCGGAACTAATTTCAAACACATATTTTTTGCTCGAAATATTTCAATTATTTGCATACATACATACATCTATACATATATGTGCCGTGGGCGGCACTTTTTTAAAATTCAAAATAGGGGCAGGCCTTTCGGCCAACTGCAGAGTTTTTTTTTACAGAAGAAAGAGGGCTGGGGGGTGGGGGAGGGAAGCTAGTCTCACCCAGGGTGGGACTAACACTAGCTACTCCTCTGCTTGCCTTGGGTGGCACTAACACTAGCTACGCCCCTGATTGCCTTGAGTGGCACTAGCACTAACTACGCCCCTGATTGCCTTGGGTGGCACTAACATTACCTGCGCCACTGGTCACTCGTAATGGGTAAGTAGTATATAGCAATTGTTCTATTTAAATTATAGTCTAAAAATTATGGGGAGAGTGGGGCGTCATAAACGCACACCCCCACCCCGAATAAAAAAATGCCCCTTAAGGCCGCCGCCTATGTCGCCCACACCTAAACCACCACTGGCTATACCCATTGATGCCAGACTAAAGCAAGCCTTTTATGCAAACAATTATCAACGGGCCCGAAGCAATTCAACACTTATTATGCCATGAACTACTTTCCTCGTGACTCTCTCTCTCGTAGCGCAATGATATGAGCACTCCTTTTGATCTCTGCGAAGTACCAAGGTTAACGGGCAAGTCAATTGGTAGGGGGAAATAATATGAGGCAAATTCGATGTAATTAGACGGTGGAATCAAAGGTGCGAGCCTGTCGAAGTGCCGCAAGTTGAAAGGTCACCCACGATGAAGCGGTTCAAAGGTCATTTTCGAGACCGTTGATAAAATAAGAGCGGGAAATGGGGGAGGGGTGGGGGTGAATGAGAATGGGCGCTCCTACTAGAGGTGAAGTTGAAGTGACGTCATAAACTGCTGCCACAGGACGTCACGACTGCTAGGGTCGGCTCACCGTGCTTCACATACAAATATTGGCAAAAATAAACATGAAATATAAAAGTGACATACATGACATATAAAAGTGACATATATTAATTTAATTTCAAAACTGTTTTATTAAAAAAGTATAAAATAGTTCTCTGTTTTTAACTTGTCTTTAAAAGAAAGTCTTTTTTAAAGGGAAAACTATATATGTATATTTCTATTTGCTGCTTAACATTTTAATGTATATATATCGACCAAAGAAGTATTATTTCCTATTTTTTAAAGTCCCAAAATCCTACATCTCATATATGACCTCCCTTACCCTTCTCCCCTTGTTTCTCCCGCCATTCACTGAACGAAGCAGATCCGATGTTGACACCCTTAGATGTGACCTTACAGGTCACCAGGAGACTCAGACGTCACCTTACAGGTCACCAGGAGACTCAGACGTCACCTTACAGGTCACTACGAGACTCAGACGTGACCTTACATGAGAGCACGAGACTCAGACGTGACCTTACAGGTCACTACGAGACTCAGACGTGACCTTACAGGTCACCACGAGACACAGACGTGACCTTATAGGTAACCACGAGATTCACACGTAATCTTACAGGTCCCCACGAGAGTCAGATATAACCTTACAAGTCGCCACGAGAGCCAGGTGACTCAGACTTGTTTTTTCATATGTTCAGATTTCTGGTCCTGTTAAGTTACGTTGCTGAATCCATGTACTGGCATATGTCCAACGGTTGGGGAAGCGATGCGGCCATCCTAACGGTTCCTAGCGGATGCCATGGCAGCCTTGAAACTCTCACTTGATGTCGAGTCCAAGGCGGCGTTGTCCTTATGTTTCGGACTTTGGTCATTTAAGCCAATTAAAAATATCTATTACATTTTGTTTGGAAACTAAAAACGTTGTCAGTGCACGCCTAGAGTATAAGAGGAAAAGTTTGACCCAGTCTTAGAGGGACATGACCCAGTCTTAGAGGGACATGACCCAGTCTTAGAGGGACATGACCCAGTCTTAGAGGGACATGACCCATTCTTAGAGGGACATGACCCAGTCTTAGAGGGACATGACCCAGTCTTAGAGGGACTTGACCCAGTCTTAGAGGGACATGACCCAGTCTTAGAGGGACATGACCCAGTCTTAGAGGGACATGACCTAGTCTTAGAGGGACATGCCCCAGTCTTAGAGGGACATGACCCAGTCTTAGAGGGACATGACCCAGTCTTAGAGGGACATGACCCAATCTTAGAGGGTCATTGAAAATGATACAAAGTCATTTAAGAATCTTAAAGACTTTTTTTTCTTTCCATAGATTTTAGGGCATCAGAACGCTGTGAGCATGCTGAAATAGCATGACCACAAGTGCTATAAAAGTACTCAATCATCATCATCATCTCCATGGAAAATTTCAACTTCATAGAGCTTTTTTCTTCTTCTTGCGATGTCGTGATCAGTGAGTCAGTATGCGAGTGAGAAGTATTTGGTATTTATATATAAAAATATAAATTTTAACTCAATTTTTTTTTTACATATTCCTAGTTCATACATTTTATATTATTGGTAGATTTACTTAAACATATATTATAACATTTATAATAACACCCACCGTTAAAGCATATACAAACAATTATACACCAATCATCTGACTTGTCACATGCTAGCCAATTCCCTTCTTTTTTCCCCATATAATTTCTCAAACAGAGTCTGAAAGGCTTCAACGCTGCTCCACCATCCCCTACCCCCACCCCATCTTGGTGGAGCGACCCACCCCCAAACCATTTTAATGTAAACTTTATTTCCACCCTCCCCTCCACTTACTGGCTCTGGGGAAAACCCCCGAAAATCATCTTAAATTGATGCTTTTAGAAAATATCATTTACACAGTTAAATAATTGCTAACTGCCATGCTAATGTTAACCAGGCATTTGTATGTGGCATGTTGATGTAGCATGTTGATGTAGCATGTTGATGTAACATGTTGAACTCGCAGCTGGATGCAGTATGCCAGATTTGGGCCATAAAATAAAAATGTTAGGACAAAGAGTGGACACCATTATTTTTTTTTTAAATTGTTTGGGGGGGGGGGGGGCTAAAGGTATTAAGACTGGAATTGACGGATAACCCAAGCCCCTGACCCTGCTTCCACACTGACCCTTACTTGCAACATCATCAACCTTTCACTCAACCTTTCTAGCCCTTTAATATTGGACTTCACCACCAAACAGCCAAAGGAAAATTAAACACTGGTTTAGTACGCTCACCTGCAAACGTATCAATATATTAAACAATGCCGAAAAATGCCAACTATACCAACAATAACAACAAAGCCAACTAAATCAACAGTACCTACAATACCAAAAATACCCACAATTCCAACAATGCAAACAATAACATCCATACTAACAATATCAACAATGCCACCAATGCCAAAAATACCAACAAAAACAGCAATACCCACAATATCAACAAAAAACACAAATGCCAACAATACCAACAATGCCAAAAATTCTAACAATACCAACAAAGCCAACAATACCTAAAATACCAACAATACCAACAATGCCAACAATACCAACAAAAACAAAAATACCACAATATCAACAAAACCACAAATGCCAATAATACCAAAAAAAGTCAACAATACCAAAAAAAAACAACCAATACCCACAATATCAACAAAACCACAAATGCCAACAATACCAAAAAAGCCAACAATACCAACAAAAACAACAATACCCACAATATCAACAAAACCAACAGTACCAAAAAGTGCCAAAAATACCACCAAAACCAACAATACCAACAACACCGACAATGCCAATAATACCAACAATACCAACAACACCGACAATGCCAATAATACCAACAATACCAACAATACCAACAACACCGACAATGCCAATAATACCAACAATACCAACAACACCGACAATGCCAATAATACCAACAATACCAACAACACCGACAATGCCAATAATACCAACAATACCAACAACACTGACAATGCTAATAATACCAACAATACCAAAAATACAAAAAATACCAACTTGGCCAACATGCCAACAAAAACAACAATACCAACTATGCAAACAATATTAACTATGCCAACAATGAAAACAGTGCCAATAATACCAACCATGTTAACAATACCAACAATAGTGACAATATCAACAATTTAAACAATACCAACAATACAACAATTCCAACAATACCAACAATTCAAACAATGCCAACAATACTAACAATGCCAACAAATCCAAAACTACTAACAATGCCAAAAATGTCAACAATACCAACAATGCCACAATACCGACAATGCCAAAAATACCAACAATACTAACAAAACCAACAATGCCAGCAATGCCAACAATCCAGAAAACAATGGCCAACAATGCCAAAAGTACCAACAATATCAACAATACCAACAGTACCAACAACGCAAACAATGCCAACAATACCAATAATATCAACCATGTCACCAATACCAAAAATTACCAACCATGCCAACAATACCAACAATGCCATCAGTATCAACAATAACAACAATGCCAACACTGCCAACACTGCCAACAATACCAACAATGCCAACAATATTAACAAAGCCAACAATACCAACAATGCTAGCAATGCCATCAGTTTAAATGCAAACAAATATTCTGTTAGATTTTCTTATTTTTGTGTGTGTGTAGATTACGCCTAAACATAGTAGTGAAACTTTAGAACTTTGATAAGTCAATGTAGGCAAATGTATTCTAATGTAATCCGCACTAGTGACCCGTGGCACGGAATTTCGTGTCACCGGCTTGGAAGCAAATAGAAATAATTAATTCTTTGACATTTTAAATTGACCGTGTAAAACAGAAAGTAAGCAGCTGCAGAAATTATCTTCAGAGTACTGTCATCTTTGACATTTCTTTGTTCGATGCCATTCTCAGCTTCTCATTCACTATATAGTCTAATGGGCAATAATAGGTTTATTGGGCTACCATTGATAGGTGTATTGGGCTACCATTGATAGGTGTACTACAATTGATTGGTGTATTTGGCTACAATTGATTGGTGTATTTGGCTACAAGCTACAATTGATTGGTGTATTAGGCTAAAATTGATTGGTGTATTGGGCTACAATTGATTGGTGTATTGGGCTACAATTGATTGGTGTATTGGGCTACAATTGATCGGTTTATTAGTCTACAATTTATTGGTTTATTGGGCTACACTTTATCATTGATCTGTTTATTGGTCTACAATCTATTGTTGTATTGGTAACACATTGATGTTTCGTGGAAAAATTGGTGTATTGGGGAACAAAATGATGTATAGGGGAACATATTAGTGTATTGGGAAATAAATGGATTTTTTTATGGTATATTTTCCAAAAAAAAATAGGTCTGGGCAAAACTGGTCTTGCGTGGCACTTGGTGCATAGGTCTGACATTGGTTCATTGGGCAACATTATAGTAGTGGATGCTTTTGGTGTATAGGGCAACAGTTCTAACACTTGGAAAAATATATATATTAGGCATTAATTGGTGTCATTTGCAATAATTGAGCATTGCGCAACAACTGTTTTCTAATTGTCTCTATCAGCTGACTCCGTGAGAGGCTTGTACCGACCTTTCAAGTTGTCCACGAGAAGAACCCCTCCAAGACGTTCAAGTTGCTACATGTCATATGTTAGTCTCACCTTATTGTCTCTTCATTAATGTATGGATGCAAGAGCATTAGATAAAACAAACATCCAGTGGAAGGTCATTTTAAATACACATCAAAAGTCAGATCACCATTTCTGGGAAACATCGAATGTAAAGCTTTGTCATTGTGCAGTAACTAGACTCTAGTAAAAAGCCACCTTCATGGAGCAGTATACGCATTCACATAGAAAGTTATCCACTGCTTAGACCTGAGTTGGCTTTGACTAATTCTGTGGGGTTTTTTAAGTGAGGAAGAGTCGCTCAGTTCGTCAACCTCACTCTCTCGTCCTTGCCTATTTGATGCAGTGCCAAGACTTAGTCAGAACGCCTGGAAATAGACCAGGATGCGGTATATGATCAGCAGAGTGTCTTGTGTGTTGCAATGCGCTCTTGCTGCGTTCCACGTCACAGGAGTTCTCGGAATTGTCAGCGTCAGTGCAATACCGTCTACGGGACTCCATCTCCACGGTTCGAGTTCAGAGTTTGACGCGCCATCCAAGATTAACGAATATTATCTACGCGGGCTGCTGATGTGGTTGTTTGCTTTCAAGGCTTTAGGTGGGGGATTGAACTCCAGTCCAAAAGCTTGGCATGGACTCAGTTTAGAACACTCGGAAACCCAACACCAAAGAAATGATATGAACACATCGCATAATAACCCTGTAAAATGCTTTCACAAAATGACATTTTTTCGACTTCTATTCTTCTCAAAATAAATAAATACATTTTTTTAAAATTCTCTTCTCTGAAATGACAACGAAACTACGAGGCCTGCTTAGGGAGGGTTGTTGATGGATCATTCGCAGTTTCTCAAGCAGAATGTTCCAAATTTTTTAGGGGCTATTCTATTTTATTTGAAACAAAATCTAAAAATTCATCTTCCAATTCACTTCTTCTAATTCAGGTCTTCTAATTTACTCATTCTAATCAGCTCCTTCTAATTCCCTTCTTCTAATTTACTACTTCTAATTTACTTCTTCTAATTTACTTCTTCTAATTCGCTCCTCCTAATTCGCTTCTTCTAATTAACTTCTACTAATTCACTTCTTTCTAATTCACTTCTTCTAATTTACTTCTTCTAATTCGCTTCCAATATTCTTCTTCTAATTCGCTTCTTCTAATTTGCTTCTTCTAATTCACTTCTTCTAATTTTTTTCTCCTAATTTACTTCTTCTAATTTACTTCCTCTAAATCGCTTCTTCTAATTTGCTTCTTCTAATTTACTTCTTCTAATTCGCATCTTCTAATTTACTTCTTCTAATTCACTTCTAATTTACTTCTACTAATTCGCTTCTTCTAATTAATTCTTCTAATTCACTTCTTCTAATTCGCTTCTTCTAATTTGCTTCTTCTAATTTACTTCTTCTAATTTTTTTCTCCTAATTTGCTTCTTCTAATTTACTTCCTCTAAATCGCTTCTTCTAATTTGCTTCTTCTAATTCACTTCTTCTAATTTTTTCCTTATAATTTACTTCTTTTAATTCGCCTCTTCTAAATCACTTATTCTAATTAACGTCTCCTTCTAATCCCCTTCTTCTAGTTCCCTTTTTCTAATTCACTTCTTCTTATTTACTTCCTCTGATTCACTTCTTCTAATTTATTTTTTCTAATTCACTTCTTTTAATTCATTTCTTTTAATTCATTTCTTTTAGCCTGATCACAAACCAACAGTTGTATTTCCACTGGTAAATCTTTTAGCAGCAGTTTCGTTTTGCTTCTCCTCGGCCGGTTTGACAGCAATCAACCGAACGCACGAAGTCTTTGAAGTCATACCAGAAACACCAGGCTATTTCGAATACGAACAGCTTGTGTTAAACACGGCAGCCGTCATTATGTTGTTGACTGGTACGCTCTGAGATATGAGCTGTTCAAGTACACTGTAGTGTGCATGTTCTGGAAGCAACGACGGCGATGTTTCCACTACCGCTGGCCGAGTCCAATGGCTCTGTAAGTCACGGAGAGAAATGCCGAAATCTACTGTTCACCACACTTGTCAATTGTAATCGTCTCAAATAAAAAAAAATACGTGTTGAACAACAAGTGATAACATGGAATCAGTCATGATATAGTCATTTATTTGGGGGAAATAATAATTCTAAAGAAATATTGGCACACATTGTTTTAAGGGTTGCCCAATGCGCCCAGTCTCTATCAGATGAACTGAACATCTTATGTTTTAACGGCCAATGCACCCAGTCTCTATCAGATGAACTAAACATCTTATGTTTTAACGGCCAATGCGCCCAGTCTCTATCAGATGAACTAAACATCTTATGTTTTAACGGCCAATGCGCCCAGTCTCTATCAGATGAACTAACACATCTTATGTTTTAACGGCCAATGCACCCAGTCTCTATCAGATGAACTAAACATCTTATGTTTTAACGGCCAATGCGCCCAGTCTCTATCAGATGAACTAAACATCTTATGTTTTAACGGCCTATGCGCCCAGTCTCTATCAGATGAACTAAACATCTTATGTTTTAACGGCCTAAGCGCCCAGTCTCTATCAGATGAACTAAACATCTTATGTTTTAACGGCCTATGCGCCCAGTCTCTATCAGATGAACTAAACATCTTATGTTTTAACGGCCTATGCGCCCAGTCTCTATCAGATGAACTAAACATCTTATGTTTTAACGGCCTATGCGCCCAGTCTTTATCAGATGAACTAAACATCTTATGTTTTAACGGCCTAAGCGTCCAGTCTCTTAATCAGATGAACTAAACATCTTATGTTTTAACGGCCTAATGTAAAATATTGAATAGCGACAGATTAATCTAGGTCAATAGTTCAATGGCATAATGACTGCCGAGCAGTGTGGTAATGTAAGCAAATAGTTCAATTAGTCACCGTTTAAGATGATTCACATTTTGGCACTGACATTCTCAGCCGGGCATTTAACTGGCCTTGATTAGGGTCAAGGCCAATTATTATGCCATAATGAGATGGCCTCCCACTAGTATATAAGTGACTGAAGAAACGTGGATATTGACGGAAAGAAGTTACAGCAACTCTTGGCTGCATTGTTACCGGGAGGTCCCTCATTTGTAAAGCACTGTCAAGACTTAGCGAGTGAGTATTAACTTTAAAAATCAAAAACAATTTCAGCCAAAATATTCAAACGCCAAAACAGGACTTGTTTTAGATTACTGGTTCGATAATATTACCTTGATATTAAAAAAAATGTAAACGATTGAATAAAGCGTTTGAGAGGGGGGGGGCTATCAATGTTTTAGAATCGTTCATATACCATGTGGTTCCAGTTCTGTTCACCAAATAAAGCGTTCAGCTAATCCGTTCATATGTTAATGTCTTAAAGTAACCCAACGTATGGCATGCGCCCCCCCCCGTGGGGAGGGGGAACAATACGCATCTTATGGTGGTACACTTTGTGTGTTTGACATAAGAATATCTATAACTCCCGAGTGTTCCACGATAACTTCTATCTTTAGTTTGTCTTGTTCCACCTTACCTTCCATCTGTAGTTTGTCTTGTTCCACCTTACCTTCCATTTGTAGTTTGTCTTGTTCCACTATACCTTCCATCTGTAGTTTGTCTTGTGCCACCTTACCGTCCATCTGTAGTTTGTCTTGTTCCACCTTATCTTCCATCTGTAGTTTGTCTTGTTCCACCTAACCTTCCATCTGTAGTTTGTCTTGTTCCACCTAACCTTCCATCTGTAGTTTGTCTTGCTCCACCTTACCTTCCATCTGTAGTCTGTCTTATTCCACCGTACCTTCCATCTGTAGTTCGCCTGTTCCACAATACCTTCCATCAGCAGCCAACCCATCGTCATAATATTATTATACTTCCAACGCAAAAATGGTATTGAAAAAATAAACATTTCATATGCTTTGTTTTTTTACATTATTGGCCAATACGGAGATACAACAACACACAGATAAGTGAGGATTTAGTTATCACTGAAAATAATTAAGAGTATCAACGTTAAGACATTAGTTTGTCTTTTTTTCGCAATCATTTAAAAAACGACAATTTATGTACAATAATGATAATCGGGCCTTTATATAAGACAGGGGTCCTCAAATTGTGTGAAAGAATGTTGTGTAAAATGACGTCAAACCCTTGAAATGAACATCAATGAAATATAAAGTCAGTAGTAACACACACAAATTCTTCACGCCATGTTTTATAGTATGCATTTCAATGTCTTAAGTAGACATGTACAAAACAAGTTGAAAGTACACATGTGTAAGCCTGCCCACTCAATTGTGTAGCTCACATGTGTAAGCTTATCCACTCAATGTGTAGCTCACATGTGTAAGCTTTTTCACTCAATGTGTAGCTCACATGTGTAAGCTTTTTCACTCAATGTGTAGTTCACATGTGTAAGCTTATCCACTCAATGTGTAGCTCACATGTGTAAGCTTTTTCACTCAATGTGTAGCTCACATGTGTAAGCTTATCCACTCAAGTGTGTCGCTCACATTTTCAAACTGTTATCAAGGTTGCTACAAGATCCAATCATTATTTCAGGAATAGCTGTTCATTTTTCATTTGGACATTTTTTTAAATTTCACGTAGACCAACATTTGATCCATTTGATATAATCTACATCCCCACCCCTCCCCCAATCAGATTCATTTGATTTAATCTAGACCCCGATTTAATTCATTTGATTTAATCTGGACCACCACCCACCCCCCCTCATTTTATTAATTTGATTTAATCTAGACCCCCCTCCCCCATTTGAATCATTTGATTTAATGTAGACCCCGATTTGATTCATTCGATTTAATCTAAACCCCGATTTGATAAATATGATTTAATCTAGACCCCGATTTGATTAATATGATTTAATCTAGACCCCGATTTGATTCATTCGATTTAATCTAGACCCCGATTTGATAAATATGATTTAATCTAAACCCCGATTTGATAAATATGATTTAATCTAGACCCCGATTTGATTCATTCGATTTAATCTAGACCCCGATTTGATAAATATGATTTAATCTAGACCCCGATTTGATTCATTCGATTTAATCTAAACCCCGATTTGATTAATATGATTTAATCTAGAACCCCATTTGTTCCATTTGATTTAATGTAGAACCCATTTAATTCATTTCAATTTTACAAATACTAAACCTTTTCTTTTGAAATGTTGAAAATGTTCAAGTTCATCATTTATGTTTTATAAACCAAATCAACTCATAAATGACACCATCAGTCATAAACCTCGGGGACGATGTCTGATAACACGACTAAAGTTCTAAACTGTCCATTGTTTCACTCCTCCGTCGTAAACGAGAAATAATGCGTTGTGTTTCCATGGTTACGTCCCCATTCACGTGTATGTCACCTTTTGTACCCACGCATTGTTTCGGTTTTGTTTCAGACAAGATGAACATCCTGGCACTTCTCTGCTTGACGTCCATGGTGGTCATGACGTCACTGGCGTTCAAATCCAACTGGGACCAAGAAACACGGGACTACATTGTAGAAATCCACAACGAGAAGAGAAGGGGGGAGAGAGGATGCAATATGAACAAACTGGTCTACGGTAACTGTTACACACCACACTTTTATATTAGCGTCCTATTGATGTAATTGTTTGTTAACTGCTAATATGTTATTGTATACTTAATACACTCGCTCCCTTCATAAACTATTCACTCCCTAAGCCCTCTTAAGTAGGCCTACTAACTCACTCTCCTGATATTATACTCACTCACCTGCGCTTCCCGCTTCCCTCCCCATGAGGTCTAGTTTTGCTTCAAGATGGCCAGATTGAAGGCTTGGCCTCAAGAAGTTCAGAGATGATCCACAGCCAGACTCGAAGGGCATTTCAAATAACACCCTGGGTGCCTGGCATCTGGTTACTACCATACATGCCTTACATCAAGAGGCGTATCTAGAGTGTTTGGCGCCCGGGGACAAAGTTCATCGTAAAGCGCCCCCTTTCTTTGTTCAACTCTTAAACCAATTATTCTCATCAATAAAATAATATCAAAGCACATTTTGGCGCCCTTAACTATTCTGGCGCCCAGGTACATCTGTTCCCCCTCTGCTCCCCACCTTAGCTACGCCTCTGCTTACATCTAGATACTTACCTAGGTGTATAATATCAAGATAACCCCCAGGTGCCTGCCATCAAGATACCTACTTGAGTGTCCTGCATCCAAATACCACCCAGGGTGCCCGGTGTCTAGATAACATGCTGGGGTGCGAGGCATCTGGAAATCCAACTATGAGCTTGAAATGATCCGAGACTAGAGCGAAGATTTTTAAATCATAAGTCTTCGCTACGCTTTTCTATATGATATGAGAGAATAGTTGTTCATGCTCCTGGAATTATTATGTATTGTCGTTTGTGCCAGCTGGATGTTTGCATGGACGAAACTGCTGCCTAGGATCTCTTCATTATCAATAAGATTGTTCAATCTATCATCAATGGAGTAAGCTTAACTCGCATCTCATGTCTATTGCTGTTGGGTGCAATTCTGGTCCCACACTTCTGCCACTATAATAATTGGTTCCATTCTTTACCGTCCCAACCCCTGTCCCATCCAACCAGGATCCATCCAACCCCATCCAATCCACCCCATCCCATCCAACCAGGATCCATCCAACCCCATCCAATCACCCCATCCCATCCAACCAGGATCCATCCAACCCCATCCAATCCACCCCATCCCATCCAACCAGGATCCATCCAACCCCATCCAATCCACCCTATCCCATCCAACCAAGATCCATCCAACCCCATCCAATCCACCCCATCCCATCCAACCTCATCCCATCCCCTCTCGTCACATCCAGCCCATCCCATCCCCGGCCAACCCAATCCATACCATCCACCCCATCCCATCCAGCCTACACCATCCACCCTTCCCATCCACTCCATACCATCCATCCTTCCCCTCCCACCAAGTACCATCCATCCATACCATCCATCCTGCCCCTCCCACCAAGTACCATCCACCCCATCCCAAACACTGATGTATCCAATAATAAATTAATATGACAACATAATCAAATCATATGCATCACAATTCCTCTACGAATTCAAAGAATGGAACTCAAGTACAGTTTATCTTCAAACATTTCTTTCACTTCTCACACAGACATGGAACTTGAGAGACAGGCCAAGCAATGGGCCGAAGGGTGCGTCTTCAAACATGAACTTAAGGAAGGAAGGGGAGAGAACCTGGCTTGGGATTCTAATGAAAACCCAGAAAAAGAACTGATCAAGGGCTCCTCTCAAAGGTGGTTTGATGAGAAAAGAATCTACAGTTATGGACAGTACAGTTGTGGGTCATCTTGTCACTACACACAGGTAATCCAATTCTCGTCACTACACACAGGTAATCCAATTCTCGTCACTACACACAGGTAATCCAATTCTCATCACTACACACAGGTAATCCAATTCTCATCACTACACACAGGTAATCCAATTCTCATCACAACACACAGGTAATGAATTGAAAAGTGCTCAATCTATACCTCGAGTTAAAACTAAATTTTTTTAAGAACCTCTAACTGAAATTATAACTGAACATATAGCTGAAATAATAACTGAAGCTACAATGGAAGAAAAGAACTGAAGCATTTAATGAAGTTATAATTGAGAGTAAAGTTGTCAATACTTAGCTGTTAACAGTCAGACTCACTCAGAAAGTGATATTATTGGTATAAAAACATAAACCAAAAAAAATATTTTAACTCTGATGTTAAATTTCAATACGTTAATCAATTATTTTTTTATATTATTTTTTTTAAAAATTAAGTAAATAATTAAATCCGTTTTAGAACTTGTGACATGCCTTAAAGTGGGAATTATTAAAAATAAAAAAAATAGATGACATATTTCTAATTTTACAGAACAACTTTCATGTAGGAAAGATTACTCCAGCCATACATAAAGTAAAAGTAGTGGCTATAATCTATAAGGATTCGTTCAACCTTAAAAAAAAAACCTTGACATTTGGTAATTCATAAATGTAGATCCCGCAAGTTTAGTACCGCTTTATTGTTACAGATGGTCTGGTGGAGCACCCAGAAGGTCGGCTGCTATTCACTGAGATGTCCCAATCTTGTCGGGGCCTACAGGAATGCCTGGTACCTTGTCTGCTTCTACACGCCCAAGGGAAACTGGAACGGGGAAAAGCCGTACGAGACCAGCTGCGCCAAGAAATGCAAAGAAGGACAAACAGAGGACAACGGACTTTGCGTGGGCGAGGCCAAGGATGGGAGCACTTCAGGCGGGGATGACAATTCAGTTTGTGACGATGACTTTGGCAAGTGTCCCCTGTGGGCCCAGAACGGACAGTGTCAGGCCAACCCCGGGTACATGCTGAAGAACTGCAGGAAGTCTTGCAAGGTCTGCGTCAGTAAAGACGCTTGCGAGGACTCTAACCAGAGCTGCGAGGCTTGGGCTAAAACGGGGCAGTGCAGGGTAAACCCTTCTTACATGACCAAGAATTGCAGAAAGTCTTGTCACCAGTGCTAGGCAACAGCTGCAGTACAAGACATAGGATTGAGAGATACAAATTGCCATTTATATTTACATGAGATATAATCTCACTGAAAAATCTATTTTTCATTAAGTTAAATGTCAACTATTTTTGTATGATTTATAAATTAATTTAAAGAAATGTACTGTATATTATTCTTGTCTTCTTTCTTTCTAATTCGATTAAAAGTGTACAAATGTTACTGAGAAAAATGGTTATAGACAAGTTAAAGTAATATCTTTATTTGTAGATAATTCAAGAAATATTTTTCAATATCTCCACAGCTTACTTAGATAGATGTAGATATTAATGACATCAAATTGTTATATTTTTGTATAATTGTTTTAAGTCGATAATATTTCTTCTAATATTAAAAATTATATTAAAAGCAACAAAAATGTCGTAATAAATCATTAAATGTATGTACTTGAATATGTTGTAATATGTAGAATAATGTCAAAATTTAGTTGACAAATAACATATTGTGTGACACTCGCTACATTATATATAGATTAGTGTAGCTAGGATTATTGCCGCCTGGGGTGGGGGGCTTAGATTTTCGCCCGCCCACTTCCACGAAAAAAGAATCAAAACCTTCGTTTGGCTGAAAATACCAACCCCTCTTATACCACTGCACATAATATTGCCTAGAAAACTAAGGAAGCCATTGGCAGCTAAGGGAGCTAAGGAACCTGGCTTAAAACAAATTCCTAGAGAAATCTAAATTAGCTTCTCTCATTTTCTTTAAGTGTAGAATTGTACGAAAGGAAACAATTTGGCTCATGATGTTAGCCACACAAATAAACTTCCATCACTATCTGGCTGTATGTTAAATTGGGTTACAAACATACAACAACGTCACCAATGTAATGTTGTAGGGGCGTTACTACTACCACGATCACTCTTTTCATCAAATTTGTTGTTCTAGATTCAATAGGACGACCACTTAAAATTTACAGCTTTACAAGTTGTTCTGTTGTAGGGTTCGGTCAAGCTTCAACATTAATCTACACATTAAAAGAGAATATCAAGCGACAAGCGTGATTAAAAAAAAAACAAAAAACAAAAAAAAAACAACAACAAAAAAAAAAAAAAAAAAAAAAAAAAAAATAAAAAAAAAAAAATTAAAATTTAAAGCTTTACAAGTTTTTCTGTTGTAGGGTTCGGTCAAGCTTCAAAATTAATCAAAACAATAAAAGAAAAAATCAAGCGACAAGCGTGATTAAAAAAAAAACAAAAAACAAAAAAAAACAACAACAAAAAAAAAAACAACAACTAAACAAATGATTGAAACATAACAATGCTATTCTAAGACTTCAAACTCAATTGACAAAATGAAGGCAAGCCCTCTACGATAACAAACTCAAAGAGTTCTATAGATATATATATCTTTAACTAAGAATAAATAAATATAGGTATAGATATAGGTATTTAATCAACGTCACTGGACAAATGATGGCCCCTGAAACACACTCAGAGAAGTTGTGCCTGGTCATGCTAGTTCCAAGTGCTCGAGCGATCAACTGGAAACACCGCAGCCAGGTAGGCAGCGTGCTAAACTCCTACTGAGCCTAGGCGCAGTATTGCTACGGTCGATTATGAGGATCCAACAACTTTATTTCCAATTGTAATAAGGGGAAAGACTGCGATAAAGGGTTAGAAAAATGGAATAGAAAAAAAGGATAGGAGATTGGAAATGAAAATGGAAATAAGCGAAACGAAGCATGGGATAACCTGAAAGAAGAACGCAGCAAAACAGCGAACGTTGTCGACAAGGATCCCTAATCAGCAAAGGCGACTCGTCGACTCGTTTTTGTTTTCCTGCGTTCTTCCCCCCTTCCCCCCAGGTTTTTCCATACTTCGTGTCGCTTATTTCCATTTATTACCATTTATTTCCATTTATTTCCAATCTCTTACGCCAGCAGTAGACCGGCAAAATCTGAGACAAATCTGCTGCCCTAAAACTGAAATTGGTCTGTAGAAACGTTTTAACCAAATCTCTATGACAAACTTTCATTCTCCAAACTGATCTCCGTCCATTATCGTTCCTGTGAAGAGGGAGGAGATTGAACTCTAGACTTTTAAGATTGTTTTTACTACTTCAATCCTGTTCTTTCCAGTTAAAACATACCTTGAGGGAAACAAAAATAATTTCGTGCCCTCCCCCCTCCACCCCCCAGCCTTCCAAAGCCACCATCACTCATCTGGCGGTGAGACTAATTGAGAAAGCATTCTCAATGTTGACATCCCTGCATTTGTATTTTATAAAAACTAAGCCAAATTAAGCCCGTAAATGGAAGTCATGGCGATCTCATGCAACGCCACTGTTGTAAATAAAGTCTCATCCAACGCCACTGTTGTAAATAAAGTCTCATGCAATGCCACTGTTGTAAATAAAGTCTCATGCAATGCCACTGTTGTAAATAAAGTCTCATGCAATGCCACTGTTGTAAATAAAGTCTCATGCAATGCCACTGTTGTAAATAAAGTCTCATGCAATGCCACTGTTGTAAATAAAGTCTCATGCAATGCCACTGTTGTAAATAAAGTCTCATGCAATGCCACTGTTGTAAATAAAGTCTCATGCAATGCCACTGTTGTAAATAAAGTCTCATGCAATGCCACTGTTGTAAATAAAGTCTCATGCAATGCCACTGTTGTAAATAAAGTCTCATGCAATGCCACTGTTGTAAATAAAGTCTCATGCAATGCCACTGTTGTAAATAAAGTCTCATGCAATGCCACTGTTGTAAATAAAGTCTCATGCAATGCCACTGTTGTAAATAAAGTCTCATGCAATGCCACTGTTGTAAATAAAGTCTCATGCAATGCCACTGTTGTAAATAAAGTCTCATGCAATGCCACTGTTGTAAATAAAGTCTCATGCAATGCCACTGTTGTAAATAAAGTCTCATGCAATGCCACTGTTGTAAATAAAGTCTCATGCAATGCCACTGTTGTAAATAAAGTCTCATGCAATGCCACTGTTGTAAATAAAGTCTCATGCAATGCCACTGTTGTAAATAAAGTCTCATGCAATGCCACTGTTGTAAATAAAGTCTCATGCAATGCCACTGTTGTAAATAAAGTCTCATGCAATGCCACTGTTGTAAATAAAGTCTCATGCAATGCCACTGTTGTAAATAAAGTCTCATGCAAT
>CAXITT010000681.1:27604-56094 GCA_964033795.1 Lymnaea stagnalis | reverse complement strand
TCCAATACGCCATGCGTCACCACTCAGCTGAATCCAATACGGCATGCGTCACCAATCAGCTGAATCCAATACGCCATGCGTCACCAATCAGCTGAATCCAATACACCATGCGTCACCAATCAGCTGAATCCAATACGCCATGCGTCACCCATCAGCTGAATCCAATACGCCATGCGTCACCAATCAGCTGAATCCAATACGCCATGCGTCATCAATCAATCAGCTGAATCCAATACGCCATGCGTCACCAAACAGCCGAATCCAATACACCATGCGTCACCAGTCAGCTGAAACCAATCAACAATTCGTCTCCCATCCGCCATGCGTCACCATGCGTCATTCATCGTACAATATTTTGCTAACTTCTTTTACGCTTCCACCTTTTAATGGAAGTGTTCGGTTATCCCAACAACCCCAAAGTCCCAATCAGATCTGAAAAATTTGACGTTATTTTGAAAGTGATACTTGTGTAGAACGTAGCCTTAAGGCTCCTACACATTATTTAAAATTACACGAAGCCTTAAGACATGCTCAGAGATAGTACCACAGGACAGACCCTTCACATTTACAGGTATGAGCCTAACCAAGAGACTTCGTCTTAGTCTTGCTGTTTCGACTAGAGACTAAGCAACTAACTTACTTAAACTGAAGTAACAAAGCGTCTCACAAATCACTGTGCCTGGTGCAGCTAAGCATCCAACATGATGCACTGCGTCTAACATATGACTATGCCTGATGCAGGTAAGCATCTATCATGATGCACTGCGTCTAACATATGACTATGCCTGATGCAAGTAAGCATCTATCATGATGCACTGCGTCTAACATATGACTATGCCTGATGCAAGTAAGCATCTATCATGATGCACTGTGTCTAACATATGACTATGCCTGATGCAAGTAAGCATCTATCATGATGCACTGTGTCTAACATATGACTATGCCTGATGCAACTAAGCATCTATCATGATACACTGTGTCTAACCTATGACTATTCCTGATGCAACTAAGCATCGATCATGATGCACTGTGTTTAACATATGACTATGCCTGATGTAACTAAGCATCGATCATGATGCACTGTGTCTAAGATAGGACTATGCCTGATGCAACTAAGCATTTATAATGATGTACTGTGTCTAACATATGACTATGCCTGATGCAACTAAGCATCTATCATGATGCACTCCGTCTAACATAGGACTATGCCTGATGCAACTAAGCATCTATCATGATGCACTCCGTCTAACATAGGACTATGCATGATGCAACTAAGCATCTATCATGATGCACTCCGTCTAACATAGGACTATGCCTGATGCAACATATGACTATGCCTGATGTAACTAAGCATCGATCATGATGCACTGTGTCTAAGATAGGACTATGCCTGATGCAACTAAGCATCTATCATGATGCACTGTGTTTAACATAGGACTATGCCTGATGCAACTAAGCATCGATCATGATGCACTGCGTCTAACATAGGACTATGCCTGATGCAACTAAGCATCTATCATGATGCACTCCGTCTAACATATGACTATGCCTGATGCAACTAAGCATCTATCATGATGCACTCCGTCTAACATAGGACTATGCCTGATGCAACTAAGCATCTATCATGATGCACTGTGTTTAACATAGGACTATGCCTGATGCAACTAAGCATCGATCATGATGCACTGCGTCTAACATAGGACTATGCCTGATGCAACTAAGCATCTATCATGATGCACTCCGTCTAACATATGACTATGCCTGATGCAACTAAGCATCTATCATGATGCACTCCGTCTAACATAGGACTATGCCTGATGCAACTAAGCATCTATCATGATGCACTCCGTCTAACATAGGACTATGCCTGATGCAACTAAGCATCTATCATGATGCACTCCGTCTAACATAGGGCTATGCCTGATGCAACTAAGCATCTATCATGATGCACTCCGTCTAACATAGGACTATGCCTGATGCAACTACGCATCTATCATGATGCACTGCGTCTAACATAGGACTATGCCTGATGCCACTAAGCATCTATCATGATGCACTGTGTCTAACATAGGACTATGCCTGACGCCGCGAATTGTTTAGGTGAAAACAGTGGCCTTATTATAATTATGTAATTGCAAGACTTAGAGTTATAATATAGTCTGAGTAGAATCAAGTAATACTGAGTGGGCCTAGGGCTATAGACAGTCTAAATAGGATATAGTAATACTGAGTGGGCCTAGGGTTATAGACAGTCTAAGTAGGATCTAGTAATTCTGAGTGGGCCTATGACTATAGATAGTCTAAGTAGGATCTAGTTATACTGAGTGGGCCTTGGGCTATAGACAGTCTAAATAGGATATAGTAATACTGAGTGGGCCTAGGGTTATAGACAGTCTAAGTAGGATCTAGTAATTCTGAGTGGGCCTATGACTATAGATAGTCTAAGTAGGATCTAGTTATACTGAGTGGGCCTTGGGCTATAGACAGTCTAAGTAGGATCTAGTTATACTGAGTGGGCCTAGGGCTATAGATAGTCTAAATAGGATATAGTAATACTGAGTGGGCCTAGGGCTATAGACAGTCTAAGTAGGATCTAGTAATACTGAGTGGGCCTAGGGCTATAGACAGTCTAAGTAGAATCTAGTAATACTGAGTTGGCCTATGGCTATAGACAGTCTAAGTAGGATCTAGTAATATTGAGTGGGCCTAGGGCTATAGATAGTCTAAGTAGGATATTGTAATACTTAGTGGATCTAGGGCTATAGACAGATTAAGAGAAAACAAAAAAATACAACTTCAAAATGCCATGCACAAGACATGGTTTATTCTGTTGTATTTTCTTATTAAATTGATTTGGCTGTGTTGTCAAATAAATAGATACAATACATCAGCTTTTATATATATATATATATATATATATATATATATATATATATATATATATATATATATTTTTACAATTAGTTTATAAAATAATAAAGATATAAAAATTTACAGATAGATTTACTCTTCTCTATAAAAATAAAAAATATATATTTATATATATATATATATATATATATATATATATATATATATATATATATATATATAAATATTTGGACAATTAGTTTATAAAATACTAAAGACGTAAAAAGTTGCAGATAGGGTTACTCTTCTCCTTCTTCTTCTACATGATGTCGGCTTGCCCTCCATGCCTTGATCATCCTGGAAAGAAGACTGTGATCTTGACTAGGAAATCTGACAGGTTCAGTCATCTATCTTACTTACACAGACGGTGTGAAGACATTGACGAGACAGTCATCTATCTTACTTACACAGACGGGGTGAAGACATTGACGAGACAGTCATCTATCTTACTTACACAGACGGGGTGAAGACATTGACGAGACAGTCATCTATCTTACTTACACAGACGGGGTGAAGACATTGACGAGACAGTCACATCTTACTTACATAGATGGTCTGAAGACATTGACGAGACAGTCATCTATCTTACTTACACAGACGGTGTGAAGACATTGACGATACAGTCATCTATCTTACTTACACAGACGGTGTGAAGACATTGACGAGACAGTCATATTTTACTTACACAGATGGTCTGAAGACATTGACGAGACAGTCACGTCTTACTTACACAGACGGGGTGAAGACATTGACGAGACAGTCACATCTTACTTACACAGACGGGATGAAGACATTGACGAGACAGTCACATCTTACTTACACAGACGGGATGAAGACATTGACGAGACAGTCACATCTTACTTACACAGACGGGATGAAGACATTGACGAGACAGTCACGACTTACTTACACAGACGGGATGAAGACATTGACGAGACAGTCACATCTTACTTACACAGACGGGGTGAGGACATTGACCAGACAGTCACGTCTTACTTACACAGACGGGATGAAGACATTGACGAGACAGTCACGTCTTACTTACACAGACGTTGTGAAGACATTGACGAGACCGTCACGTCTTACTTACACAGATGGTGTGAAGACATTGACGAGACAGTTCATGCTTCTGACGCAGCGACGTTAATCATCAAAACTTTGATAACTTTTTAGTAAAGAAATAAAATGTATCTTCTTTTTTTATTTTTATATCATATGGAGATGAAATCTTTGACTTGGTGCACTGCCCTTGTTATATTTATGTTATATTTATACCACATAACTGTTAATTGGTAACTTAGCCGAATGTGATTGAATTTCTTAAAAAAATTATGTTACATTTTTTATTCTTATTTTTATTATTTTGACAACGAAAACAACAGTTTATTCAAGGAATATTTTTGTTTGATTGTTTTCTGCTATTGTATATGGAACTTAAGGATGATGTTCACATTCTTTCGGATAGTAATCCCATTACAGATTTGGTTTTTATTGTTAACAAGGCAAAACTTTAGTTAAATCAAAAATATTTAAATTTTTCAAAATCTCTTAGTTTTACAGAAAATGTGTATATTCAATTTTTTAAATTTCTTTGTATTGACAATATTGTTGTCTGCCATTCACACAAGTCTGTAGTATGTGATGTGGTTAAAATTATGTTTCTACTAAATGATAGGCCTGCAACTACATGTTTCTTATAAATGATAGGCCTGCAACTACATGTTTCTTATGAATGATTGGCCTGCAACTACATGATTCTTATAAATTATAGGCCTTCAAATACATGATTCTTCTAAATTATAGGCCTGTAACTACACGTTTCTTATAAATTATAGCCCTGTAACTACATGTTTCTTATAAATTATAGGTCTATAACTACATGTTTCTACTAAATTATAGGCCTGCAACTACATGATTATTATAAATTATAGGCCTACAACTACATGATTCTTCTAAATTATAGGCCTAAAACTACATGTTTTTTCTAAATTATAGGCCTTCAACTACATCAGGCTCGCACTTAGGAAATTCTGGGCCCCGTGCAGCTGACAGAGTTCGGGCCCCTTTCGTGTTTCAAACGTGTGCGTATATTTTAAAAACTCGTATAAGGGCAGACCCCTATCTAGCTCGGGCCCCTGACAAGTGCCGTGGTTGTTCCCCCACCCCCCAGGTGCGGTCCTGGCTGCAAAGTACCGGCGGTTATTAGTTTATTGTTGATCAAAGTACCGGCGGTAATTAGTTTATTGTTGATCAGAGTAGCGGCGGTAATTAGTTTATTTATAACGCAGCAGACTTCACGATGACGCGACGTGGCAGAACAGAGTGTGAAGAGATTACTACAGAGAACACTTACAACTCAGAGTGTGAAGAGATTACTACAGAGAACACTTACAACTCAGAGTGTGAAGAGATTACTACAGAGAACACTTACAACTCAGAGTGTGAAGAGATTACTACAGAGAACACTTACAACTCAGAGTGTGAAGAGATTACTACAGAGAACACGTACAACTCAGAGTGTGAAGAGATTACTACAGAGAACACTTACAACTAAGAGTGTGAAGAGATTACTACAGAGAACACTTACAACTCAGAGTGTGAAGAGATTACTACAGAGAACACTTACAACTCGTGTGAAGAGATTACTACAGAGAACACAACTCAGAGTGTGAGGACATCACCACAGAGAACACTTACAACTCAGAGTGTGAGGATATCACTAAAGAGAACACTTACAACTCAGAGTGTGAAGACATGACCACAGAGAACATTTACTGCCCAAAGTGTGAAGACAACATTTCTATTGTTGGCTGATGAAGGCTTTATGCCGAAACGTCCTTGTTTTTTGTCCTGTTACCTTATTTCAAGCTTCCACATACCTCGTTTCACTATTTCATTCTTTTACATAGCTTGAAAGCAGTCCCTTCATTTATTTATATTTGCCATTGTTAAGCCTGTCATTAACATGCTCGCTGAACAAAGCTGATGACTTGGACCAACTTCAAGGACCCTGTTAATGATTTCACAGACAATTCAACATATCGTGGACGGGACGATTTCTGGAGTTTGCCCCTTGCGGCATTTAGCAAAGTTACGCCACTGCGTAAGGGATCGTTTGGAATAACTATTGCTACTGCTACGCTAAAGCAGAAATTTTCCTTCAACGTGCCTAAGTTGGTCTTATGAAAAACCGAGCCTGGAAGCAGTGACGCCATAATTAAAGGGACAAAACTAAGTCAAATTAATAGGCAGCACAAAGGGACATCACTTGCTTCACAACTTTACAGCGCAGACATCTTTCAGGTCAACTGTATAGAGCAAATAAACCTCTTTGTCATCAGTAGGCATGTAATCTAGGGTTGTCACCAGTAGACATGTAATCTAGTCTTGTCACCAGTAGGCATGTTATTGGGTTTTCATTGCGGCTCCATTCAACTGAAAAATTAGACCCGATCGATTACTAACAACTGATAGAAGGGGGTGGGTCTGATGGACACGTCGGTAGAGGTAGTGGACAAAGCTGTCGCGTCTTTAAGTCCATTAAAAATTTATGTTTTTCGTTTAATTTGTTAAGCCCGTTAAAGCCGTTAAGGTGTTCAACCAAATTTAACGGTCGTTCCAATGTATGGAGCCGCGCGAAGTAATTCCCTTAAATCTCTGCCTTCCAGTCGTTTGTTTTGTTAGCCGTCAACCTGGCGGGCAATATTCCCTTTAAGCTGCGCGGCTACGCGGCCGCGCAGCTAACTCACAGACGCCGCGCAGCAGTTTTGAGTATCCGCGCAGCAATATCCATGTAAGTGTGGGTTTGTGTTTCTGGGCTGTAAAAATTTGCACACAAAAAAACTGATGCTGTAAAACTTTGCACACGACTGTATGATTTTGCACACGAACCAACAAACCTTAGAGGGAACATTGGTCGCCATTCGAGATTCGTCAGTCTTGCCTGATCCTTTGGCTGAACATCGACAGACTATTTGGCTCATTTTTTGGCCGGACCATTTGCCGATCTGCAGCTGACAAGTTTATCGTTCATCACAACAATTCAGTGGTAGGTGTTTTGTCGAAATTTTAAAATTAAATAAAATTTTCCAGACACTCTGCGATTCTATGTCAAAAGTTTGATTTTTTTCAATCGTCTTTTTTTTTTTTTTTTTTTTTTTTAAAATTTAATTGAGAAGTTTTAAACTGGGAGTTTCTCTGGCATACGGGCATTTCTTTAAGGCACAGGGCTCGAACTANACAGAGCTCGAACTATCTATCAGGGAGCTTCTCTGGCATACGGGCATTTCTTTAAGGCACAGAGCTCGAACTATCTATCAGGGAGCTTCTCTGGCATACGGGCATTTCTTTAAGGCACAGAGCTCGAACTATCTATCAGCAAACTACCTATCATCCAAATAGATAGAAAAGTGAGTGCACATCAGATAAATTTGGTTCGGAAACCAAATTCAACCAATTTATTCTCAGAGAGTATTTGGAAAAAATGGTCTTGATTTTAACATGTGTAACCCTTTTCTGGTAGCTCACGATTCAGTGTCATCCTGTCCAAGATGTGCTGAACAATGCATTTGATCTAGCTCTTTGAAAATATAAATTACTAGCTATAGCCCGCCAAACATTGGCGACAGCAATGCGTGAACTTCCCATCTCGTAATGTTACTTGACAAAACATGAACTCAAGTAACGCACTTTTAAGAATCCCAATATTTGCTACACCCCTCCGCCCTCGATACGCCAATGCACACATATTATTTCACGCCCATGAACTTTATTAATATTCTCATGTCCCAACCACTTTTAAACCGAATATTTTTTTTACACACAATTGAGACGATTTCATTTCCGAAAAGAAAATATTACGCACCAAACGCAATTGCGGGATTTAAATATATATATACTAGAATAAATGACCCGATGTTATCGGAATAATAATGGTAGTTCCTTTGCGATAATTTCTAACTGCTATTGCAAAAACTCATCACAATTCATAACTTTCAAAATGTAATGATATTTACGTTCCTAACATCATTAAGTTTTGAGTAGTGTTTATCTGCTATATATGATACGCGTATCCTACACCCTTTCACACCCCTAAACTACTTTTTCCCCCTCTAAACATGGCCTTAAATTACCCAGTCTAAATTATCACTAAATATATCACTTTTGTCACTAAAGAAATTAATTGAGTGACAATTACTACGCTAGAGAAATACTTTAGATTTACCCCTTTTCCTGCCCTTGAATTACAACTTTTCTCTCTCAAAATTTTTTTAAAACCTTATCTTAAATTTATAACAAAAACTTTATATATAATATAAATATAATTTGTATTACAGGAATTCGATAAATATTGGTATCTTTATAAAAAATGTACACATATTTTTGCCTTTTTAAAAAAATTATACATTATCTGAAAATCATAAAACAAAGAATTCTTTATCTAAGAAGAATCTCGCAACTGCTTTTCACGCCTATATTTTGACTGTCTTTTTAAAAAAAATTAAATTGTTAAACTCATAAAAATACACCTCTTTACTTTTTGCAAAGTAACAACAAAAATATATTTTCATTTTTAATAAAAAGGAAATATCCAATATTCATTTGTCAAAATTTACTTTTCAGGTGGGTAAAATAATCGGGTTTTGATATTCATGGATATACTTATACTTATACAAATGTACCCAAGATTTGTTAACGCCATTGCTTTTCTTAATTGGTAAACATATATTTATTTGTCACAAGAGAATTTAACATCTCTTTTTTCACAAATGAAACACCATAGGATTTAAATATATTGTCATCCACGTAAATATATATGAACCCAAGAAAGTTAATTATTAATCAAATTAATCCTTTATTTTGGGACGCATCTTGTATTGCCTTGGGCAAAATGAACATACCAATATTTGTAAAAAGAGAATGTAGCATCTCTTTTTTTCACAAATGTGATACCATAGGATTTAAATATATATTTTCATCCACGTAAAAATGTACACATCCTTTGTCCTATCCCCGACATGTATGTACCCAAGAGGGTTATATATATATCTATCATTTAGCTTAGTTTTAGTTATCGGGAATTATATTTTTTGCGCTAGTGAACTCATTATTTAACCACACTCTGGTGTATCTATATATAGCCTGCGTGGTGGTGGTGTTTGACCTTTGCTGGCGTATTATATATATAGATGTCTCTTATTGTGCCATGTGGCACTGTCGCGAATTAATACGTCACTTCATAAAACCAAAATAGCTGACCCATGGTGTAGAGAAGTTATGAAATATAGTGTACGATATAAAGCTCAAAATCACCTATTTGCCAGTGGTCGTATGAAACAAAACAAAAAATTACTAAAACAATGTTAAAATAATTGTGGCTTTTTCAATAGGCTGGTTTTGAGAAATGTTTTGTTGTTTTTTTTAAATGGGAAGCAGCCCCTATTTTAGCCGGTTCTTCAGCGGTTCTAATTCGGCACTACCTGCTTCTCATTTTGGAGGAATCCCATACTGCAAGAGTCGATTTCTTTTCCCTCTGTTTCAGACATGTCATATCGGCTTTTGCTTCTGTGTTTGAAGCTGGTGATGGTCGTGGCGGCACCAGCGATCAAAACCAGCTGGGACCAGGCAGCCAGAGACCACGTCCTAAAGATCCACAACGACTTGAGAAGTGGAGAGAAAGGATGCAGTGTGAACAAACTCGTCTATGGTATGAGAACAGGGTCATTCCCCCTTCTAACAACGTATATAAAGAGAAAATCGCACCTTGTAAAACATACCAGCTGACGGCTGCCTGAAATGACCCTTAAAACCACGAAAATATACGACTAAAATCTATACCTATATTTATTTTATTAAATAAATTTTTTTAACCGTTAATCGTTAAAACACTATACTATTTTTTACATGCTTTTCATATATTATTTACTTACTTATGCCTTTCTACCCCTTTCATATGTTAATTTATCTTATTTGTCTTATATGATTGTCACATAACATCGTCAGACATCCTTGTCACTCATCGTTGTGACATATGGTTCTTGGATGTTATCAAGTTATTGATGCCGTACTGGAGTACCCAAAATATTCTATAGTTGAAAATGCGGCCAAACTTGAATTTGTGACGAAATGGAGCCGCCATAAACATGTCCGTTTACTCACGCCGACCTACTTGGAACCCCACCCCCACCCTTTTTTCAAGGTCAGGACGAGTTATTTCCCCTGATCACCGTCTACCTCACTTGAAAAGTCAATGAATTGTTGAATATTAGAACCAAGAAGACGGTCAAGAACTGCCCTCGCCTACATACACAATGTCTCGTTTTGGGGGAACGATCGTTTTTACGTCACGCATCAAATTATTAAGATTATTGGAATCGGATATCACGTGGTAGGGATCGTCCAATAAGCAATTAGATTAGGATCAGTATAAAAGCCGTTTGATAATTAAAATATGTCTTTTCGTGATCGATTCCCAAGACAGCAGTCAACTTAGAGCACCGTGAAGCCGGCTTTTTTCAAGGCCCAGTAAGTTGTACAAATATTTCGATGTCATTTATTCTTTATTTGAATTTTTGCATTATTTATTTATTTATTTAGGCATTTTTTATATAGTGCTTACCTTAAAGCTCTAAGCGCTTTACAATTATTAAAAACATGTAAACTAAGTAAAAAAAAAATGAGACACTAGGATAGTAACTACTATACTATAGAAACAATTAAAATGGCTATAAAACGAGGACACTTTGGCACGTTTTGGCCTATAATACAGGATCAACCCGAGACAGAAAATGAGGCAGGGCAAGGAGGGTGCATCACAGGTCATAGGCGGACCTAAACAGATGGGTTTTAAGGGACTTTTTAAAAGTGGACGAGGTTTGACAATGACGGATGTGGAAGGGGAGCTGGTTCCAGAACGAGGGCCCATGGAAGCAGTTAGTTAACCATGTAATGTTTTAATGTATGTATTATCATTCTGATTAGAATGAATTTCTGGTCGGAACGAATTTAGTTGATTCGTTTGTACTTCATATTTTCTCAATGTTTGACACGTGCCTTCATCATAGCACACGTGGCGGCCATTTTGAGTTTTGTTTATTTAGGCTTCATCCCATTTTATTGGATGGTGATGTGGCAACTGGATAGTTATTAGCTATTCTGTTATCCATTACAGTTGATTGGATATATCATATTAATCCATCCTGTATATTAGTAAGTTATTGTATAATTATGTATGAAAAGATTCATTGCCACGTGTCGACGCTAGCCATCTATGATTGCGCCGACAATGGTCAAGATGAATAAAGCTATATGCAGAATGGATATTAACATTGGATAATTTATATCTCCTTTAACGCCTCGATCTGAATTCGTTGCCGTTGGAGAGGGATGTGTTAGTTCAAGAATATTGGAATAGTTGTTCCCTTCTTTGGTAGATCGCCGTACTACTGCAGTAAAGTCAAGCGCACCTAAGCAGCTGAATTGAGGAATCGGTGTACTGAGGCCTGAGTCTACGAACCCCGCCCAGGAGCCACCTCCGGAAGACCAATTCATCGCCTGCAACCAAAGGACCGCGTGCTGATGGACTTTACTCTCAAAGAGAAGTCTTACATACACCCACCACGGCGTACTGGGGAAGAGGTATCACAGAAGGTACAATTGTGACTGGTATCACCCACTCGCGTGATCGCCCTGAAAAGCGTTGAGCCCTGAAAAGCCACGTGGTAAAAATTAAAGAATTCACTTCTACCCTCGCATTACTGTTTCTTCCCCTTGCGTGAACGCCCGAGAATCCGCTTCTACGTTGAAGTGATCTCACTATTGTGCAAGATCTAACCAGATCATCAGAGCCGCTTCATAGGAGTACCGCTCTGTCAGCCCACTCAAGTGAACGCCCTGAGACGCGCTGGGGCCATATCGAAGTGTACTGCTAGTGACTGATCAAGCCAGATGATCAAGTCAGGTGTTCACGTCAGATGATCAAGTCGGATTTCAAGCCAGATGATCAGCATGAGTGACTGATAGATTAAGTGTGAAAGGACTGAGTTTATACAATTGAGATACAGGGCAAAGCAACCTTTATGATGACACATAGGCTATAGGGGGGGGGGGCATTGTTCATAATAAACTAAAACAGATAAATACCTTTGCAAAGCTGTTTTGCATATAATTCACCATTGTGCTACATACCTGTAAATAAATTAATTATTTCATTTACTAAATGGGGGTATAAAGTATTTGGTAGGTAAGGTAAAAATGATTGTGTTATTATGACCCTTGGTGTGTGAAATCGACATAACCTTATACCCCTAGACTTAAACAGATGTGACTCTCATCAGAGAGTTGTTCTCACACCCTTGATATAAAATTCATTTCACCACAGAATTAATAAACAGCTTGCATAGAATTAATTAATAGGTTACATAGAATTAATTGACAGGTTACAATAGAATTAATTGACAGCTTACACAGAATTAATTGACAGCTGACATAGAATTAATTGACAGGTTACATAGAATTAATTGACAGATTACATAGAATTATTTGACAGCTTACACAGAACTAATTGACAGGTTACATAGAATTATTTGACAGCTTACATAGAATTAATTGACAGGTTACATAGAATTAATTAACAGGTTAAATAGAATTATTGTTTTTTTAAAATAAATTTCATGTCGTTTTATGTCAAAATGAATTCATTATTCCACTTTTTTTTTTTTTTTAAAAGACAATGAACTTGAAAAAGAAGCCAAGGAAAAGGCCGAAAGGTGCATCTTCAAGCAAGAGATTAATGATGGGAAGGGACAGGTCTTCGCTCAGGAGAACAAAGAAACATCAGAAGAGGAACTGATCACGAGCGCCACCCAAAGATGGTTTGATGAGAAAAAGAATTACTCTTTGGGTCAAAAAAGTTGTAAGGATGCCTGCCACTATACACAGGTAATCTGATTTATCCCCACACACAGGTAATCTGATTTATCCCCACACACAGGTAATCTGATTCATCCCCACACACAGGTAATCTGATTCATCCCCACACACAGGTAATCTGATTTATCCCCACACACAGGTAATCTGATTTATCTCCACACACAGGCAATCTGATTTATCCCCACACACAGGTAATCTGGCTATCCCCAGATACAGGTAATCTGATATATCAACACACACAGGTTATATGATTTACCACTACACACAGGTTGTCTGATTTATCGCCACACACAGGTAATCTGATTTGTCACCATAAACAGTTATATGATTTTATCCCCACACACAAGGTAATCTGATCCATCACCACACACAGGTTATATGATATATCATAATATACAGATAATCTGATCTAACACCACACACAGGTTATATGATTTTATCACTGGACACATCTGATAAAGTCTTGTCACCAGTAGACACATGTAATCAAGTCTTGTCACCGGTAGACACTTGTAATCTAGTCTTGTCACCAGTAGACAGGTAATCTAGTCTTGTCACAGTAGACAGTTAATCTAGTCTTGTCACCAGTAGACAGGTAATCTAGTCTTGTCACCAGTAGACAGGTAATCTAGTCTTGTCACCAGTAGACAGGTTATCTAGTCTTGTCACCAGTAGACAGGTAATCTAGTCTTGTCACCAGTAGACAGGTAATCTAGTCTTGTCACCAGTAGACAGGTTATCTAGTCTTGTCACCAGTAGACAGGTAATCTAGTCGTGTCACCAGTAGACAGGTAATCTAGTCTTGTCACCAGTAGACAGGTAATCTAGTCGTGTCACCAGTAGACAGGTAATCTAGTCGTGTCACCAGTAGACAGGTAATCTAGTCTTGTCACCAGTAGACAGGTAATCTAGTCTTGTCACCAGGAACGTCTTTATTATTATTATTATTATTATTATTATTATTATTATTGTTGTTGTTGTTATAAGTGGTTTAATATAGCGTGGTACCCCAGCCTAGGGCTGGAATCACCAGGATGTACATACACTTTAACAAACATAATCAAAAACTTTAAAAAATAATGAACATACATTAATTAAATAAAACAAAACAAATGTATATTTAAAGCGATTGACTTGTCAAGCCATGGGCGGCACCCAGCAGCATCGTTTTTCGGTCAGAGGTCAGGATAGTAGAGTTTAAAGAGATGTTTTTTGAGTGCAGTTTTGAAGGCTGCAATGGTCGGTATATTGCGGATGTGTAATGGAAGAGAATTACAATGTTTGGGGGCACAGAAAGAGAACGATCGTTCACCGTATGTTTTTGTGCGAGTCTTGGCGACAGAAAGAATACGCGCGTCTGCGGATGAGCGTAGCTGTCGAAGGGGTGAATAGACAGAGAGCAGTTCGGTTAGATAGGAAGGGGAGGAATTCGAGAAAATGTTGTGGCAGAGAACAGAGAGTTTTTAGTCAATACTTGCTTGTACAGGGAGCCAATGAAGTGAATGAAGTAGTGGTTGTGACGTGATCACGTTTTTTTCGCCTTTAGAATTAGCCTAGCGGCTGAGTTTTGAACCTTTTTGTAATTTTTCAACCATGCACTAAGGCCCTGATCCCTCTATGTGCCCGGAGGAGTGGAGTGAGAGTGCCAATGACCCCTGGTGGCCAAATTGTCTTAAACTATGCCCTTAATAGTGAATTAAACGATAAAATCCCATCTACTTCCAATAGAAAGGGGCGTCGAAATCGTCTTAATTGTGCGCCCCGGGCATCGATTTTTCCTGGGAACGGCTCCCTATAGCACCCCAATCAAGTAATGTTATGAAAAGCGTTATGGCTTAGGTTTGCCTATGCGCCTTGACCAGTTTCTTTCAGTTTTTAACTGTGCTCTGTTTCTTTTCGCATTATCATTTGTTCCTTTTGCTGAGGAAGGCTCTTAGCCGAAACGTTCACATGTTTTTGTCCTGTCTTTTGATTCAAGCTTCCCCATACTTTGTACAACTATTTCATTCTGACGTTCCAGCAGTCTACACGTCACAAAGCATCTGAATTAATGGCATCATTGATCAATGGGGTTGGCCATTTAATGGCGAAAATCTATTAATAGAGCATCCGGGCATACAGTCTGGCCCATCTCTCAGCATCTGTTCAGTACTTCTATGTTATTGTGAGCTTAACCTAGACGAAAACATGATTACAACTTTATTCTGCAAAAGCTTTTACGAAACAAACAAAAAATTGACTTGTAAATTGTGGAGAGTTCGGACCACGACGGCGCCGGGGGCGTCAGATCTCGCAGCAGGGTTACCGGCCATCTGACCAGGTACAGCCGGTGCCATATGACCAGAGATCACGATCGACTGATCAAAGTGCCGGGCGGTACCGGCCATCTGACCAGGGTATTTCCCTGGGACGACTGGTTGCCGACTGATCAAAGGGGCGGGGGATAGTGCGCCTATGGACCAGGGACTTATAAATAGGGACCTCTGGACGGGACGGACGGAACGCGGCCGGACAGAGAAGCTGATAGCAGGGAGAACTCGGACGGTATGAGAAGAGGGCAGTCAGAGTTGCGAGTTGAGAGAAAGTATAAGCGAAATTTCAGCCTAATAAAGAACAAGATTATAATCATCAAATGTTATCGCCTGAGTTGTTTCCTTAGTGAATGCCAGATATAGATGAAGGTTAGCAGAGAGCAAGCAAGGTTTCCTTACAATATTAAATGTAGTAACATTACGTAAAGCAATGTGACTTTTTACTGTCTTAGAAATGACTTAAAAGTCAACTACTGCTCTATACCATTAACATCGGATGTCTATCTAATTTGATCAGATGGTCTGGGCAAGCACACAAAAGGTCGGCTGCTATTCACTGAGATGTAAAAACGATGCCTGGAACTTTGTCTGTGTCTACACACCCAAGGGCAACACGAACGGAGGAAAACCGTACGAGAAGAGCTGCACCGAGAAGTGCCAAGGAGGTCAAACAGAGGAAAACGGACTTTGTGTTGTTGGGTCCGAGGGTAACACTGGAGCCGGAGTCGGTGTCTGCAAAGGTGAAGGATGTTCTGATGGCGCATCCAAACGGCCGACTAGATCGGAACCCGATGGTGAATTTGAACCGGAGAGGGATTCAGAGTCTGAAGGTGAATCCGGACGATCGAGGGTTTCAGAGTCTGAAGGTGAATCCGAACCATCGAGGGTTTCAGAGCCTGAAAGTGAATCCGGACGATGGAGGGTTTCAGGGTCTGAAGTTGAATCCGGACGATGGAGTGGTTCAGGGTCTGAAGGTGTATATGGACGATGGAAGGTTTCAGAGTCTGAAGTTGAATCCGGACGATGGAGGGTTTCAGGGTCTGAAGGTGAATCCGGACCATGGGGGGGATCAGAACATGGAGGCGACCACACTGCAGGTGGAGGTGGTGGTGAGGAGAATGATTGCAAGGATGAGAACGACGATTGCTTTAGGCGGTTTCTGCATGGCCAATGCACGGAACACGCTGAGTTATTGAAAAGCCGCTGCAGAAGATCGTGCTACTTCTGCCAAAGTGTTTGTGCAGACTCTGACGCAAGCTGTCCCAGTAGAGCCAGAAAGGGGGAGTGCAAGAGCAATGCGTCAGTCATGAAAAGGGAATGCGAGAAATCGTGCAAACTTTGCGCCAACAAGGGCGAGTGCGACGACTATAACGAGAACTGCCGCGACTGGCACGAGGCAGGCTATTGCATACATGACCCCGCCACCAGAGCATTGTGCAAGAAGACATGCAATACGTGCGAGACGTAATGATGAAAATATTAACAACAAAATTTTACCCCCAAGTAAATATGTGTCTAAAAAAAACAAAAACAAAAAACAAGTTGGATCAAGTCAGACTAAACAACGGAGTTTAGTCGTTCAATCTTGATGTTACTAAGTAAGCATTAAACAAACCGTAAACAAAAAAAAACAAAAAAAAAAAAATAAATAAAAAAAAACTAAGTGTTGCGTGTATATCATTGTTAAGTATTTTTTTTTAATTTGCATTATTGTAATGGTACGGGATTTTTCATAATATATCATCTAATTTTAACAACTGATATTTGGTATGGGAATGGTTTTTTTTTTTTTTTTTATCAAACTTTGTAGATGAAAAACATCATAGACTAAAGTTGTTATATTTCAACCAAAATAATACGTTGGATTTTTCATAATATATCATCTAATTTTAACAACTGATATTTGGTATGGGAATGGTTTTTTTTTTTTTTTATATCAAACTTTGTAGATGAAAAACATCATAGACTAAAGATGTTATATTTCAACCAAAATAATACGTCACAAATACAAAGTACATAGCAACAGCTACACAATTAATCTCCACACCAAAACACGCAAGGAATAAACAAATCATACTTCATGCATCTTCCCACTTGAATAAAAAAACGGAGTGGCTATAGGTACCCGGGTACCTATATTACTACTTGGCTATTCGGACCCAGCTGGTCACATGAGGGCTTTACAATATTCAGTTGGTCACGTGACGGTTATGACCGAATACTTCCTGTTGGTTTGCCATTGATATGGTGGACTAGCGGACTGGACCGTACCGATAGCCAATCAAGGAAACAGCGCGCATGCGCAGAGAGACTGGAGAGAGTGTGTGTGTTTATGAACCGTGTTCCGGACGCAAGCAGAAAGTCAACACCTGATTGAGAACTTGTATCTATGTATATATATGTTTATGTTACTTGTTTGAAATAAAAACAATGAAAACATAACAAAATGGTGGCCAGTATAAACATGACAGTGCCGTATCGACCAGCATCAACAACACAGTATGATGGCAAGTATTAACTCAGTACAACCGAGTGATAGTTTGATACGCACGAATGAGTTCACGGGACGGAGGAAGTAAATACACAATGGAGTCAAATCTGACCCAAGCTGACATTATCCAGAAGCTCATACAGCAGAACGAGTTGCTTTTGAAACTAGCAACAGGTAGTACGGCTACGAATATGAAGTTTACACATTTCAATAGTAACGAGGAGACGTTCACAGACTACTATGCCAGATTTGTGACCTTCGTGTTGGCAAATAATGTGCCAAAGGAAAGGCAGGCACACATTTTTTTAACAAGCCAGACGCCAGAGCTGCATAAAATGTTATCAACCATCGTACAACAAAAATAACCACCACAAAATTTAAATGACTTGAACATAGAAGAAATATATAGAATAATGATGGATCAATTTGACTCCACCAAATTTGTAATCAGGGAAAGGTTCAAATTTGGTCTGATACTAGTAGAAAACCGGGGGGGGGGGGAACAATCAAAGAATTGGCAGCTAGGATCAGACAGGATGCAGCGACTTGTGAATTTAGTAATATAAAAAATCCTCTTAGATGAAGCTTTACGAACAAGATTCATGTGCTCTGTAAAGAATGAGGCCGTATTGAAAATTTTGTTTAGGATGAAGGACACTGAACTGTCATTCAACAAGGCAGTAGAAATAGCTGTTGAAACTGAGGAGGCAGCGAAATGTGCCAAAGAAACAGTCCGTGAAGAAACACCTATCAATAAAATTCAGTCACAAAGAAAGAAGCAACATCAGACAGCAGAGAAATTTTCTCCATCTCAAAGACAGGATTTTCCGAGTGGAACTTTGTGGCAGGTGTGGAGTAAGAGGCCATAAAGGAAATGTCTGCAGGTACAAAGACATGATCTGCCGCTTTTGCCACAAGAGAGGACATCTAGAAAGAGTTTGTCTAAATAAGAAAGAGAATGCTCCAAAACAGAAACCGATTCATCTAAAAAGAATAAGAAGGCAAAACCAAATAAAAACTATCCCGCCCATTATTCAAGAACTCATTTTAGGAGGAAAGATGTTTGCATTTGAAATTGACACTGGAGCCGGAGAAAATTTTATGTCTGAGTCTGTTTGGCGAAAGCTGGGACAACCCACATTGAGCCCAGTAGCGGTCAAGTACGAGTCAGCGTCTGGTGACCTACTTAATGTTTTGGGAAGTGTGCAGATAAAGGCTTAAGCAGGGGAAATAACTACAAATTTGTCATTTGTAGTAGTAAGAAACCACAACTTAAATTTGTTAGGAAGAATGGCAAAAAGAACCTCAAGATTTCGATAGACGCACTGTTTCAAACAAAAATAAATCACATTGCTAATCAAAACTCATTGAGTAAAGCTTGTGAACAAATCTGTAAGGAATTCCCGAAGCTGTTTGAACCTGGTCTGGGGCTATTGAAGGATGTGGAGCTAGAAATTAAGTTCAAGCCAAATGCACAACCAATTTATGTGAAACCTAGAAATGTTCCATTTGCAGTAAAGGCAGAGCTAGCAGAGGCTTATGAAGCTGGAATATCCTCAGGAGTATGGCTACCAGTCTGTGGGGACTATGCAAAAACTGTAAATCAACAGTTAGAAACACCTGGGTACCAAATGCCATTACCAGAAGACCTCATGAGGAAGTTAGCAGGCGGACATTATTTCTCAAAAATAGATCTAGCTGATGCTTATAATCAGATCAAGCTGGCTAAAGAATCCCAAGAGAAATTGGCACTAAGCACACATAGAGGTGTATTGCTGCAAACACGGTTACCATTTGGGATTACCTCAGCACCGGCATATTTCCAAGAAATCATGGACAAACTTACACAAGATTTGCCGGGAGTAGCAGTGTACATGGACAACATTCTAGTGAGTGGAAAGGATGAGGAAGACCATGTAATGAACCTTCGCAGGTTATTACACAGACTGAATAAAAATGGATTACAGTGCATGAAGGAAAAATGCATTTTTGCCCAAGAATCAATTGAATGTTTAGGGCATAAATTATCAAGCAATGGCATATCAAAAGGAGCCAAAGTAGATGCAGTTATATCCATGCCAGCACCAACAGATATTTCCAGTCTACGGTCATTTCTTGGTCAAGTGCAGTTTTACAAGTTCTTACCAGACCTATCAACTGTACTTGAGCCATTGTATTATTTAACCAAAAAGAACGTATCATGGAATTGGAATGCAGAACAAGAAGAAGCTTTTAGGAAAGTCAAGAAATTGCTTTCTTCTGATACAGTTCTAGCTCACTATGATCCCACTATAGACATAGGCATATCCTGTGACGCCTCTAATGTTGGCATAGGAAGTGTTCTGTTCCACAGATATCCTGATGGTAGTCAACGCCCTATTGCTAACATTTCAAAAACTCTCACAGCAGCACAACGCAAATATAGTCAGATTCAAAAGGAAGCACTCTCAATTATTTTTGCACTATCAAAGTTCCATCAATATCTTTATGGAAGAAAGTTTGTGTTGGTGACAGACCATAAACCACTGATAAGTATATTTGGTTCAGGAAAAGGAACACCAGCACTGGCAGCAAATCGTTTAGCTAGATGGGCTCAATATGAGTCAATATGACTATATCATTGAATTCCGTAAGTCAACTGAACATTGCAATGCGGATGCTCTTAGTCGTCTACCCTCAGTGCCTGATGACATTTTTGATGTTGAAGAAAGTGAAGCAGGCATGGATTCTGTATGTATGATCAAACAAATCAGTTTACAGATCAGACCAACAGACCCAGCAGTCCTTGCTAAAGAGTCACTTAAAGATTCTACTGTGTCTACAGTAATGAGATATTGTCAAGAGGGATGGCCTTCCTCTATAAACAAAGAACAGTTGAACAAGGATGCAGCTAATATAGCAGCTTTAAAAATATTCAAGACTCACTCTCCGTGGAGTCGAATTGTCTATTTTATGGTTCGAGAATTGTGGTACCAAAAATATTACAAGCTCAAGTTCTCCAAATCCTGCATACAGGACATTTTGGAATTGAGCGGATGAAACAGTTAGCAAGATCATCTGTATATTGGCCCGGACTTGATACTCAAATCATGGAGATAGGTCGAACATGCCAAGCATATGCAGAACACGCCAGAGACCCAAACAAAGCAAGTATCCACCCATGGATGTTGCCAGAAAAACCATGGAGTTGAATGCATATTGATCATGCCATTAACTTTAAGGGATCACATTGGCTGGTGGTGATAGATGCTTATTCAAAGTACCCGTGTATCCACAGGACAACATCTACATCGACCAAAGCTACCATTGATCTTCTGGAGGAAGATTTTGCTCATTTCGGCTATCCACGCACCATAGTCAGTGACAATGCTACTTGCTTCATCTCAGAAGAATTTCAGCATTGGTGTAAGGAGAGGGGTATCGTACATCTTGCAGGCGCTCCCTATCATCCTGCTACGAATGGAGCTGCAGAACGACTGATTCAAAGTTTCAAGAGTTCACTAAAGAAATTCTCATTACCTTTAAAGGAATCTCTACAAGACTTTCTGCGTCAGTATCGTAAGACACCATTGGCAAGTGGATTATCACCTAGCCAACTGCTGAACAATCGGCAAATAAGAACACTTATTGATACTCTAGTTCCTTCACCTGCTCATCGAGCACAGGGACAGCATCTTAAAGAAATAGCCGTACGCAATGGGACACACAGAAGTCCTAGTCGATCATTTAACCGGGGAGATCCATGTTACGTCAGAGTATATGGAACAACAACAGTCTCTAAACCACGATGGGCTCCCGGTACAATCATCCTAGTTATGGGTCCACGTCTCTTCAAAGTAACGATTTACCAAATGGTCCCATTTGGGAGAGACATTTAGACCAACTTCGCTCCAGGTACGGGGCAGAAGAAGATTCAGAACCAGGTTTGGATATAATGACAGGAAGTCTTTATCCAACAGCTCAGGCAGCCCTGAGTCATCAACCGACTACACATCCAGCAACTCTAAGTCCACCTGAGAAGAAGATTAACCCTCGACATCCAGGACCTTCAGACTATGTCATACCCAGAAGATCTCAAAGACAACGTCGAGCACCATTGTTACTGGACTTGTAATTGTTCGGGGAGGTGTTATGGTGGACTAGCGGACTGGACCGTACCGATAGCCAGTCAAGGAAACAGCGCGCATGCGCAGAGAGACTGGAGAGAGTGTGTGTGTTTATGAACCGTGTTCCGGACGCAAGCAGAAAGTCAACACCCGATTGAGAACATGTATTTATGTATATATATGTTTATGTTACTTGTTTGAAATAAAAACAATGAAAACATAACAGCCATCTTAGAGCCATTACTATCAATCGAGAGATGTGCCATATTTTGAAGACTTTCATGAACCGGTAGCGTTGAAGAAACACGAAGAACAATGTGACGTACATCTAAAAGCAAGTAAGAATACGTTTATGTTTATAATTTTATTGTATTTTTTAATTCTATTTTAAATATAGTTCTATAGATAATCTACCACTTGAGCGTCGGCCAAGAAAAAATCCAACACCCACGTCTTTTCAATTTTGCTCTAACAAGCCACATTCTTTGTGCACTGTAAAATAGCACTTTTTAAACAATCTAATCGATTTTTGAAACCTTATACTTATACAAGAAGACATACCTCATTAACTTCACTTGACTCTATCAAAACAATATTTAATTGATACAGCATAGACGCTGCACAAAACCAACTGCTACTGTAATAAGAACAAGTAGGCTACTTTAGTAGGTTGGAGAACTAGCATTACATGCCATAATAAACACACATCTTTACATTTTCTCTTAACACCTAGCATCATCCTAATCCCCCTTCCAATAATAAATATTAGTATCTTGATCCTTTGAATGCACTTTATATAAAGATAAATCCCACAAGTGCATGTAAAAAATATCAAAAGACTGTATTGGAATGGTTAGTTTCACTGATTAGGTTAGGGTAAAGTCTTGCACATTCCTAATTTAGTTAAAATAAGATAAAAATCCCTAAAAAATATAAATTTCCTTCTGACATATTGAGTGCATTTTTGCTGTAAAAGAAATAATTAAAAAATGCAAAAGAGCATTTAGATGGATTGCTTCTTATATTTAGATTCATCTGTCGCTAGTAGCATACATTTTTTTGGTTAAAATCATTGTAGTAATAATCAAGAGTTACATCTTGCAGGTTAGAATTATATTACCATTGATCTGTGACAAAAAATCTTATTTAAATTTTTATAGATTCACTACTGTAATGCAGTTGTAGTTAAAATCTTGCACTGAGCTTGACTTGACCATTTTGAAGGTTTTCTTTTATTCATTTAACACCACCTCCCTAATTCCAATAGTGGTTCGACTTTAACTATTTAATAGATTAAATAAACAAAGCTATTCAACTTTCCCTTAGAGAACCAGGAATTTTTTGTCGAAACACCCATGCAAACATGGCTGGTGTAAAAGCAATGATTACACCAAGTGTGTGATTAATTTTTTTGGTACTTTTTATTATGGTAACTTTCAGGTTAAAAGTGTTCATAGGATATTGTCTTCATATTAATGCAAGCTTGCGCTCTAATATAATAAAGTTTCTGTCTTCTACTAATTCATGTATTATTTTACTTCCAGGTTAAAGTTGTTGTTTTCACAGAGATCACTTGAAGACCCCCATCACTGCCAGAATTCACAGCTGCTCTTATGATGAATGTGCAGGAGGAATCATGACATGCCAGGACAATGACTGGTCAACATTTTACTTCAGGTAAATCCAGTCCTTTTTATTGTATTTATTTTTTATTACCTATGCCACTAATTTAAAAAAAAAAATTTTGATTTTATTTTTTTACATTTTAACTTGATGCTTGATTTATCACACTGGGTAATAATCTTGAGGTAACTTGCCATTATTGGGATCTTGGAAATTTATTCCCAATGGATCATAAGCCAACCAGAATCTTAGTTTTGGCTAGGAAAACCCTGAACAGTGTGTAATCTGCTTATTAGTGTACTCTCTCAGTTTTGGCTGGGAAATTATTTTAAAGGTTTTCTTCGAAACCTTAAAAATAATTGCTTATTAAAAGGACTTAAAACTATTAAACATTCAGTATTATGTATAACAGCGACTCACTTCACTTTTCTACATATATATACCGTAACCACACTGAACAGAATCAGTCATATGCTCACACCTAGACACAATCTTATTGTTTTCTATAATAGAATCAATGCACTTGGTGAAAACATCCTGTGACCGACTCAAAGGCCCACTTATACCATTGAAATATTTTTTGTGTAAATAGGCCTTTGAATAGGGATCTACAGTACATGTTGATTTTTGATTGATAGCCATGTCTAGACTTAATTATGTGTTGATCATTCTTAAACAACATCCAAAAATTCAAATTAAATAATTATAATAATAAGTATGCCAATAAATGGGAGAAATAGAGATAGATAAACAGATCAATTTGTTAATGCTGATCATTAGTAGGGCCCTGGCCTGTTTCACCACATCCTTCCATTCAGACATCATCATCATCATAGGTGCTACAGCCCGTCATAGGGGCCTGGTCTGCTCGTTTGCTCTACATCCTCCCTTTTAAGCTGATCCATGACTTGACACCTTCCAGGTGATTTTACTCCTTTACAACTCAATCCATATCAGTCTTGGTCGACGGATGAGCCGTTAACCCCTAGGCGTCTGTCTGTAGATCACTTTTGCTGCTCTACAATCTAATATCCTCTCACGGTTTCCTGCCCAAAGCAGCCTGCACCTTTAAATTGCAGCAACTACGGATGGTTCCGGTACTGAAAATGTTCATTAGGAAATTGCATCAGCGGGCTGTTGAGCTAGTACATTAGCTCTTTATGGCCTCCCCAAAGCACACACACCCTCACTCCCCAAATCTGAGTTATCGGGTTGGGAAGAGGAACGTTGTAGATTTCCCTTTGCCAGGACAGCCCCAGCCTGCACTCACTCCATTGAGTACCAGTACCAGTGGAGGTCACCCCAGCACAAGGACATCCGGTAGGCGGGTGTCGGTTCTCACAGCATCAGGAGTCGGGATTGTGTATTTACATCCTAAAATCTTACCCTGCCCATCCCTGGGAACGCCCGACAGTGGGTTTCTACCTTGAAACTAATTTATGAAGCAGCTGGGACAAAACGGTTGCCTAGGTACAACTACTTTAACTGCTATGTAAATAGAACCACCTCATGCCTCGTATCCTTAAAGGGCAACATGTAATCATGCTCCCTACCCTGTTTCTGCCGTTTTATTTCCAGCTGCAGATTTTCCACAGCTGGTAGCCCTTTAAGTGCTTCCATTTTTGGCAGATACTCTGCACGCTCTTTGTCTGCCAGCACAGGCTCACGCAATAATGGTGGTTTTGGTCCCAGTCTAGCGCTAGGGGGCAGCACCTCTTTAGCCAACAAGCCACTACAAACTTGTCAACCAGAGCCCGAGGGAATATATATACCCATCCATCATTATCTAACACTGGACTGTATATTTTTCTGAGGATTTTCCAAGTATTGAACAGGTTCTCTTCTTTTGTCTGGCTGTTTTGCATTACCATTGGTCTTATGATAATAAAAGTTGTGTATAGGGCCATAGTAGCTTTCCTTGAGAGATTTCTGCTTCCTAGTTGTAGCTAGTGTAGGCCGAAATAAGAATGGCCTACTTTTATCCTTTATTTCATCTCTGTCATTATTTCGTCTGTCTCTCGCTCGCTCACTCTCTCTCTGGTGTGCTTGTTTACTTTGCTTTTGTCACCTGTGTGTCTGATACGTGACGTTAACATACACTTTGTATTCGCTACATTTACCTTTAGAGGTAACTCTTCTAATTCATGGAATGCTTAAGTTATATCAATGCTGCTTCTCCCTGTTAAAGCTATGTTGTCTGCATATGCCAAGTACTGCTCTGGTTGGGCTTTTTAAAGTTGGTTGGTGTCCTGATGGTTGAGATTCTGATACATTGTTTTTGATAGTTCATCCTGTGCTCACATGTATGTTTCTCTGGAAGTTGTTTGTGATAGTTCATTTGGTGCGCACATGCATGTTTCTCATAATGCTTTCTAAAGGGATGTTAAATAGGATACATGCCAGTGAGTGTCCTTGACTCAGTGGCGCTGATTAATATGAAAGTTCTTCAAGTACTCTTCCTGTCTTTTTTGGAGGTAGCCATCGTCATGTATAAACCAGGTAAGTTTATTAGAAACTCAAAGTTTCTATAGTTAGAAACTTCAAGTTTCTATAGTGCACTTTGCAGATATTTCCTGTCTAAGCTGTTGTGTAGTCCACATATGGTTGGTGTATGGGGATGTTGTATTCTTAGCATTTCTTCTGGAGACATCTGGTGGTCAAAATATGATCTGTGGTGGGTCTATTCAAATTAATAGTCACCTAGAATATGTTCAATAAACCTTTTCAGTTTTCTTGCTATTAATTTGTTGATGATTTTGTAGGTTACATTAATTAGGAAGATTCCTCTGTAATTTGAGGATTCAAGTTTAGATCCTCTCATGTGAATTGAGCGCAGTACCCCTTTTTATTTGGCATTTCTCTTCTTCCTGCCAAATTCTTGATATGAACCTCTATATCTGTCTATGCAGTTCGTTTTCACTTAGTTTTATAAGTTCCACAGTGATAAGGTCGGTTCGTGGGGCTTTATTATTTTTCATGGTAAAGATCACACTTTTTGTTTCATAGTTGGTTGGCTGCCCAAAGGGTACAGTTCTTGTGGTAGTTTGTAATCCTCATTGGCTCCACCATAAAAGCCATATAGCATCCCTTCAAATTGTTGTGCCCATCTAGTACCTTTTCTGTGATCAGTTCCTTATCTATAATGCTGATCACTGATAGGATTCCTAATAAATGCTGCTAGTTGTGCTGTATGCATGAATAAACAAATCCATGTCTTAATTGAAAGCTATTTTATTTTATAAAAAAAATGTGATAATTAAAACATTTTTATCTTCCCTTATTATAGTATAGGCTATATTTTAGAATGAAAACCTAAAAACATGTTAAAGTTTAGACTGTAGTGATTTGAAGAAGTTGTTTACCATTTGTGCTGGTCGTCACTGTCCATCATATACATTTGCCTTTGTAAAACATATAACACAGTATAGCTTAAATTTCTTTTAAAACTTTTTCACAGCACTCCCATGTATTTCCAAAAATCTTGTTTAATCTGGGCCTAGGGGAGGGGGGTGTGTTTAGCCAGCCTTAGTAAACAACACGACTATATTTTTTAATTTTCTGAAAAGGGGATGCAGTGTAACAATGCATCTTTTTTCAGGTTTGCTCAGTTCCTTTTACCTAACCTGATTGCTACCATTTTTTTGCTTGTCTTGCTCTCTCTAATCTTCAAACTGCACCAAGTTGGGTGTCACCTTGTGATGTGTATGCATAATGTGGGGTGTGTACATAAGGTGGGTTGTATGCCCCACATTGGAAAACAATTCCATTAACCAAAGAGATGTTTTTGTAGAATAGATTAATTATGTAAGCCTATAATATTATAATTCATCATAAAATCACCTTTCTCTTCTAACTTGTAAAATTAGTGTAAATCATTTGTTCCAACGCAAGTGAATAAAAAGCAAAAAATTAAAAAGTATGTCATTCAACACGGCTCCTCAGGAATAATCATTCATTTTGAGCATGTTATAAATCTTAATTTGCTGTAGTTACTGCAGTTATTAACTCTAAAAAAAACATAGGTGTAATTTTGTCTCATAGGTGTAATTTTGTAGCTAAAGGTAATTGCATGCTCTTATATTGATATTAGGTGATGCTCTTTAATTGATATTAGGTGTTTGTTCAAAATATACTTTCCAAAATTTATTTATTATTATTTTACTAATACTACAACAAATATTCATTTTTCAAAAGAATAGACTCACTTTGTGGACAACGTATCAATCAAGGAAATAATGTCACAAAAAGTCACAATTATAATATAAAATAAAATAATTTTCAAACATATGCATGTAATTATCACTTAAAAAATTATTAGTAAGAATTAAATAAAAATAAAAGCTAAGAAAAAAGGTACATTTTTATTTTATATCAGAGATATCGATCAGATTATCTAATCGGTCATCCAGATGATGCATATACATTCTTGAAAACAATTTCTTTCTTTATTAAAACATAAAAATGTTTCACAAACAAAGGATCTGATATATCTACTCTGACCCTTTTACCCTTGTTTTGGAAATGTAATTTAAATTTTGTTTGTTATTGTCATGTTTCAGGGCACATGTAAAAATGTCAGACTTTAAAGTAACCGGTACATCGTCAAAGATAAGATAAGATTCTGTTATGGATCCAAACAAATGGAAATGTTTTATGATTGCATTGAACAATTTCAGCACATATAAAAAACAATTTGACACAAGACATTTGAAATACATTTTTCACTAGCAGCCATTCAGTGAGTTCTCTTAGCCATATCAGGGATTTATTAGTTCTTATTAAGATTTGTGACTTAAGGGGGAGCACGCTGGTAAATTCGTACAGATTAGGGAACAAAAGAATTCGTACCGAACGGACCAATCCTAAGTATCTGTGATGAAGAGGGTGGGTTGTATCATCCAAAATGTGTTTAATTTTACAATAACATCTTTCTTCAAATAGTTCTTCCAGTGAAAGATGTTTAGTTTGCATTATGTTCCTAGCTTTATTGATAAGTTGGTTTATGTGGTGTTTAATATCAGACGTTGAATTCCCACACCAGCAGGTAATACTGAAATTGAGCAGGCTTCCAATTGTTGAACTGTAGAATAAGTTTACGCCGAAATTGTACAGTTTTTT
>CAXITT010000681.1:9834-26367 GCA_964033795.1 Lymnaea stagnalis | reverse complement strand
GGAGGAGCAGATGAACGAGAGGAGCAACCTGGAGCAGAGGTCAGTAATTGTAGACCAGGAGAAGTAAGCAATGTGGGGGTTTGAATTGGGAAAAAAAAGTGTGGGGGGGGAGGGGTAATTAATGTTAGATGGGACACTTTTTCAAGGTCACTACACTTTACTGAGACCTTAGCATGCCTCAAATTTGAAATACCCGATACTTTTTTAATGCTTTTTCTATAAGGGAATATGGGAGGTGCTGATATGAAACCTTTTGGGTGTTCAGATGGGGAGTGGGGCAAAAATGGTTGTGAAGAACTGCTGTAAGTGGTGGAGGATGTACAATATCTTAACAATAATTATAATCATTGGTCAAAACTAACAGCCCTCTTTAGCTTAAAGTTTAACTTTATTTGAATAAGTTTGAGAACCACTGTGCTACTGTGTTAAATGTGAAGTAAATTTTGATAGGTAAAAAGAGTTCGAAATGATACTAATCAGAGGCGTAGCGAGGATGTTTGGGCGCCCGGGGACAAAATTTGGGCTCAGGGATAAGGTTCATTTTAAAGTGCCCCCTTTTCTTGTTTTTCAACTCTCAAACCCGTTGTTTTTATCAATAAAATTTCAAAGCACATTTTGGCGCCCCGGGACATCTGTCGTCGCCCCCCCCCCGATATTAATACACATTCTAGATTTATAAAGCATTCCTTCATGAGCTAATCATTCTTCAACAGGAATGAATGTTCAAGAGCAATCACAAGATGAATAGTCGAGAGAAACCACACCTCAACAAGACATGCTCTAATGATCTTCCATCTCATAGAAATCAATCCATTACATGACAACTTTGGACAATAAGGTATGTTAAATTTTACTATGAAATGAATGAGCGTGATAAGTTGGGCCACCTGGGTATAGCAAATAGTAAATGTATAGGAAATGTTCAACATTAATACAGCAAAATATTTGGAAAAAAATACCTTTACCAGCATAACAAACGGTCGACTATACTACTTTAGTGAAAACTTGGGCATAAACAAAAATAGTAAATTATAGAATGAGCAATAGTAATTATTATTTAAGATTTTATTAAATGTAATGAAACGAGCAATAGTCATTGTTACCTGTATTTATCAAATTAAAAGATGAATCAAATTTCATAGTCATTATAAAAAAATATAATTATTTAGAGCAGTGGTTCTCAACCTTTCTAATGCCGCGACCCCTTTATAAAGTTCCTTATGTTGTGGCGACCCCCAACCATAAAATTATTTTCATTGTTACTTCATAACTGTTATGATTCGTAATGTAAATGTCTGATATGCAGAATTCATTTTCATTGTTACAAATTGAACATAATTTAAGCATTAATCACAAAAAACAATATATTGTGAAATATTAATTTCTGATTACAAAGAAATGAAATTTTGTCTTGAAGCATGGTGTAGCATGGGTAACAGTCTTAATTTAACAACAGTAAACTACTTTGCTACATTTTGCGACAGTATGCTAAAAGCCAACATCAGTGCCAAGGTTTAGATTGTTTCTTTCTTACCTGATCAGAAATGCTCAGAATAGTCTTTGCACGAGCACAACGAAGATGATCTTCCACAAGTCTACTTCTATCTTTAGGCTTGATTACCAACAAGCTGGAAAACCCTGTTTCACAAAGATATGTTGTTGGAAAGAAAGAGGAAAGCGCAACAGAAAAGGGTTTGACTGCAAACACTTGATCCAGAATTTTGTAACTGGCATTGTAGAAAATCCTGTACTGAGCAATTTTTGTGGAAATTACGCGACTCAGAAAAATCTTCAACTTTGACTGAATGGACTTATGGCAAGTGCAAATGGGGTGTGAGGTAGATTTGGACAGTATAATGAAATTTCATCTGTAAGCATGTGCAAGTGTTCCTTCACAGAATTTATCATTGTAATTCCTTTGTCTGGTTCAGTATCATGAAACAAGATAATATGGGCAACATATACATTTTATTTTCATCCAATTTTTTTGGCCAAAGCTGAAATTAAAATTTAAATTATCACATCTTTTTAGGGAAATTGTAGGATGTTGCAGTGAAAAATTTAAATCATTTAAGATGGCGAAGATGTCAACCAAGTAAGCTATTTTCTGCAGTTCACTTTTATCACTAAAAAGAGCTTCAAACTGCGGTCTTGCTTTCTGATTTAAAAAAGTTTTGAGTTCATCACGACACTCAAAAACAGATTTTAAAACGGTTCCTTTCAACAACCATCTCATTTCGGTGTGAAATAGCAGAGCATTGTTCGACGCATCAACTCGTTGCACAGTCGAATGTTTAAAGTGCTTGCCTTTACGAAATTGACAGAACTTATGACAGCGTCTTCATAGCTAATATTTACCGATTAATCAATCAGTAAGTCCCAATGACTTTTTGTGACTCATTCAGTATTAAAAGTTAAATCCATATCGATATCCTAGCATAGCTGGAGCACCATCTTTGCAAACAACCCAAACCTTCTCCAAGAGATATTATGATCTTTCAGAAATAAATCAACCCTGTCAAATACATCACGTGCAGAAAAGAAACATCTTAAAGTCACCATCATTAATATACCTCACATAAACGAGTAACTGTGAACAGTTTGCAATGTCTGTAGATTCATCAAGCTGGATACTAAATATTGGAAGTGGAGCAGATTTAATTTCCTGGATTACCTGATCAACAGACATGTCATCTGTTTTTCTACCGACAGTGTCGTTACGGCAATTGCACTCAGCTTCGAAACAAATTCGTCTATAATCATAATGAAAATTTCTGACATTTCTGGTGTTTTAGCCGGACCAAATCAATCGGTCCCTGTAACTCTGGCAATCCCTAAACTTCATTACACTCAGAACTGATGCTTTGATTCCCAACTGCAGTAGATCTGAGAATGAAAGATTGTGCTCTTTGCGAGGAAAAATGCTTAATTAACATTTATTAACATTCATGCTCCCATCAAAGATATGGAAGGTTGGGGAAAAGAATCCTTTTATGAGACACTGGAAAAGATCTACAAAGAGGCACCACGACATGATATTAAAAAGTGAGTGACGACTTCAATGCCAACCATTGGCAAGGTAAAGTCTGCATAAAGAATCCAATGACAATGGGATCCGACTCATAGACTTTGCTTCAATAAAAGAGATGTCAGTTAGCAGCACCAAGGTTCCACTCAAAAAATATACATACATAAAGTTACTTGGAACTCACCAGATTGAATTACCCACGTTTTAATCGATCGTTTTAAGGATCAGACTAGACATACTAGATGTAAGAAGCTATCAAGGAGCAGATGCGGACTCTGACCATCTACTTGTAAGGGTTAAATATAAGCAGAGAAGAAGCGTTATTCACAATGGCCAAAATCAAAGAGAAAAGTGATTACTAAAAACTTTCCAAAAATGATGTAACAAGTAGAAGCATCACAGGAGGAAACGGGAAAACAACATAAATGAACAGTGGGATCGGGTTAAAAAAATGCTGTGAAAACATCAGAAAATCAGAAAAAGTAGGAGGATTGCAGCAATCAATAGAGTAGGCTGATTTGATCATGAATGCAGACAGACTGTTGATGAAAGGAATAAAGCCAGAGGAAAGCCATAAAAATGTTTAGGAAGAAAAAGAAGACTCATCAAGGGAGGGAAACATCAGAGCAATGTACATAAAGATAAAAGATGAAAAGAATGGATACCAAGCCAGACCACAAATGTGTGAGAGCCAGAATGGAAATGTTGAGGACATAAGTGCAGACAAGATGAAGAAACTCAACCACCAAATGGAGGACCAGACCTTTTAATAAACTATTCAACTCTAGAAGAAACTTCATACGTAATTAATTCTATGAAAAACCACAAAGCCCCTGGAGAAGATCTCATCACAGCAGAACTTATAACTAAAATTTGTCAAGAAGAGAAAATTCCAACAGAATGGCAAACAGCACCAATAACCCCACTATACAAGAAAGCTTCCAAACTTCAGTGCACACACTACAAAGGAATTTCCCTATTAAACGTTACATACAAATTACTGACAAAAGTAGTTGCCAAAAGGCTACAGCCTTTCACTGAAGAAATACTAAGTGACTTCCAATGTGGATTCAGACAAAACAGATTGACTGATCGGATGCCTATTAGAGAAATGTTACAAAAATAATATCCCAGTACATCAATTCTTTTGGCGTGGCTATTCTCGACTTCTCAAGCTCCACCACTATGGCATTACCGACAACCTTCACTCCTGGCTCTCAACATTCCTAACACAACGTACCATGTAAGTAGTGGTAGACGGCGTCCGATAAGGGAAAGCTACCGTAGACTCAGGAGTTCCACAAGGCACAGTGCTGGGCCCCCTTCTCTTCCTCTGTCACATAAACATCTCAAGTGAGGCTGTTTGCAGATGACTGTCTTGTCTACAGAGAGATAAACGGCTACGATGACCACAACCACCCCCAAACAGATTTGAAGTGCCTTATGAATTGAGCGGATAATTGGGGCATGAAATTTAATGAAACCAAATGCTACACAATGACCATCTCAAGAAATAAAAACATCAACCTATAATGGTCACCTCATATAAACAAAATTAAAAAAAAAAAAAGCCAAGTCCATCCTTGGTTTCATCCGAAGAAATCTCTCACTCGTCCATCCACTACTAGAATATGGTGCGATCATCTGGGACCCACACCTTAAGCAAGACGTGGACAAGATGGAGCGAATTCAACTTATTTGGGTGTATTTTATAGCTGGAGACTACAAATCAACCACTTCTGGCCTCTTAAAAATATTTGACACACCACCCACCCCCCACATTCTTATATAAAGTGATCATGGGACTGGTGCCAGCCATCTCAGCAGGCACGTACCTCACCACGCAGAAGGATCAGAGCAAAACGATCACTAAGCCCTGACTTCACCACTGACAATCCCATAAACAATTACACCCGAAACATTAGAAAATGTTTTAGAAAATGTTTCAAAGTGCCTCAGTGCACAAGAGTGCAGTATAAACAATCTTTCTTCCCACGCACAATATTAGCATGGAACCACCTGGACAATGCCACTGTGAACTCGACATCGGTCGAAAGCTTAAGGCTGCCCTGGCATCAGCTAGGAGCTGTTAGAATAGCAACATCCTACCCCCAACCTTTGCATGTCATACATGCTATTTAATCTAAAATTGGATAGAGTTATAAAAGTGGTTCTCAACTTTGCTAATGCTACAACTCTTTAATACTGTTACTCATGTTGTGGTGACCGCGCTACTACAAACCGGTACTTCATAACTGTAGAGTATGTGTGTTTTTTTATAGTCTTAGGTAACCCCTGGGAAAGAGTCAAGGGAAAGAGTCAATCGACTCTCAAATGGGTTGAGAAGGACACATATTGACATCTGAGGAAAACCCAAGACCCTTCAGTATCTTGCATATGCTGATGACTTATTCAGCACTGTAAGGGAAAAGTAGGAAAGATATATCAAAAGCCTTTATTGAATAAGAAGACTTTATAAAATGGATTAGCTATAGAATTTCTAGTTTAAAAATTAACTCATGCAAGTTTGAACCTCGCTATGATAATGCTTCGAGCATAAAGTCATTAAAATTAAAAAACACACTTTTGAAAAAGTAAATCAATTCAAATACCTAGGATCTTTATGAAATGAAAGAAATAAAAGTAAGAATATCGGCAGGAAATAGGGCATACTTCAGTAGTCAGAAAATTTTCAAAAGTAAAAAGATATAAGCAAGTAAAACTTATGGGAGAGAAAAGTTCCCAAGAAAGCCAAAGGTGACCTCATATTACCACTGCTCAGGTTAATGAAGTAATCCAAATGTATTTATATTCTATCTTTGGTTATTTTACGAGAGTTAAAAAGTTGTGCATGACTGATTATCTTTTTTTTATGCAAAGGGTCATTTGATTGTAGATATGTATCAGACTTTGAAAGTAGTATTAGAAATGAGTTTAGCATATTACAAGCTGGTGACCAAGGAAGTGAAGTTCATATGAACCCATAAAGTGTCATTGGTGAGGGATATTATCAGTAAAGTCACTGAAGGAAATTTAAAAGCCTGTGATTTGCCAATTTAAATAAAGTTACATAATTTAGAATAATTAAATGAGAGCTTTTAAATTTCCTTCAGTTAAAAGAACGAATTGGTTTAAATCTATGATAGGCATTTTCAATTATATAATATGATACAAATAAATTCAAGCATAAGTTTAATCACATTTATCATTACATCTCTTGTTTTTGTTATGTTGTTAAATACAGCGAAATTAAAATTGAGCTCTAGTTATTTGAGCTCAATCAAAATATTTCGATGTAATTAACAACATAACAAGAGATGTAATGATAAAAACAAATGCTTGAATTTATTTGTATCATATTATAACTGAAAATGCCTATCATAGATTTAAACCAAGTCATTCTTTTAGTATGGTAGCAATTAATGATTTATCTTTTGGGAAAGATAAGAAGCGATAACAAAGCTTAGAAATATTTCTTTTATTTTTCAGATGGGGTTGACAAAAACCATGAGGGAAGACGATGGCGCCGAGCAAGAAGAAAAGTCACATTGCTTTAATAAATAAATGGTGCTCATTATTGTATGTGAGGCAAAGAGAAGATATGTATATTGCTTCAATAAATAGATGGTGCTCAACTAATTGTATGGGAGAGAAAAAGAAGATATGATTGTAATATAAATGTATGAGAGACTATGTATATTAAAGAAATAAATAAATATTTGAAGTTTTTAAAATTTATTTAATTGAAAAAAGAAAATGAAAACATGAATGCTCTTTATTTTAGGGGGAGAAAAACAAAAATTATCCACGCGAGACCATCTCCAAAGAGATGAAAACATGAATACTCCTGGTGATATACAGTGAGTTATCTTTACAAAAGAAACTTTGGTAACTTAAGGACTTGGTGAAATCCAAGCTACCTAAAAAAATGGGGGTAATAAGGGGAGAGACTGCACTCAGGTTAGTAGAAAATAAAATGAGTAAAACAGAGTAGGGTTAAACCTGAAAAAATAAACGCAACAAAACAACGAACGTGTCGGCAGAAAGCCTTCGTCAGCGAACAAAACAACAGAAAAAATGGTATCAAAATAAGAAATAGCACTTAGCTGGTAAGTAGTATCTGTGGGCAGCAATAGATGTGTGGCAGAAGGAAAGTGAGTGAGAGTTTAAATATGCGGGGGAGAAAAAAGTTCACTGTGATAGGTCAGAACGTGGAGGGGCGGAGCTAGGGTCAAGCTGTGAACAGAGACATAACATTAATCCCATCTCCCTTTTTTTTTTCGCCGCTGCATATTTAAACTCTCACTCACTTTCCTTCTGCCACACATCTATTGCTGCCCACAGATACTACTTACAGCTAAGTGCTATTTCTTATTTTTTATACCATTTTTTCTGTTGTTTTGTTTGCTGACGAAGGCTTTCTGCCGACACGTTCGCTGTTTTGTTGCGTTTATTTTTTCAGGTTTAACCCTACTCTGTTTTACTCATTTTATTTTTTACCTAAAAAATGTAGGCACCTTATTCCACCAAGCCCTCCAATTACACATGTTACAGGCAAAGTGTGAAAAATCCAGGCATTCTATAAGATCTACTTCAATTTAAATTTTTATTTGTTTATAAAAAGTCCAGGCACTAAAGCATAGACAATGCTACTGGATATCTCAACAGTCAATCTATAGAATGCCTGGATTTCATACTTTTCCTGTAAAATACAAATCAATCCATTATTTATGAACATTTGCTATTTGTCTAAAAACCACCATAATCTTAAGATCTCGCAAAAAAAATATTTACAATGAATTCACATTGATGGTGTTTAGTTTTTCTACAAAAGACATTTGTATGTTTATCACATGGGGGACTTTGAAATCATAATTCTGCTTCTGCATTGCCCTGTTATAATTTTAATGCTTGTCGCCAAATAATTAAACCGTATTTGTGCACAATTGGAGTCTCATCATTTGATGACCAGCAATATACAATATCACACACCCTTAACGATTCTAGACAACATATTTACAATGGTGTATGTTCAAAGTCTTGAAGTACGTTCACACTACCAGAGAAAAGAAATAGTTACTAGGATTCTTGCCTTTTAAACAAGATTTGTTGAGCGCTGAACCAAATATGATGAGACTGTTTATGTGACTTGCCAGCTTGTAGTCACAGAAAGTTGAGAATCCATGTAACAAATCTGCAGTGTGAATGTACCTTTAAAACTACACCATCTAACACCGGGTACATTTGATGACCAACATTGTATACGTCCTTTACTAATACTAGACAATATAGATCTACAAAGTCTTATGCCTACAACAGACCTGTTTACCCTCGAACTCTTAAAATCACACACTTATCATCACAAAATTGTTTAATACCTTATATTTATAGTAAAAAAAAATAAACATTCAGTCTATATAATGTTTACACCTCAAAATCATACATAGTAAACAGGTCTGCTACAAAATCAAATTTCAAATACATGAAAAGTCAGATTCAAATTATAACATTTAAAATTTAAGGAAACAATTATAATTTTCAATAAAATCTTTAAAAAATCATGAAAAAATTAAGATATTGGTTCACAAGTTCATACACACATTTATTTAACATCTTGAAGGGGTTGGCACTTTATTCAGTTAAGTAAAACCATCCATACAATAACTATCAACAATAAAAATAATGGTTCAAGTTGTTGGCACTGCTGGTGGTCAAATGTTCATGTTGTTGGCACCACTGGTGGTCAAATGTTCAGGAAGGAAACACTATCTGTTGTCCAATGTTGAAATTTTGGAAGTCAGGGAGTCTTAACTTAATAAAAGATAAAGACTTACCTATTCAGGAGTGTCTCTGTTAGTGTTACAGAGAAAAGAAATCTTTGTGGTATCCAATCACGGATGTATCTCAGTTGTACCCAATCATAGATGTATCTTAGTTGTATCCAATCATGGATGTATCTCAGTTGTATCCAATCATGAATGTATCTCTGTTATACCCAAACATGGATGTATCTCTGTTGTACCCAACATGGATGCATTATCTCAGTGTTACACAATCATTAATGTATCTCAGTTGTACGGAACCCAATCATGGATGCAGTATCTCAGTGTTACACAATCAGATGAATCTCAGCTGTACCAAATCATGGATGTAGTATCTCAGTGGTACCCAGTCATGGATGTACATCAATTGTACCCCAATCATGGATGTATCAATTTTACCCCAATCATGGATGTATATCATTTTTACCCCAATGATGGATTTAGTATCTCAGTGGTAGCCAGTCATGGATGTATATCAATTGTACCCTAATCATGGATGTAGTATCTCAGTGGTAGCCAATTATGGATGTATCATCTTAGTCACACTTAGTGGTACACCATCATGAATGCATCTCAGTCTCAGTTGTAAGGTACCAAATAATGGTTGTAGTACCTCATTTGTACCCAATCATGGATGAAGTATCTCAGTGTTACACAATCATAGATGAATCTTAGGTGTACCCAATTATGGATGTAGTATCTCAGTTGTACCCAATTGTGGATGCATCTCATTTCTGATGACCAAAATTAAAATTGAGAATAATATCAAAAATATTTTATTATCTATATTTTTTAAGTTTCCAATATATTATGGCATATTTTTGTCTTTATTTCTCACTCTTTCAAACTGAGTATCATTTGGGAGCAATAAAAAAAACTTACTAAATCTCATGTAAAATAAAACTAACTAAAAACTGGAAATACATTTACTTAATAGATATTCAGTACCTGGGTCAATGAACCATGAAATCAAGAGAAATTGTTTTCTATCAGATCACTTCTTGGAGGAAATCATCCAATGTGTTGATAGAAACAGGGAAATCATCCAAAGTGTTTATAGAAACAGGGAAATCATCCAGTGTATTGATAGAAACAGGGAAATCATCCAGTGTGTTGACAGAAACAAGGAAATCATCCAATGTGTTGACAGAAACAATCTGTAAATAGAGAAATTATAAACTTGCTTGTCTAGTTTTATATTGTGTATTCTGTATTTTTGAAAGGGTCGGATTATAGGTTAACTAGACGTAAGCCCATGGCCTCAATAATCTCTTGGGCAACTAAATTTTGAAGCTTAGTTTTATAGATTCCAGGGCTTACTAAACAAAACAAAAAACTTCAAAAATTAATGATAAAGGATTTATTTTACAGTCCACTTGATGTCCTCTAGGATACCACATTGAAGCTAAATGTTTATTTTTATTATATATTTTATGTATTGTAGTTTATTTACTTGTCAAAACGTTTTGTTTTTTGTTACATCCTTTTATTCAGATTTTCGCATACTTGGATTAGCTCATTTCCTTAGATTAAATATTTACATTCTGATGTTAATGAAGAAGGCGTTTTGACCTATATTTCCATATATTTTTATGAATTATAATTATATACTAAGTCCTAAGTTTTGTATTCTTATGTAAATCAAGTCAGATATATTTGAGATGGCAAGGTATAAAGCTAGTCCTATGAAATCATTTCTCCATCACAAAAATGGTCAATGTTTCTAAAACTAATAAGTTCAGTGTCTTGCATTTTCCCATGACTACTGTACCTCTCCACGTACCCAAAAAAATATTTCTCATCATTACCGGAGCTCTCAATGTACGGTACCGGTACCCAAAAGAATATTTATCATGACTACTGTACCTCTCAATGTACCTTAAACAATATTTCCCACTTAACTTATTCCCCTATTTTTGTATGGCCTGAATATTTATGTTTGATTTAAAAACTTTAGCAATTTATGATATATTTTTAATGATTTATGTTATTATTATTTATAATTGTCTATAACTTTTTAATTCTTCGGTGACATTAGTGTTACAAATTTTATATGTTAGTAAGACTGTCAAAAGAAAATCCTTTCAACTGCCCTTGAAATTTTTAAAGTGAAGTACTGAACAACAAATTTAATATTCTTATAAAATTAAGTATTAGAAATTTTTTATGTGCATAGTGTAATAACCTGTGCTAAAATGTCTTCAAAGAAAAAACCACAAGAAGACAATCCTAAGAGAGAAAAAATAACTATTGAAAAGAAACGTAAAATCATTGAAAAGCGAGAACAAGATGTGAGCGTGGCTAATCTAGCGCGCACTTACAATCGGTCAACATCAACGATCTGCACTATTTTCAAGAACAAAAACAAAATTAAGGAGATGGAAGCTTCAAAGGGGGTGTCAAGAATGTCTTCGAAACGGTTACGTATTCTTGATAATGTTGAGAGGTTGCTTCTAATATGGATAAACGAGAAGCGATCACAAGGTGACACTATTAATGAAAACATTCTTTGTGAGAAGGCGAAACTTATTTTTGCCCGATACAATTTTCTAGATTGTATTCCAAGTTGTTACACTCCTTAAAAATTCATAAGTAATTTTATTTGAAAAAATGTTAATAACATTTTTTGAAAAATTAGTGTTTTTTCTGCATGGAACGCATTATTGTATTTTACATTGGTTTGTATGGGAAAAATTGTTTCGTTTAACGAGTGTTTCGCTTAACGAGTAAGATTCTGGAACGAATTATGCTCGTTATGAGAGGTTCCACTGTATTTATTTATTGTAAAAAATTAAAATTAATTTTATGGATTACACAGACTCAAATAATCAATAAATAACAACCAAACAATCATGTTCATAAGCCAGTTTAGACGTTTTTTCCTTCTATTAAATTATGCTTGGGACTGTACAAAAAAAGAAAACGCCCCCAAAAATGAGTCATTTTCGCATGCTTTATATTATATACTTTATATAATTGCAAACACCAGGGCCAAGGTGCTAATTCCAACTACCTCGTGGATGAGGGCAAGTATGAGAAAGGTTATTAAAAAGGAGACTAGAGATACCAGCAATTACAGTCTGTCTCCGGGTGTATTACACCCAGTTGCGATGGAAAGGGTTTGAATAGATATATATATTTACATTGACATTCTTTAAAGGCTGCGACTATTCGTACCCGGGTACCAGAAGTGAGAGATTGGGATACGATTGTAAACTTACTTCTTCAGTTTTACTAAAATAAACTACCACAAATGACATCCGAATAGCTTGAGTCTAATGGTACCCGGGTGCGAATGGCGGCGCTGCGTACTGGGGCCATTTTGACTCAGTGCTATTAGGCTGTCATTTTTAGTGGTAGTTTATTGCAGTTAAACTGAAAAATTAAGTTTACAAACATAATTATATGATAGTCCATTCAATACCTCCTTTTGTCTTACACACCCAACAATAAAATTTTAAATAATTTTTTAATCCAAACCTCTCACTTCTGGTACTGGGTACGAATAGCCACTTTGTTCTTTAAAAAACTAAATTTAGTAAATTAAATAGCTTGATTTTAATTTAATTAATCTTAATTAAATTATACCTATGCCTACTATAGCATAGTGCATATCATATACTATGACATAATTTGACTTCACACAGTACTCCACCTCACACACACAACAGTTCAGAGCAACCAACTAATGTTTGGAGCATATTGAAAGGACGAATGCCATGGCATCTTTTGGGTGTTTATTATAGTGGCAGTGAATTAGGGTTTAGTTTAGGTTAGTGTTAGGTTGGGGGATCGATTTTGATTTCATTTAGGGTTCAGGTTAGTTAGTTAGATAGGGATCTAAATTAGGATTACGGTTCAGGTTAGGCATAGGGATTGATTTAGGGATACATTCATCAAATTCGATAAAATAGTGGCATTCGTCCTTTAAATTTACCAATGTTTGCTTTGTATCTTGAAAAATACTGACAAAGTTATATATTTATAGTCCACAAAACAATTTAGGAAAAGTTATTCAAACCATAAAAGAATTCTTTTTCTAAGGAAAGCTAATAAATGTATGTTGTTGATTAAATAAAAACTTTTGTTATAAAAGAGTACTCAATTAGAGGCAACTCAAAAAATTATTTTATCCATCAAGGTGACAGCAGTTAGTTCCCATACTTTCATAAAAGAATTAGGAACAGTAACCAAGTTAATACGATCTTTCACCAAGGTCACAAGAGTTAACTTTCTTGAAGCGAATAAATAAAATTATCGTATACTTAATGGGAAGTTATCGCTGTCGTCTTTAAAGCATCTGTTTATTATAATGGTTGCTTCCCTTTGACCGTATTTCGCAAAATTTATCGGGAAAAGTATCTAATTTCAGACATTTATGTTAACGGTGTTCAGTAAATTAACACTAAATTCTTAAGCTAATATAATTGGATTTGTGCACTTGTTACTTTTCTGAAATAATTTTACATTTTTTAAATATCTAAAATACATTTTAATATACATTTTAATAGAAGTAGTCAAAATGACTTTTATACTTTTAAAGAGAATTCTTCTGGGATATCCTGTTCATCATTATAATAAATTCAATTTTTTTGTTGTAAATTTGATTTTAAAGCATGTTTTATTTTTGTGTAAATAATTTATTAAGAAAATATTAAAAAATACTTTCTATTTTTAATATTTATAAACTGATATGAAATTTAAAGTAACAGAGATTTATACCCTATGATTGTTAAATTATTTTTAAAATTTCAAATTAGTTTATACATTACTAGTAAGGCCAGTTACTTTATACTTGTTAACATTGATAAAAATTAATAACCTTTAATTTGGGACATATTACCCAACCCTTGCCTTGCAGGCTATCATTCCAAAGAGCTCATATAGAAAGTTCAAATTCAAACATTCTGATAATGGTAAAATTGATAATTCTAGAGTTATACTTATGTCATGCTCCACTTGGTTCTTTTATCCCCTGACACTGGGATTTTTTTTTTTCACCTTATGGATCATCTTGGGGAATCGAAAGCACATTGTGAACATAAACTTTTAATTGCTACAAACTGTTTTTGGTGTTAAATAATGTCATGTTTAGTGAGACTTTTTTATTTGTTCTTTGAAAATTGTTTTAAATAGCCATAAATACTATAGCAATCTTTTAAAGATAGAATATTTTTTTAAAGTATTTAATGGCTTCAATCGGACATCCCTCCCCCATCCTACTTTTGTTTTTTAAATTCGCCACCCCTAATTACTGGCTATAGGTGAAAACCTTCTTATCATAATCATCAAAAAATTCATATTTACTACTCATGTGATTTTGTTAAATCAATCATTCAGTCAAAGCCACCTCTTTTCCTTTAACTAAAAACTATTAATTTAGTTCTTAGTACATTCTTTATTAGTGTTGTAATAAATATGATTTGATTGTTAAGCTTTCCAGCCTTAGACCATGTCTGTAGAATTTGTTTGTTAGTAACTTTTACAGTGATGTGTCACTAGTTATTTGATTAATAATCAATTGTCTCGTCATGTGTAACTAATGATTTGTTTGTTAGTCACTTACCTAATTATGTGACTCTAGTGATTTGTGCTATTCAATTGTCTAGTGATGTTGGAAATGAATGCATTAATTGAATCTTTGTCTAGTGAGGTTTTTAAATGAAAGCACAAGTTGAATAATTGTCCAGTGATGTTCGAAATGAATGCACAAGTTGAAACATTGCCTAGTGATGTTATTTAAATTTAAGTTAATATTTAAATTTATTTAGCTTTAGATTGTGACAGCATCAATAACTTTAAATACATTAATATGTACTGACAGGGTAATGCTCAGGTCACACGATCAAATTCCTGTCAAATTTCTTCAATATGCTTCAAATTTTAGTATGAAGGCACTATTTTGTGTGTGGTTTCTTTGTTGAGATTTTGTTCAAAATTTGATCAAATTCTAAGTAAGAAAGTTTAGTCTCTTAACAGATCATAAACCATTAATGGCACTAAACAAAAAGAGAATAGCCAATAACAAGATCAACAGATAGTCTTCAATACTCTATCAATTGAAATAAAATCAATAAAAGGCAAAAACAACATTGTTGCTGATTTTTGGTCAAGACAAATTGAGTATAAAGAAAATGACAAAAACATAAAACATATTGAACTTATGTGGATTGTCATACCATACTATAGTTATTCTATATTTATTTTTTTAGTATCAGTAATGTGTGTAACAGACCATGTTACTTATTCATATGACATGGATTTTTTCACAGGACACTAACATTTGCTCTCACGGCACAAAGGCAAAGTGATTTGAAGGAAAAGAATAGAAACACGAGAAAAAAGGAACTAATTTTTATAGTGTATGGAGAATTCATTTTTTCTTGAGTGAAGGGAGTGAACGACATAATTTTAATGGAGAAGGTTGACATGTTGTATTTTTCAGATGGATTTAATGAATTAATTATTAGATACATTTTTGTAAGTGTATGGATATATATTTTTCATATTACACTATAAATGTTCGAACAATTCTGATGTCAAGGAACCATGTGATATATTTATCAAATATCTTAATAAAGTACTGTGTAATTTTCATTGGACCTTATTACTTCTTGGCGGAGAAAGAGACAGTCGTTTGTAAAGGTGAATGAGATAGTTACATTGGCAAATCATCACTTGCACTGAAGAAATAAAATACATTAGCTCACGTTTACAAGTAACATTACATTATAAACGTTACATATGATAACTGGGAAATATAAATGTTTATGCTTTAAAATGAGTGTTTGTGTGATAACTTTATAATGTATATATTTTATATATTTTTATGAGTAATAAATAAAATGCATCTTTTTTTTCTCCAGAAATTATTAAACACACTAGAGCCACATTTACAATACCCTAACTTGAGAGACGATGAAATGACAAGATTTCTATTGTCAAAGATGATTGTGACATCCTATTTTCAAATATGCAAATACTGCAACTAATGGTAGTGCTTATTGATAACTTCATTCAGCACTGCTTATTTTTTAATAAAATTTATACCAATTTGTTTCTGAGTTCTTGTGAAATCTGTGATTGAACTTGTATTTGTATCTTTTAAATCAGGTGTTTTATCTGGAAGTTATTTTTAAAAGGAGATTACCACTCCCTAAAATATTATCTTTTACAGTTTAAATTAGAGTACCAAGATATATATATAATTGTACTCAATATAATTTTTAAAATCTAATGCAGTGTACTACAAATGAGAGTTCTGTTCATTTTAATACATAAATCAGGAATGATTTCCTTAAACTTGGTAGAGGGATGTCATCAAAAATATACCGGGTTATAAAAATTGTCAAGAGCTGGAGAAGATATCTAGAGAATGGAAGAAATGGAAAGAAATAGTTAATGGCATATTTTCCACTGGCAGCTGATCAGACTGAGAAGAGGAGTACTGCTAATTCTCTTTTTAACTACCGGTATCTCATAACTTGTCAAATAGCACCTAAAATTCCCATTAAATCAGTTTAAAAATTATATTGATTATTTTTTTTATTAATTAACTTTTATTTATGAATGTTCAGGAGAGCTTTACTATACTTGTACAATGTAACAGTATTTTTGAGAAATGTAAGCTTTTTACTATGATTCTATCTCATTTGAAGGTCCTTATTTAAATATTTATTATAT
>CAXITT010000680.1:358074-372742 GCA_964033795.1 Lymnaea stagnalis | reverse complement strand
TGCTACATAGAGTGCTACATAGAGTGCTACATAGAGTGCTACATAGAGTGCTACATAGAGTGCTACATAGAGTGCTACATAGAGTGCTACATAGAGTGCTACATAGAGTGCTACATAGAGTGCTACATAGAGTGCTTATCTTCTGCTCACTTCTGGACAAACTTTTTATTTTCTACCTTTTAATGAGTTTTAACTCGTCTTTAATAGACTTAAAAAAAATAAAAAAATTAGAACTTAAGTCATACCATGGCCTGACTCCGACCACTGGTGTAGAGAGTATCTTGGGTGTAGATATTATTTGGGTGTAGAGAGTATGTGGGTGTAGACAGTACTTGGGTGTAGAGAGTATTCGGGTATAGAGAGTATTTGTGTGTTGAGAGTTTTTGGGTGTGGATAGTATTTGGATGTGGAGAGTATTTGGGTGTAGAGAGTATTTGGGTGTAGAGAGTATTTTAGGTGATGTTCACCTGGTCTACGTGGAAGGTGAAACAAAATTAATGGATATAACTTTTTTTTTTTTTTAACCAATCAGAAATGTTTCAAAGAAAGGAAATTTCTTGTTTAAAAATCTCTAGTTAGCACAGGGCGAAGGGGAAGAAGAAAAAATAACGTTAAAAAATAATTAAAAATAAATAATAATAATAATCCAAAAAAATAACAATCCAAAGCAAAATTCCGTGACAGGAAAATTTTTTTTAAACGAATCTACAAGAAGACATTTTTACAACAATATTACAGTGATGGAAACCCACTAAATTATTCATTTCCCCCACCAAAAAAAAACCACCCTACAAGGAGCACAAAAAATTTATTGTTAAAAATTATGTATTGGAAAAAAGAAATATTACAAAGTGAGAAGTTGTTGTATTGAGAATACCAAGAAACCACTTACCCACTTGAAACTTATTAAAATTAATCACCTTGTGGTTGGAATGTTCGAAACAACCAAATATCAATCCATATCCATGGATCTGCCGTGCCCGTTGTTTAAAGGTCACGACGTTGAACTAGAAAATGTAATTTTTTGGTATTCTTCAAATTGATTGTCAGGTCCGGGGTAAGAATATTACCCCACAATCTGCCCGGGTAAATTGTGTTTCTTCTTTCAATAGGATTTATTGACAGAGAAAAATACTTCTATGCGAAACTATAAATGTCCGGAAAGTAATATCCGGAAAAGTTACAGATCAGCAAACAAGACAGGACAGGAATGTAGGTCATGTTGTCACACAAGACAGGACAGGAATGTAGGTCATGTTGTCACACAAGACAGGGCAGCAATGTAGGTCATGTTGTCACACAAGACAGGGCAGGAATGTAGGTCATGTTAACATACAAGACAGGGCAGGAATGTAGGTCATGTTGTCACACAAGACAGGGCAGGAATGTAGGTCATGTTGTCACACAAGACAGGGCAGGAATGTAGGTCATGTTGTCACACAAGACAGGGCAGGAATGTAGGTCATGTTGTCACACAAGACAGGGCAGGAATGTAGGTCATGTTGTCACACAAGACAGGGCAGGAATGTAGGTCATGTTGTCACACAAGACAGGGCAGGAATGTAGGTCATGTTGTCACACAAGACAGGGCAGGAATGTAGGTCATGTTGTCATACAAGACAGGGCAGGAATGTAGGTCATGTTGTCATACAAGACAGGGCAGCAATGTAGGTCATGTTGTTACACAAGACAGGGCAGGAATGTAGGTCATGTTGTCACACAAGGCAGGGCAGGAATGTAGGTCATGTTGTCACACAAGACAGGGCAGGAATGTAGGTCATGTTAACACACAAGACAGGGCAGGAATATAGGTCATGTTGTCACACAAGACAGGGCAGGAATGTAGGTCATGTTGTCACACAAGACAGGGCAGGAATGTAGGTCATGTTGTCACACAAGACAGGGCAGGAATGTAGGTCATGTTGTCACACAAGACAGGGCAGGAATGTAGGTCATGTTGTCATACAAGACAGGACAGGAATGTAGGTCATGTTGTCACACAAGACAGGGCAGGAATGTAGGTCATGTTGTCATACAAGACTGGGCAGGAATGTAGGTCATGTTGTCACACAAGACAGGGCAGGAATGTAGGTCATGTTGTCACACAAGACAGGGCAGGAATGTAGGTCATGTTGTCCAACCAAAGACACCAATGAATTTAGCCACGGAAATGTTTGCATGGAATTATTAAGTGTATATAATGGAAAAGTTAAGACTAGACAAGTTTAACACACAAACCCACACAAATTGTTTGTTTTGAATCACAAGTACAGTATCTGGCTGAGCCATTTGGATTGGAGGGGGGGTGGGGGTGGCTCTTGTCTGTCACGGCTCAGCTAAACAGCTTCACCGTGGTTACTGACCTCACCAACAGGGAAATAGCCTGGCGGGACTTGGTTGTGATACTGTCAGGAATGGCGGGACTTGGTTGTGATATTGTCAGGAATGGCGGGACTTGGTTGTGATACTGTCAGGAATGGCGGGACTTGGTTGTGATATTGTCAGGAATGGCGGGACTTGGTTGTGATACTGTCAGGAATGGCGGGACTTTGTTGTGATACTGTCAGGAATGGCGGGACTTGGTTGTGATATTGTCAGGAACTGGCTATGCACCTGACGGGACTTGGTTGTGATACTATCAGGAACTGTCTATGCACCTGGCGGGACTTGGTTGTGATACTGTCAGGAACTGTCTATGCATTGGCGGGACTTTGTTGTGATACTGTCAGGAATGGCGGGATTTGGTTGTGATATTGTCAGGAACTGTCTATGCACGTGACGGGACTTGGTTGTGATACTATCAGGAACTGTCTATGCACCTGGCGGGACTTGGTTGTGATACTGTCAGGAACTGTCTATGCACCTGGCGGGACTTGGTTGTGATACTGTCAGGAACTGTCTATGCACCTGGCGGGACTTGGTTTTGATACTGTCAGGAACTCTCTATGCACCTGACGGGACTTTGTTGTGATACTGTCAGGAACTGTCTATGCACCTGACGGGACTTGGTTGTGATACTGTCAGGAACTGTCTATGCACCTGTTAATGGATTTAAAATAAATAAATAAAAACATTGTGAATGTGGATTTCCGATATTACCCTTTTTTTTTTTAAAAATAATAATTTTGTTTATAAAACTTTTATTCAATATTTATTTTTGTTTGTTGAGATTTGTTTGTGGAGAGCTGGTGTGTGTGTGTGGGGGGGATGGATGGTAGTTCTGCGGTGAGAAAGACAGGCGGAAGTACTCTTAAAAATACAAATTGCCCACTTGACATGGGGATCTAAAGTATTTTCAGCCAATGGCAAATCAAAATAAACATTATTGTGACTTGCTTTACGGGAGATTTGATTTCATTTGGGAGTAGAGAGTAGAGGATTTCAGGAAAGGTTAGACCATGATGACGTCATCCACATTGTTTGGAAGCACACGGGGGAAATCGTAGAAAGGTTTGGGTTTTAAAAAAAAGGTGGCGGGGGGTGGGGCGGGCATCCTCACCATTAAAATGGAATTTTAGACAATTGAATTGGAAAATTTAAATTGAATTGCCTTATTATAAAAAAAATTGTTGTTTGATGTGTAACAATCGGGTGTAGATCTAATTGTTTGAACAACTACCCAGTTTGAGATGGAGGTTTTATAACTACTGAAGTGATATGATTAGTGAAGTGATATGATTAGTGAAGTGATATGATTAGTGAAGTGATATGATTAGTGAAGTGATTGTGCATGGGGGAAATAGAGGGAGATATTATTGTCAAGGCGTTGTTATGGGGGCATTCTGTCCTTTTAGTGTCTTGTTTGGTTACTTTGTTGGTTACTTTGTTGGTTACTTTGTTGGTCACTTTGTTGGTTACTTGTTGGTTGTTGGTCATTTGGTCAGATCTAATCAACTCCCCCCCACACCACCACCCTCCCATCTTTTCCAGAGGTCTGATTCATCACATGTTGCTAGCCTCAAACACACACACATGGACACACATCACACACACACACACACACACACATAGACAACCATTCACTTATAAATACACATTCAAACACGAATACACACACACACATTCTCACAAGGACTCACATTCACACATGGACTCACACATGGACTCACACATGGATTCACATTCACACATGGACTCACATTCACACATGGACACACACATGGATTCACACAGGGACTCACATTCACACATGGACTCACATTCACACATGGATTCACACATGGACACACATTTACACACACAGACAAACATTCACTAATGGACACACACATGGATTCACACATTCACACATGGACTCACATTCACACATGGACACACATTCACACATGGACTCACACATGGATTCACACATGGACTCACATTCACACATGGACTCACACATGGACTCACACATGGATTCACACATGGACTCACATTCACACATGGACTCACACATGGACTCACACATGGATTCACACATGGACTCACATTCACACATGGACTCACATTCACACATGGATTCACACATTGACACACATTTACACAGACAGACAAACATTCACTAATGGACACACACATGGATTCACACATTCACACATGGACTCACATTCACACATGGACTCACACATGGATTCACACATGGATTCACACATTGACACACATTTACACAGACAGACAAACATTCACTAATGGACACACACATGGATTCACACATTCACACATGGACTCACATTCACACATGGACTCACACATGGATTCACACATGGACTTACACGTGGACTCACACATGGATTCACACATTGACTCACACATGGATTCACACATGGACAAACACACACAATAAATAATATATAATATATTCCAATATTTGGATTTTTTCCCAATGGAGTATTTTTCCCCCACCGCCCACTACAAAGTTTCCAAAGTGCATGTCACCGCTGTAAAGAAACACCACTTAGTCAATGATGGTGCTGGTGATGGTTTTTTATCTAGTGGTGTTTCCCCCCCTCCAGTCAGCTTGACATCCATTAAATAGACAGCTTGTTGACTCGAGGGGGTTAATTCAACGCCGACCAGCGAGGCGACAGCACGCCGAAATAATTCAAGGGGGATTACTCTTACGTTTTGATACACGCCGGAGTTGCTTCTCAGTGAGCGTTTCATTTGTTTTCATTTAAAAGAGGGTCTATCGGGGATGAGGCGCTAATTAGTGGGGGCGTTTGTGGAATTAATATAACGGCGTGGAGCCGAAAATGATGGACCGTATTCGGCTGTTACGAACCGGTACCTGGCTTTGGCACTGAGTGAAACTAGTCTTTTGTGTAGCAGACGTTTGGACTTCTAGTAAAACGAAGGTTTTTTTTTATCAGTTACTTTAAAAATATAATGTAATTTGATGAATGTTTATAAGAAAAGCAAAATTATTAATTTTTGCCCGTTATAATTAGAGGTAACGATAACAGTTTAATTATTAACGTGTAATTTTAATCCTTGTGTCCATTTGAATTCCTAGAAAAAAATGTATATCTAATATACATATAAACGTACATACATACATAAATGTATAGGCCTATAGTGAGCCTAATTTAGATACACAATCTCTACCACTTAAAGAGTGTGTGTGTTGGGTGACGTCAATATTTAGAGCCGAAAAACAATAACAATTTTTGTTTTTAATTTTTTTTTTTTTTTTAACAATATAAAATAAAGCTCTTTATAGATAACACACCTGAGAGACACTAGGTGCTACGTTAGGAAAGGGGGGGGGGCGCAATATCCGGCTATTGTTGTGCACTTGGTCGGGCCACATCGCGGATGTAACTTACTTAAACTAACGCTCTCTGGACATCCCACCGGCACTGACCACGGTCCATCTTTTCCCTTAAGGTTGCAGGTCACGAGAGAGCCGGAAGTGATCACCCTTTGTTTTGGAAATAGCAGTTGCCTCACCTTCTGTTTACTTCATCTGGATTTCTAGGCCGTCAGCAGACCGGATATCAAACTCGTGAGTAGACGACACCGTGATATGTTTGTGTCGGTGTGTGTGTCTGTGTGTCTTTGAATGTCTAGAATTAATTTGTGAATGTTTACTTTCTGTTCGTCGATTTGGGTTTTGTCATTTCAAAACTTGAGGGAACTTTCTTTTCAACATTTGATGGATTTCACACTGCTCACCATTCCCCATGGTCTTATTTCCCCATAGTCTTATTTCCCCATAGTCTTATTTCCCCAATAGTCTTATTTCCCCATAGTCTTATTTCACCATAGTCTTATTTCACCATAGTCTTATTTCCCCAATAGTCTTATTTCCCCATAGTCTTATTTCCCCATAGTCTCATTTCCCCATAGTATTATTTCCCCATAGTATTATTTCCCCATAGTCTTATTTCCCCATAGTCTTATTTCCCCATAGTCTTATTTCCCCATAGTCTTATTTCCCCATAGTCTTATTTCCCCATAGTCTTATTTCCCCATAGTCTTATTTCACCATAGTCTTATTTGACCATAATCTTGTATCCCCATATTCTTATTTCCCCATAGTCTTATTTGACCAAAGTCTTATTTCACCATAGTCTTATTTCCCCATAGTCTTATTTCCCCATAGTCTTTTATCCCCATAGTCTTATTTCACCATAGTCTTATTTCCCCATAGTCTTATTTCCCCAATAGTCTTATTTCCCCATAGTCTTATTTCCCCATAGTCTCATTTCCCCATAGTATTATTTCCCCATAGTATTATTTCCCCATAGTCTTATTTCCCCATAGTCTTATTTCCCCATAGTCTTATTTCCCCATAGTCTTATTTCACAATAGTCTTATTTCCCCATAGTCTTATTTCCCCATAGTCTTATTTCACCATAGTCTTATTTCACCATAGTCTTATTTCACAACAGTCTTATTTCACCATAATCTTGTATCCCCATATTCTTATTTCCCCATTGTCTTATTTCACCAAAGTCTTATTTCCCCATAGTCTTATTTCACCATAGTCTTATTTCACCATAGTCTTATTTCACAACAGTCTTATTTCACCATAATCTTGTATCCCCATATTCTTATTTCCCCATTGTCTTATTTCACCAAAGTCTTATTTCCCCATTGTCTTATTTCACCAAAGTCTTATTTCCCCCATAGAATTTTTTTCACCATAGTTTTATTTCACAGCAGTCTTTTTTTTACCATAGTCTTTTTTTCCTCCCAACTTCTTATTTCACCATAGTCCTTTTTTCACCATTGTCTTACTTACCAATCCTACTGGTTCAACAAATATTTTCTCTTAGATATCCCATTCCGAGTGGTCCATTTTTCAGAGTTACAGACCTGACTCTGATTTCCTTTGTTGTTGGTAATACTGATTGACTAAAATAATCAATACATTTTTGAAATTGTCTCACGTCTTGACTAGAGTCTCTTACGTTTAAAAAAATTTCTTCGAAAAAATTCGACAGTTTTCTTAAGTTTTGGGAAAGTACCGTTCAAGTGTTGAAACATCCGGCTCACGGACAACTTCTGAGTTGAAATCTGGTCCCCTGCCTTGTCTTGGTGGGATTTTTCAGTCTCTCCAACTCATTGACATCCTCAACACGTAGGCGATATTATACGTGGCTTATACGTTTGAATCGGGAGCGATGGGAACAAGATGGCGGGACATCATGTCACAACTGCGGCCCGTTAAACGACAACTGAGACCAGCTTAACGACACCAGATGCCCGTTACACAACAGCTGATGCCCGTTACACAACAGCTGATGCCCGTTACACAACAGCTGATACCCGTTACACAACAGCTGACGCCCGTAACACAACAGCTGATACCCGTTACACAACAGCTGACGCCCGTTACACAACAGCTGATGCCCGTACACAAAAGCTGATGCCCGTTACCCAAAAGCTGATGCCCGTTACACAACAGCTGATGCCCGTACACAAAAGCTGATGCCCGTTACACAACAGCTGATGCCCGTACACAAAAGCTGATGCCCGTTACACAACAGCTGATGCCCGTACACAAAAGCTGATGCCCGTACACAACAGCTGATGCCCGTACACAAAAGCTGATGCCCGTACACAACAGCTGATGCCCGTACACAAAAGCTGATGCCCGTTACCCGTCTGTTTTTGTGTTTATTTCTGTGTTTATATTTAAGACCGTATTATGCCGAAGATATATCTGTGTTTATATTTCTGTATGTTTATGTCTGTGTTTAAGATATGACTGTGTTTATTTTGTGTTTATTTATGTTTGTACTAATATATTTATGTCTGCTTATTTCCTGTTTCTGTTTGTGTTGATGCCCTAAGTTCAGATGAAATGTAAGCCGTTCAGATAGAATGCAAGTCATTCAGAAGATAGAATGTACGCTATTGAGGTAGAATGTAAGCCATTTCTTTCTCTTATTTGTGGAATTCCTGGCCAAATACAGTATTTTCGGTGGAACATCTGTCCATGAACAGTCTTATCGGTGGAACATCTGTCCATAAACAGTCTTATCAGTGGAACACCTGGCCATGAACAGTCTTATCGGTGGAACACCTGGTCATGAACAGTCTTATCGGTGGAACACCTGGTCATGAACAGTCTTATCGGTGGAACACCTGTCCATAAACAGTCTTATCGGTGGAACACCTGGTCATGAACAGTCTTATCGGTGGAACACCTGGTCATGAACAGTCTTATCGGTGGAACACCTGGTCATGAACAGTCTTATCGGTGGAACACCTGTCCATAAACAGTCTTATTGGTGGAACACCTGTCCATGAACAGTCTTATCGGTGGAACACCTGTCCATGAACAGTCTTATTGGTGGAACACCTGTCCATGAACAGTCTTATCGGTGGAACACCTGGTCATGAACAGTCTTATCGGTGGAACACCTGTCCATGAACAGTCTTATTGGTGGAACACCTGGCCATGAACAGTCTTATCGGTGGAACACCTGGTCATGAACAGTCTTATCGGTGGAACACCTGGCCATGAACAATTTTATCGGTGGAACACCTGGTTATGAACAGTCTTATCGGTGGAACACCTGGTCATGAACAGTCTTATCGGTGGAACACCTGGTTATTAACAGTCTTATCGGTGGAACACCTGGTCATGAACAGTCTTATCGGTGGAACACCTGGTTATGAACATTGATAGAGCCAAGTTGTAACAAATCGATAGGCAAGTTGCTACGTGCTATATCTGGCCTATATTTGTAAACTTTCCCACAACAATTTCTATGTAAGCCGTTGTTACAAATGTGCCTATATTCGTAACATTCCAATATTAATTTCTGTATAGGCATAGGCAAGTTGTTATAAACAAACAATACTAAAGTGACCTAGACAAGAAGTCGCAAACATACCACACAACCACACAACCACACGCTAGAACGTTTGGAATATACCCTCTAACACAAGCGTACACGGACATTAAACAGAAAACAGTGTCCGGCTGCCCTGTACACACGACGTGTACACAATTCACTTGCCGCGGCGTTGTACGGACCGGGGAAGACAATGCCGAATTAGCCACAAGGGGATTAACTCAAAATTCTGGGCATTCCAGGGGGCTTAACTCCTAATTTAAAATTCGGCCTTCCGACTTCTCTCCCCTCGCGCACACCTCCGGTGACCGGAGTGCGCATGTCAGGTGAAAAGGCGAACAAATCCGTTGACAAATAACGTGCTCTTCGGTTCATTTTCTGCCTTGCTGTGGACTTTGCGCTTAAACCAGGGGCGGAATTTGAAGGGGGCTGCGCTTTACCCATGACACATTCGTACATTTTCCTTACCCACAATGTGTGTGTGTGTGTGTTGATATTCTAAGATGTATCATGACCTGATCAACTGTTATATTTCAAGGTGCCGCCACTGTTACTTTACTTTCGATCCGCCCTTGAATGGAATGCACAGTTTGATCAACTTGTGTAGCGGTTGATACCAATGGCTGCCTGCGTTGACCTTGTTCCTTAAGCTTAACAGCCCATTTTCAGATGGGACTGGCCCACCTCGTCGAACTTCCAAATAGCGCCCCTTGATCTTGACCAGTCTTAACCCCTGGTCACCATCCCCCCCACCTCCCCACCCTTCTTAAACGTCTCCTCGTATATGTCAAGAGTTTTCACTGCCGGCAGTGATGTCAGTGTCGCTAGCGGAAATATTTGCTGGGCGTGGCCCTTCAGAATTGCCGTCCCTTGAAAAAAGAAACAAAACAGTTCACTTAAAAACGAAAGTGATCCACTGCACTGTCGTCCTTGCATGAAAGATGGTCGCTTTTGCGAACTGAATTCTCATGACATCCCCAGGTGGGGGGGGGGGGCACATTGACGGAACCTCAAAGGGCCTTAGCTGCTGTCTAAACCGTTTCAGTGACGTCACAGGAGGATGATCTCATAGAGTCAGGGGCGTGTCGCTCGGTTAGTCAGGTGACCCGGGAGGGGAGGGGGCGAGCTATTCTTAGATCACAAACTTGTTAATTTTCGATTTAAAAGGATAATTCCCCCCCCCCTCCCCCCAACAACTCATTTTGTTTTCTTGCCATGACATGTGTGATGTATCACAGGCGTATTTTTTAATGGTGTATTTTTTTTACTTTTTATTCATGCAGGCAAATGTCAGAGACAGACAAACATATAGGCCTACAAATACAAATGCAGTCAAACAAACATTTAATTTTAGACAGACAGACCCATTCCCTGGGTCACATACCAACCCCACCAACCCCCCCCCCCAAACAAAAATGTTTTTTTTCCTCTGCGCCCCGCTTCCCCAAAATGGATTTGAACTGGGGTGCAACTAGCCAGTGTCCACTATGAGGCCCAGCTAGTCTCACGAAATGAAGGAAATAGGAAGCAGCGGCAATTATTTTTAAAAAAAAATTTCTATCCGGCTTGTATGAGATACGTGAGGACAAGATGGCCAGACTCTTGGCATATATGTTAGTGTTTATGTGATGTCATCACTGGCAACGTGTGCGTCATTATGTGTGCGTCATTATGTGTGCGTCATTATGTGTGCGTCATTATGTGTGCGTCATTATGTGTAATACATAATTATTATTGCGTTTAAATTATGGATCGCCGCGTGAGTCAGTGTGAAGCTTAACATCTGTGTCCAGTATAAGTGTAGGGTGGTCGGGGAGGGGGTGGAGGGGTGGGGGGGTCAGACGGGGTTTCGTTGTGTGTCTGGAGGGTTGGGGGAGTGGGGTGTGGGGGTCTCTGTGGTGTCAATATAATCATTAATATGAAAAAATTCTCTACATCTGTTAGTGGATCAAATAGTTGCTAGCCAGTGGCGTAGGAAGAGGGGGGAGGAGGGGCATTCCAACCCCAGTTGCAGTTTTTTTTGTTATGTCAAGGGTTGGCATTTGACTTTGACATTTGACATTTGCAGCCAACTGCAGAGAGTTGGTGGTTGGTTTTTTTTTTTTGGTTGAGGGGGGGGGGGGGGGGGGAGGCAGGCCTTTCCCTTCCCCCCCCCCCCGGTTAGCTACGCCACTGGTGCCAACTTTGCCCAAAAGTTATCATGGCCAGTTGTGTTGCATTTTTGTCATCATTCAGCTGCTTGTCATGAAAGTAACACTGTTGCCCTGAATTTAATAGCAATGTTTTTTTCTTACACTGTAAATAGAATAGTGAATAAATAAATTAAATAGTGACTACATATTAAGTAAAGTAATTAAATATGTGACAATCAATAAGATATTCCCTGTTAAAACACCCCCAATCTCTCATATACTATATATTCTTAGCGGCCTTGAACTTGAAGCTCTGAATCAGACAATCAAAAATGTGAAATTTCTATTTTCACCACAAAGGACGTAAATTTCCATTCTTCTTTTTACTCGGGGAGATCACCCTCCCACACAGGCACTTCATTCATTGCCTCCCTCTCCACCCCCTCCCGGATCCCTCCCCAACTCACTGCTCTCGCTTGCAATGCAGATGTTTTCCAATAATTTATTACAAACTTCACTTTCGAATCCAACCTGCGGCGACCATCCCACACTTGGAATCGAAACGCAACAAACTCCTGGCCAACTTTAAACATAACCCAGCGCCTTTGTGTGCCAGGTAGGAGTTTGAAGATATGAAGGATTTCAGATTTAAAAAAAAAAAAAGTCATTCAAGTGGCCAGATTTTTTGGAATCTCTGTACGACCCAGCTATTAACTTCCTCTGCGCATTCCTGGACGATTAAAAGTTAAATCCCATGATTGAATCCTGTCACGGTCGAGCCCGGAATGCGAGGGCCACCAGAAGCCAAGAGAGTGATAAAGTTATGCCAGATTGGCGACGTGTTTACCCAGGGACCCAGCTCTTTAAGCCAGAGAATTTCCTTTTTTTTGTGTGTTTTTTTTTGGTTGTTTAAAGTCTAGGTGACGGATGGCTAATAAGCGTATTTCTTTTCTTTGTGCTGAAGAAACTTGAGGCTGGTTGGAGGGACGGTTTACGAGAAGGTGGGTCGCACGAACAATGGACGTCAGACAGATGACGTAAAAACAATTCGGATAAAGAGAGGGCTACAATCGTTTTATAGAATGATTTTTTGGGGTTTAAAATATGTGTTTTGCTCCTAAAATTTAATGCTCATTTTAAATATTTGGATTACCCAGAAAAGGGGGGGGGGATGGAGGTGGGGGGAGTCGAGGAGTGTCGCCATAAATTGGGGCGTCTTTGTTTGTTGGTATTTATTACAATCTTGGGGCTCCTGGGGGGGGGTCGGTACGATCCTTGGGGCATCTAGGGTGGTGGTACAACCTTGTGGCTTCTTGGCGTGCTGGTACAATGATTGTGGCACCTTGGCGTGCTGATACAAGCTTGTGGCTTCTTGGCGTGCTGGTACAATGCTTGTGGCATCTTGGCGTGCTGATACAATGATTTGGCATCTTGGCGTGCTGGTACAATGATTGTGGCATCTTGGCGTGCTGATACAACCTTGTGGCATCTTGGCGTGCTGGTACAATGCTTGTGGCATCTTGGCGTGCTGATACAATGATTGTGGCATCTTGGCGTGCTGGTACAATGATTGTGGCATCTTGGCGTGCTGATACAACCTTGTGGCATCTTGGCGTGCTGGTACAATGATTGTGCGTCTCGAGCTTTCGTTTCATTTCGGGACTTTGGAAGCGCCTCACGATTTGAACAGTGGGAACGTCTTTAACAATTTCTGTCAACTGAGTGATGACTTGATGCAGTCTTTAATACCGTATTTTGATGTCTTCACACTGTCTTGTTCGGAGCCTAGTAACTGACCATCATCTATGTAAGAGTGATGATAGCACGCTCTTTTGGAGCTATAGCTCCTTAATTATGGAGCAGTTTGCCTCAATCTTTGAGGGGAATTGAACATGATTTTTTTTTTTTTAATATATCATTTGAGAATCTTTTACAGATTTGTTTCTTTAAATAGATTTTACGCCATCAGAGCGCCGTGAGCAAGCTAAAATTGCATGGGCACAGGCGCTATGAAAGTACTCAATCATCAGAGTGCCGTGAGCAAGCTAAAATAGCATGGGCACAGGCGCTATGAAAGTACTCAATCATCAGAGTGCCGTGAGCAAGCTAAAATAGCATGGACACAGGCGCTATGAAAGTACTCAATCATCAGAGTGCCGTGAGCAAGCTAAAATAGCATGGGCACAGGCGCTATGAAAGTACTCAATCATCAGAGTGCCGTGAGCAAGCTAAAATTGCATGGGCACAGGCGCTATGAACGTACTCAATCATCAGAGTGCCGTGAGCAAGCTAAAATAGCATGGACACAGGCGCTATGAACGTACTCAATCATCAGAGTGCCGTGAGCAAGCTAAAATTGCATGGGCACAGGCGCTATGAAAGTACTCAATCATCAGAGTGCCGTGAGCAAGCTAAAATTGCATGGGCACAGGCGCTATGAAAGTACTNCTCTAATATGATAAAAAGTTTAGACTTTAATCCTGACACTGAATCGACGACTCTAAATTGACAACTCCGACAGACCACACACGCAGAGACTGCGGTTGGTATTAGCCATAGCATAAGACTTATGATATGAGGTTGGGGTACGGGGGGGGGGGGTTGGGGTAAGGGGGGAGGGAATGATGCTGACCAAATCAAAAGGAAAACCCACCATTATAGAAGACGGCAGACGACCAGCGGCCATAATCTGGGGACGCGTACATCTTCATTATCTGTCCTTGCGGGTTAATCAGGGGGAAGTAACAAGCCCGATGGGGACAGGGGAGGCCACCTCGCTCATTGACACACGGTTTGACGGTTGGCGTGTTATCGTTATAATAATGTGTCTTGTCCACCTTTGTTGTCCACCTTTGTTGTCCACCTTTGTTGTCCACCTTTTTTGTCCACCTTTGTTGTCCACCTTTGTTGTCCACCTTTGTTGTCCACCTTTGTTGTCCACCTTTGTTGTTTCTTCGCCTCTGACGAAAACGTTACATTGTGGCCGTGCGTACAGGACAGCTAGCATAAAGAAAGTTACAATACAACATCATCAATATAAACAGCAACTATAATAATACTCGTAGCTATAACAACACCAATAAAGATGAGAATATCACGTGACAGCCATATAAATAGAAGCACGTAATTCATTCACTTAGGCGCGATGCAAAGTCAAATAAATATATATATATATATATATATATATATATATATATATATATATATATATATATATATTTATATTTTTACATAGAGCACGCTTTT
>CAXITT010000680.1:322846-341341 GCA_964033795.1 Lymnaea stagnalis | reverse complement strand
ACACAACAAAAAATATATATATAATATATATATATATATATATATATATATATATATATATATATATATATATATATATATATATTTCAAAGAGATTGATCGTGTTTTGAGTTGACATGATCAGATAGAGAGCTCGACCACGCCCTATTTCATCAGTTGATCAAATAACTGTCATCACAAATCTTGTCCGTGACACGCCCTCGCGGTTTCTCCGGGGAAGATTCCATCACACTGTTTTCATTGTCAGACGACGATGTTCAGTTAACACTGTCATGCATGCATTTACCACCAAGATGAAGCATTCCATAAAAAAATGTGGGTTCTTAAAGTAAAGAGCCCCTCAGAACATCATTTTTCGTATAAATCCTATGAAATGTAATGAGTACCGAGCGCTGGAGAGTGGGGCTGAAAATTGGATGAAACAAGCATACGAGTTACGCACTTTATAAGAATCCCAATTAGTGCCCCCTCCCCCTCCGGCTCGCAACCGCACATTTTTTTTGCCACGCCCCTGAACTATATTACCATTCTAAAGACTAAGCCGCATTTACACCGCAGAGTTATTTCACCAATTATTTCACCAATTATTTCACCAATTATTTCACCAATTATTTCACCAATTATTTCAGAACAGAAAAAAAAAAATATTACGCACCAAACGCACTTCCGATATTTTCGTATTAAAAACGAATCTCATTTAGCACAGTGATCGGGAATGTCCCTTCATTGTCCCCCTTAAAAAAACTGGGAAAACTCATGTGGGGGGGGGGGAGGCGGTTTGGGGCTGCGGGATGTGGCCGAAAATTTTAATAGAATGTGTTGTCATCGGCAACGAGTCTATGTGCCCAGTTTCAGCTAGATAGCTTGACGAACAGAGGGCCAATGAGCCATCCGAAGATTTCTGCCTCCCACCCAGCCGGCAACACACCTACGAACAAAAGCGTAGTTAATAAATAAGGATTAAAAGAAAGAAAAAAAAAGAAACGAGTGATTCGGAAATCTCCGATTTTTTCTTTTTCAAGACTTGTTTCCCAATCACTAGCTCGAGCATGTGTCCAGACGCGAACGAATCGTAGCACGAAGGCTTTCCAGTGCCATTCACAGGCGAATCAGTTGATTTCAAATGAATGATATAGGGTTAGGCCGGACTTGCGAAATGCATAAATTGAACGGAGTTATCAAAGCCATATGAATGAACTACCTTTAAATATACCCGTAGCGATAGTTGTTCAAAGAGGTGGAACTGTTGCAGTTATTGATAACCCCAATGGGAGTCTACTGTATAGATTGATCGGTTAAACGAAAGCCTTCCGTGAATTGGTCGGTTAAGCGAACACGGCCCGTGAACTCATGAATGAAAACAAATGAATCCTCAGTTGAATTGTTGAAGTGAAGTCATTTTAGAATTTTTACCAAAAAAAATCTCTCGTCACTATTACTTCAACACAAATTACGATAAATCCTGTGTGATTAATACACGGGTAATTTTAACTGACCCGTACAGGCTAGTGGTGGCCTAGGTCAAGGTCAAATTCAAATGACCCGAAATAATATGAACCCGATTTATTTTGTGACGTCAGCGCAGTTATATCGGCGAAAATGGCGCCAGGAAATGACGTAGGTGCATGACCTGTCTGTGACAAAGGTCAGTGAGGAGGGTTGCATAACGGCTTTTAAACAGTCACGTCACTAATGGTGTATCCGTCATTGATAGAGTTGAATGTTGTATCTCTGTCATTGATAGAGTTGAATGTTGTATCTCTGCCATTGATAGAGTTGAATGTTGTATTTTCAGAATGTATCTTGATTTATTAATCTCATTAATTAACTTGGAGCCAGCCCATTCACCTAATAGGCAATAAGGGCTTACTGGGAAATATGAGACTTTCTGGGCAATATGGGACTTTCTGGGCAATATGGGACTTTCTGAGCAATATGGGACTTTCTGGGCAATATGGGACTTTCTGGGCAATATGGGAATTTCTGGGCAATATGAGACTTTTTGGGCAATATGAGACATTCTGGGCAATATGGGAATTTATGGGCAATATGAGACTTTGTGAACAATATGATAAATTCTGGGCAATATGGGACTTATTGTGCAATATGAGACATCTGGGCGATATGAGGGCTTTGTCCCAACGCGGGTGCGAACTTATACAATGCTTCTTAAAACAACAACAACAAAAAAAACCAAACCACCATATTGTGAATGACTGGAAGAGATGAATCCACTTAGCAGAAGTGATCGCTGCTTCATTTCAGAGTTAGTTACTTGTGTGTGTGCACTTCTGGTGACAAGCCACTTAGGGCACGCTGGCCAGCGCTGGTTTGCGGTTTGGGAAAAATTGTTGAAAGGGATTGACGTGATCTTTCTGTGAGTGTGTGTGATTGGGACCAAGTGTGTGTGATCGGGACCAAGTGTGTGTGATCGGGACCAAGTGTGTGTGATCGGGACCAAGTGTGTGTGATCGCGACCAAGTGTGTGTGATCGGGACCAAGTGTGTGTGATCGGGACCAAGCGTGTGTGATCGGGACCAAGCGTGTGTGTTCGAGACCAAGTGTGTGTGATCGAGACCAAGTGTGTGTGATCGGGACCAAGTGTGTGTGATCGGGGCCAAGTGTGTGTGTGATCGGGACCAAGTGTGTGTGATCGGGACCAAGTGTGTGTGAACGGGACCGTGTGTGTGTGATCGGGACCAAGTGTGTGTGTGTGATCGAGACCAAGTGTGTGTGATCGAGACCAAGTGTGTGTGATCGGGACCAAGTGTGTGTGATCGGGACCAAACGTGTGGTGAGTCTTAAGCTTAAAGTTTTATTCAAAGTCCATATAGTTACTAATGGGTAAAAAAATAATAATTCTTTATGCAAAACTTCTATCCCTAGTTTCTAATCGCTGAATCGTCGCTCGTTTGAGAACCACTCTGCCTTATCAAAACAGCTCTTATCGAATCGAAATAGTTGAAAAGCCATTGAAACTCTCTCTCTCTCTCTCTCTCCTGTTATCAAATCTTACGACGTGAGAAGGGAGAGCCAAGAAGAAAAGAGTCCAAACCACGTCATTGAGCAGAGATTATGTTGACATATCGGGCGGGGCATGGGTCTAAGCATTTCAGCAACCAAAAAAAAACCCACACTTTAATTTGTTAGATTGGCTTGTGTTTAAACGCCTCTTTAAATAATCCAAATAATTTCAATGTTAAGCTGCGGGTATGGGAAATTCCCCTGTGGGTGTTTTTGGGGTTGGGAAAAAAACAAGGGCGTTGGTTGATGAGTGGTGGGGGTGTTAATTTGGTCAAGCCAGGTCGAAAAGTGTTCAATTATGAAGCGTTCTTTTAATCCAGCGTAAAGCGGAAGTATGAAGAAGATGAGAGTTATGGATAATTGGAATGAAATTCTCCCCACGTGGGCGTGGCTTGCTTTTATTCTGGGCGTGGCTTTGGATTTTTCGTAATTTTTTTTTTGGGGGGGGGGGGGGGTGACTCGCCTAAATTTAACTNAACACACTGGTCCTAGAGTTGTCACACCAGAGCTAACACACTGGTCCTAGAGTTGTCACACCAGAGCTAACACACTGGTCCTAGAGTTGTCACACCAGAGCTAACACACTGGTCCTAGAGTTGTCACACCAGAGCTAACACACTGGTCCTAGAGTTGTCACACCAGAGCTAACACACTGGTCCTAGAGTTGTCACACCAGAGCTAACACACTGGTCCTAGAGTTGTCACACCAGAGCTAACACACTGGTCCTAGAGTTGTCACACCAGAGCTAACACACTGGTCCTAGAGTTGTCACACCAGAGCTAACACACTGGTCCTAGAGTTGTCACACCAGAGCTAACACACTGGTCCTAGACTTGTCACACCAGAGCTAACACACTGGTCCTAGAGTTGTCACACCAGAGCTAACACAATGGTCCTAGAGTTGTCACACTGTACTCCTAGTAACAAATGGCTACTTGCGGTCTTGCCATGAACAGATCGGGGATAGAATGGTTTATGAACAGGTCGGTAATAGATTGGTTTATGAACAGGTCGGTAATAGATCAGTTTACATAGCAATAGGACAGTGAACTTACACACCTAGAACGACATCTGATAGTCAATGCGTCTACTGCCTGAAATCTCATTGTTCCAAATCTACGTTCCCCCACCCCACTCCCGCTTCCACCCACCCCCACCCCTCGCCATGTCCTCGAAATCACGTCTATTTTCTCCTGTGGCACCCGCCACCCGGCCCTGGATGTGTAGCGCCGCGCACTCGTCTAGACGAACTTCGGCAGGTGAGCACGGCGGGGGGAGATCATCCGGCATGTGTGTGTAAGGCCAGGAGGATCGGGGGGGGTGGGGGAGGGGGGGAGGACAGTGGCTGAAAGTGAACTTTTATGACGGTTCCCTCACAGTCNGGGGGGGGGGGGGGGGAGGGGGGGAGGACAGTGGCTGAAAGTGAACTTTTATGACGGTTCCCTCACAGTCAATGACATCACATCCGGAATAAATACATGTATATAAATTTTAAGGGATAAAATCATTCTTAAAAGATATTTTTATCTTGGGGGGAAAAAAAGGAAGAACATTAACAACGGGGGAAAAAAAATGTAGTTAAAATTTATCTTCAATAAATGCATTTATTTCCAGACTGTTTGTTTAATAGAATGTTATCGTCATCACTTTTGTATTGAACGATTCCTTATAATAGACGAGAGTCACCGATCTATTGTTAAAACCAATTGTTGAATAATGATGTCTTTAAAGATATTTTTTTCCTTACATGCATGCATATCTGTCATTACCAACGGGCCACATTGCTAGTGAAAGAATATATGTTTTATAAGTCTTCTGCTCCCATACTCAGAGGGTTTTGTTATAAGTCTTCTACCCCCATAGTCAGAGGGTTTTGTTATAAGTCTTCTACCCCCATAGTCAGAGGGTTTTGTTATAAGTCTTCTACCCCCATAGTCAGAGGGTTTTGTTATAAGTCTTCTACCCCCATAGTCAGAGGGTTTTGTTATAAGTCTTCTACCCCCATAGTCAGAGGGTTTTGTTATAAGTCTTCTACCTCCATAGTCAGAGGGCTTTGTTTTAAGTCTTCTGCTCCCATACTCAGAGGGTTTTGTTATAAGTCTTCTACCCCCATAGTCAGAGGGTTTTGTTATAAGTCTTCTACCCCCATAGTCAGAGGGCTTTGTTATAAGTCTTCTGCTCCCATACTCAGAGGGTTTTGTTATAAGTCTTCTACCTCCATAGTCAGAGGGCTTTGTTTTAAGTCTTCTGCTCCCATACTCAGAGGGTTTTGTTATAAGTCTTCTACCCCCATAGTCAGAGGGCTTTGTTATAAGTCTTCTACCCCCATAGTCAGAGGGTTTTGTTATAAGTCTTCTGCTCCCATACTCAGAGGGTTTTGTTATAAGTCTTCTACCTCCATAGTCAGAGGGTTTTGAAAAAAACAACAACACTGACAACACACCTTACGTAACAACATAAGTCCCATTTTTTCAACTCAGCCACTGGACAACTAGCAAACCTTTCAGACCCCCAAATTCCAACCCCCGCGTTTCTCCCTCTTCCCCACCCCCCTCCCCCATTTTTTTCTATCTCTCTTCACTCTCCACAAGCTGCCACAGTAAAAGATCGAATGAAGTGGCTCGGCTCTCTGTAGCAATGCGTCGAGATATCCACTTCGGGGTCATTGGCGTCACGACAGCCTCGGTAATTAACGCGCGTCTTGGCGTCGTCGTCGTCGTACACACGAGTCCCCGCTCGGCGATACACTCAATGGAATGATGTCATCAAAGACGTCATCACTGCACGCATTCTGGTCAGCTGTGACCGAGCGCAGAAAGTTTGCCTTTTGGACATTTAAGTCAATGATACAGAGCGCAGCGGTTCCTGTTGAAAACTATGTACACCATTGGTACTGGGGAACAAAGGGTTGAGAACTATGTACACCATTGGTACTGGGGAACAAAGGGACTCATCAAAATACAATTAAAACTTAATTATTAATTTTTCAAATTCATTTTTTTTCAATTTTTTTTTTTATTTTGCTGTTCCCCTTCAAATTATGACATGATTTAATTGATAAAGACAACGGGTCAGAGCCGCGTTGGGGTCAACTTGATCGCCATAGGTCAGTTTGGCTGGCCACGTGTTTGCCGGTTGGAGGTCTTTTGAGTCTCGCTCCCGACTCGAAATTTGACTTGACCACGCCTGACTGGCCACGGCATGACTGATTACCTTTGATTGAGTACGCATGATGGACTACGCACGATTGACTACATATGATTGAATACATATGATTGACTACTTGTGATTGACCACTTATGATTGACCACTTATGATTGACCAATCATGATTGACTACTTATGATTGACCACTTATGATTTACCACTCATAAATTATATTTTCGAACAAGATGGTTCGGGGATAAAATAAGATTTCCTGCGAATATGATTGGTCAACAATTTCAGCCAATCATAGATAATATACGTAAGACCTAAACTACTGAACCGAAACAACAAACTTTTGACAAAAATGGCTCACTTGGAGCTAGAAAAGTGGGTACATGCAGTTAGTATCGATAAAGCGGACTCATCGGGGTCTCCGTTATTTCAACACGACACTGATTGCTGAAGAGGATGTCTTACTCCGTACTCGTGACTTGCTTCCCTGTTCAAGATTCTAATCCCCGGTGATTGACATCCAGCAGAGGAAGGGAAATGAACAAAACATTGCGTGAACGTAACACAGTTTCACCTGGCGGACACGGGTGGGTTGCTCTGTGAACTCACCTTCCAAGACATTCTGAGATGCTCGAAAGCGGAAGTCGGACTCCAGGACAACAAACATATATCATTTTTTTTTTTTTTAAATCGACCCTGAACTTGTCTTTTGTCCCGTCTGAAAAATTAAAATTATCGCACAGCCTGTGTTGAATAATATTCTATTCAGAGTAAACCAATCAACTGCCACCCCCTGACACGGGTGGGTTGCTCTGTGAACTCACCTTCCAAGACATTCTGAGAGGCACGAAAACGGAAGTCGGACTCCAGGACAACAAACATATATCATTTTTTTTTTTTTTTAAATCGACCCTGAACTTGTCTTTTGTCCCGTCTGAAAAATTAAGATTATCGCACAGCCTGTGTTGAATAATATTCTATTCAGAGTAAACCAATCAACTGCCACCCCCACCCCAATGCCACCCCACCCCAATGCCGCCCCCACCCCTCGTTTCCTTTTTCAATATTAAATTGAGAACCGTCGATTCACGTAATCTATACCAGGCATTTGTTTTTTTCTACCTCGATGAAGATTGGTGTGCTCCAGTGCAGTGCATACATGTGTCAGCACACAGGTAGGTACCTAACGGAAAAAGCCGGGCCCCGGTCACACATTGTGTTTTATTTTGAACCAATTCTCTCGTGTGGACTCCGCGAAGCAACGCGTCACCCGTTAGATACGTTTTCTCCCGCGGGATCACGTGGCCTCCCCGATATCAATGATAGGAAAATTTTATATTGTTTTAAAAGTAGGCCCGAGAACTCATAGTAAAGTCAGTCCTAGTCCTACAGGCGAGAAGCAGCTCTCTGATGTAACACTCAAAGTCAGTCCTCATCTACAGGCGAGAAGCAGCTCTCTGATGTAACACTCAAAGTCAGTCCTCATTTACAGGCGTGAAGCAGCTCTCTGATGTAACACTAAAAGTCAGTCCTCATCTACGGGCAAGAAGCAGCTCTCTGATGTAACACTCAAAGTCAGTCCTCATCTACAGGCGAGAAGCAGCTCTCTGATGTAACACTCAAAGTCAGTCCTCATCTACAGGCGAGAAGCAGCTCTCTGATGTAACACTCAAAGTCAGTCCTCATCTACAGGCGAGAAGCAGCTCTCTGATGTAACACTCGCGTAATGTAGAAATAACTTCTGTAAATATTTTTATTTTTTTTTTAAACCACTGCGTAAGACTTTGTAACGGGAATAACCTTAGTATCGTGCTACTTTAATGGTAACCCTATTCCAGGGCCGTTGTAACGGGAATAATGTTAGCATGTGCTACTTTAATTGTAGCCTCGTGGGCCCCTAAAGCCTCTTGGGCTCCCAAAGCCTCTTGGGCCCCCAAAGCCTCGTGAGCCCCCAAAGCCTCGTAGGCCCGGAAAATGAGCCAACATAGGCTCATAGATAATTCGGCACTGTCTCTATCGCACTCACGCGGAAAATCGTTTCCTTTTGCCACTACCACTGCCACTGCCACTACGTACTGGCTTACTGATTCAGTGTGAAATGCAACACTTGAATGTGCTCCTAAAGAAATGATCAGCGTTGTCAGTGATTGTACATAGCTCACAACTTCATCATACAAAATATTTATTTCAACAAAAAAATTATATATTTATATATATATATATTTATTTATTTATTTATTTATTTGTTTAAAGAATTAAGAAACCGGGAAAACAACAAAAAGTACATTTAAAAAAAAAAAAAAGATATCTATGACAGACGTGAAGCGGAATCATTGATTAAAAATAAAGGTTACTCTTTCAAGGTCACCGATCATTCCTTTTTTTTTTACTCGTGTGTTTCTCTCCCAAACATGGCGATGACTTATAAATAGCCAATGAAAGGTCGTGATTAGCGAGGACGTATCACACATACGACTGGCTGCCCTCAACAACGCCTCGTAGAGATAACATTGTGGTACATGGACACACCCTAAGGCATGTTTAGTGCTGCCCTTAAAAGGATAATAAACAGAGGCGTAGCTAAGGGGGGCCAGGACAGTGGCCCCTGGGCGTAAAACTGCTAAAATTAATGGGCTGCGTAAGAAAATTACGGGGTGCCAAAATGGGCCTTTGCGCTATTTTATTGATTAATATAATAGTAATAGGTTTAAGAGTTGAGGTTGGTGTAAAACTTAATCTTGTCCCCCGGCGCCAAACATTCTAAGCTACGCCTCTGAGTATAAGGGTATTAAGGCTTATACCCTCCTTAACAAAAGCAAGACCACTCTGTTTCTGTCTTCCTTTATCTTTCCAATTAAAACAGTATGTGCCTTCAATCTTTTCACCTCAAAGTGCACTAAATGGTACACATAGAGCAAACACTTCATGTTAATGTCAAATTTGAGATTGACATATGATGATGTAAGATGTCATTTTCAGGTGTAGCATTTCGAAATATACCAAAAGTAAACAGGTTCGCTACCGGCCACCCAAAAGATTTTCCGTACTTTCCGGCTACCAAAATATAATTTCCTTTTTAACCGTCAACATCCATACCTTAAAATACCTTTACAAAAAAACCACCTAATATGTGGTCGTGGTAAGTCACCACTTATTCCAAATCCCAAATGCTGACTTATCTGGCGCGGGGGGAAAACCCCATTGTGACGTAGAGTTTATTCACCACTCAAACGTTAATCTCAGGTGAGAGTTGACAATTCCGGGTTGTGCTTGTCCCACCACGGCTCGTCCCACCACGGCCCGTACTTTCCCAAAATCAGGGAGTGCTCCGTGTTTTAAAAAAAAAATTTTAAAAAAAATTAACCTTTTAAAATAGCTTTTTAAAACTCTAACCTGTCCCAAACAAACTCCAGTAATTTAAAAAACAAATAATTTGGCCCCTGCCCGCGCCGTCGCCGAAACCCAGCGGTGTGTGTGTGTGTGTGGTGTGGACTCATTCCCCACCCCCCCCTTCTGTCCACCGGCCTCCCACTTACGGGACCATACCGTGGAAAAAAAAGTCCCTAGCAGTCGTCACACACAAACTGCCGTGGCTAATTCCACCCCCCCCCTCCCCCCACTTCTTTGAGAGCAGTGGGCGGGACACGCAGTAAGTAGTTTACAACTCGCTGAAGGCGTGTGTGTTTGTGTGTGTGCCTTCACTGGTCGAGCCCGTGGTCGAGAGATTCACTCAGGCTGGCGAGACTCCAAGAGAAGTTCGGTCTAAATTTTTCTTCCCGTTTTTTTTTCTCCCCTTCTAATCTATTTCTACGGTTTGGGAAAACCAGGATTTTCATAGCTGTTCTTTGATTTGTTTGTTAATCGCGGTGGTGGTGGTGTTGTGTGTGTGCGCGCGCGCTGGGTTTTATTTAATGTTGAAACGGATTTCACTATTCTGACTGACCGGTGAAAGGGATTCATTCCTATGGTGATAACAGAAAGGTAAGGATCGAAGTATTTAATTACCCAAGTGTGTAACTTATGCCGCTCTATTCGTCACTGTTGTATTAGGATGAGACGCTATTTTCGGATAAGGGTGAATTTAAGCTTCCGGCCGGTTTAAATCATAGACAATAAACGCCAAATGAGGAGAAACACAATCTGACGGGCCTAACAGGGCCTAACAGTTCTTTTAACTGATTACACGAAAACGCTTGTTTAGATGATGTAGCCAATAGGGGCCATAATGGGGCAAACACGTTGTTCTAAACACAGAGTAATCGGGTGGTTTCTGTTGTTTTTGTCAGAATGTTCCCCGAGTAAGTGACTAGAGTTGTTAGAACAGAGTTACCCAGTAATGAAATTGGTTAAGGGCCGGTTAAGAGTCAGTTAAGGGGCCGTCCACAGAGTACTAAGTCGTACGTCACGCCATTTTTTTGGACCATTTTTTTTACCCCCGGTCTCCACTCCGTCACAACCTGTTATAACTGTCAGGTTACCCCCACCCCCTGGCCTTAAAAAAGTAGGTCACACCTACGAACTAATTAATTTATTGTTTTGTTAAAGAAACTAAAAACTAATTAAAATTTAATACCAAACACAGCTCACTGTCAAATTAAATGTATGAGAGTGACATCTTCTGTCAGAATACATCCATCACAACAGAAAGTGACATCTTCCGTCACAACAGAAGTTCAACATCACTGTCAATTTCAGAATTTGTATGATGATAATAACAAAAATTTCTGATGTCCCACAAGATTTGTACCCCCCACCACTTCCCCACCCCCCGTGTCAGTGTCATACTTTCTTGGCCCACCCCACCCCCACCCACATTTTTTCCGGAGCGTGACGTACTGTATTGACGGCCCCTGGTGAAAACTTTTGGCCTGGGAGTTTGTGTTAGCTCGCCTACCGGCTTAATGATCGATCTTGACTTGATCAATTAGCACTATACCATGTTCTTTAATAATTGACCACTTCGACGGCATGCTATAAGTAAAAATGATGCAACTCTGTTTACGATGAAACTCTCTGACCTACCTGCCACTCCTTCGCTCGGGATCGATCAAGAAATAACAATACTCTCCACGGCGCCTTGTTGATCTGATTTCAATCAATAACAACAATCATCCTGGATATCCTCGAAGCCTTTTAACCCAGTTTAAAAAAAAACAAAAAAAAAAAAAAAAGACAACTTATTCATTCATCCCCTTGACGTCATTGGGAATTTAAGTAGAAATTACTTGATATGGAATATGAATTATCATTCATCCCCTTGACGTCATTGGGAATTTAAGTAGAAATTACTTGATATGGAATATGAATTATCATTGTATCGGGGCTGGTTGCGCAACAAACAACTTCGGCCCTCTAACGAAATGGTGAAAATGATTGGGAAATTTGTAGTTATTGATTCATTTTGTTTAGGGTGCCCGATACGTTAGACTTTAGGTAGTAAGCCCATAATTGGGGTTTAAAATGGTGAATACGTTGGTGAATGTTGATGCAGAAACATTAAATGTTTTTATCAGCCACCGCCATGTCCCCGCTAGAGACTGTAGCCTCGTTCAGTCGGTGGACGAAACACTTCACTGGTCAGTCGCCAGCTGTGTGGGGGGGGGGGCATGGAAGGAGAGGTGTCAGGGATATACTACGTCATAAGGATATGATGATAGGTCTCACAATTATACGTCATAAGGACATGTTGATAGGGTGTCACATTTATGCTTCATAAGGATATGTTGATGGGTGTCACAATTATACGTCATAAGGATATGTTGATAGGTGTCACAATTATACGTCATAAGGATATGTTGATAGGGTGTCACATTTATGCGTCATAAGGATATGTTGATGGGTGTCACAATTATACGTCATAAGGACATGTTGATAGGTGTCACATTATACGTCATAAGGATATGTTGATAGGGTGTCACATTTATGCATCATAACGATATGTTGATAGGTGTCACAATTATACGTCATAAGGATATGTTGATAGGTGCCCCATCTTTTCTTCATAAGGACATGTTCACAGTTAACACATGCGTCGCGGGACACGTTGATAGGTGTTAACATCCATACACCATAACGTGTTGATAAATGTCACATATAAGCGTCATGGCGTGCTTAGTGTCACAGACATACGTCACGAGGACGTTTTAAAAGGTGTCACGTACATGACATATGCGTGGTGTCACATACATGACATGTGCGTGACAAGCCCGTAAGGTCGTGTTGACATCAAGGATGCGATATAAGAACTCTTTTTTTTTCCCCCTTGGGAATTCCTGTTTACTATTTATTTATAGCCCTATGGGGTGTAAGGGGGTGGTAATGGAGTGGGGGGGGGGGAGGGTGGAAGCACACGTCTTCTTACGTATTATTTTGTGTTCGATATGTTAAGATATGTAAATATGTAATTTTGGAAACTTAATTTCTTTGGTTCTCCCTTCCCTTTCACATACACACACACACACACACACTTTTTGGTTGATCGACCACTGTTCGTAGATGACCACAATGACCGTGTCACATGACCACAATGACCGTGTCACATGACCACTATGACCGTGTCACACGACCACAATGACCGTGTCACACGACCACAATGACCGTGTCACATGACCGCAATGCCCGTTTCACATGACCACAATGCCCGTGTCACATGACCACAATGCCCGTGTCACGTGACCACAATGCCCGTGTCACGTGACCACAATGACCGTGTCAGATTTAGGGGTATGAGGTACAGGGTCAATATCAACGGACGGTCACTCTTGTAAATAATATTGTGGACTGAAAAAAACAATGTTAACAGCTATTCGTCATGGTCTTCTGGTCGTCTTCTGGAGGGGGGGGGGCTACCACTAATGTAGGGCCCCGCAGATACAGGGCCCACAAGAGAGAAAAGGTCCATTTGACATAAGGGACCCTGAGAGAAACAGATCCAATATTTGGTCGGTCTCGTTGATACTTATGTCAAGACTTGCCGCCATTTTGATGACAGAAGCCAGAGACTACGAGTGAAAATATCGTCTTTTAGAAAGTTTTTCTATGATATAATCTCCAACGGTGGGTGAGAGGGTCTTCCGACCGCGTCATGCACACCCCCCCCCTTTCCTCTTTTGTAAGTTAGGCTATGGCAAACAAATACAAATGTTTAAAAAAGTGACTTGAACGTGCCAATATACGCGTCCCGTCCCCAGTGTAAGATAAGAGGACTTCACAGCAGGCTCCCCCACAATAGCTGAATGGGTTTCTTCCCTCGTCATAAGCCCGGTCGCGAGTTGATCTGGTCTCTCGTGGGGTGGTTTTCCCCATCCACCAGGTGATTACCGGAGTTCCGAGATAACGACATGTCCGGCGGTGCTTACAATAACAAAGTGGGCTGGGGGGGGGAGGAGGAGGGGGAGTTGTGTGCGTTTGTGTGTAAAGGGGGACGGGGGGGGGGGTGATTACCCAATCTCTATAGCTCCCCCCCCCCCCCCCCCCCTGGGGGGGGGGGGGGGGGGGGGGGGGGGGGGGTGTGGGGGGTTTGGTGGGAAAGGGGGGGCGGGGGGGGGGTGATTACCCAATCTCTATAGCTCCCCCCCTCCCCCCCCTCCGAAGTGTTGGGTGTGAAAGTAAGCCGAGAGCAGAAGTTATTAACAACTTTTAACGTCCGTTGTCGTATCCGTTTATAAAGTACGACTGTTAGATCTGCTTGTTCGTCCGATGAGCCTTAACCGAAAAGACACGTGCTGTTTTTAGCTCACCAATGTTTACAGCGATGCCTGGCTTCCGGCAGCCTGGACCTGGGCGTATTACAAAAACTCATTTATAGTATTTAAAAAAAAAATACAATCGTTCTAAGAGTCTAAGTATCATTTTTTTAAATTTAATTTAAAAAAAACAACAAATAAATATGTTATTTCCAGAAGTCGAGAACCATTGATTCGAAAACAATGATGGGGGATAACCAACATTTCCCGTCTTACTCTTACCATTGGCGTTCTTCTGTTAGTTTAATGCACAGGAATGTGGCTAGCTGCACCCGACGCCTGGCGTATCTGTTTGGCGGTTCCCTCCCGCCCCCTTTACCTTTTAAGCGTTGCAGGCGTAGACATAAGCCACACCTGGGCGTTGGATGCCGTGACTTAGCTACGTCCGTGTTTGCTGTATTTGTCTACCACTCAAACTGAGTTTAATTTTTTTTTTTTCTAATCCCGTTTTTTGTATGTGTTTGTTTGATGTTAAAGTTGCCTTCCGTTAGCCGTGACTGGTCCATTGACTGAGCTATATTTAACACCAGTGACAGTGTGTCTATATTTGACCAAGGTTCGGTTGTTGTTTTTTCCGAGGCGAGGTCGAGGGTGGTGCCTCACACGGTTCTGAGGCCCGGGTGTATAAAATGGTGGAACCACCGCCATTCTGAAGCCCGGTGTATAACATGGTGGAACCACCGCCATTCTGAAGCCCGGTGTGATTCTGATCACACAATGCATATCATGGCGCCCCTCATTCTGATCACACAATGCATATCATGGCGCCCCTGAGTCTGATCATCCAGTGTACAATAGGTCGCCTCCGACTCGGATACCCCAATGCGTGACATAGCTTCATTGATTCCAGGAGCCCCATATATCACAAGACACCCCTAATTCAGACGCCCCGTTATTTACCATCGCGTGTTCGTAGCCGGACGATAACATCGAAAACGACCCACTAGGCGAGGACCAAACGACCCACTAAGTGAGGACCAAACAGATAATTGGATAATATCTCTCCATACGAGTGTTCATCTCGTCGGTGTATATGAATAAATGAGCGAGGGGTGCAGACGCGTGGGGAGGTGGGGAGGGTGGCTGTTCTTACAGGCCCGATGTGGTCGTAGTTGGGTTCCCTTTCGACTTCGGTTTAAAACTTTGATGTAACCGGGACGTGTGGACAAATTGAAAGATCCACAAAAAATGTTTCTGATATTTCGGTGAAAGATGTGTGTCTTGATGTTGTGTATTGAGACTTTGAGTGCCGTCCCTGTGTGTCTTGATGTTGCGTATTGAGACTTTGAGTGCCATCCCTGTGTGTCTTGATGTTGCGTATTAAGACTTTGAGTGCCGTCCCTGTGTGTCTTGATGTTGCGTATTGAGACTTTGAGTGCCATCCCTGTGTGTCTTGATGTTGCGTATTGAGACTTTGAGTGTCGTCCCTGTGTGTCTTGATGTTGCGTATTGAGACTTTGAGTGTCGTCCCTGTGTGTCTTGATGTTGCGTATTGAGACTTTGAGTGCCATCCCTGTGTGTCTTGATGTTGCGTATTGAGACTTTGAGTGTCGTCCCTGTGTGTCTTGATGTTGCGTATTGAGACTTTGAGTGCCATCCCTGTGTGTCTTGATGTTGCGTATTGAGACTTTGAGTGTCGTCCCTGTGTGTCTTGATGTTGCGTATTGAGACTTTGAGTGCCATCCCTGTGTGTCTTGATGTTGCGTATTGAGACTTTGAGTGTCGTCCCTGTGTGTCTTGATGTTGCGTATTGAGACTTTGAGTGCCATCCCTGTGTGTCTTGATGTTGCGTATTGAGACTTTGAGTGTCGTCCCTGTGTGTCTTGATGTTGCGTATTGAGACTTTGAGTGCCATCCCTGTGTGTCTTGATGTTGCGTATTGAGACTTTGAGTGTCGTCCCTGTGTGTCTTGATGTTGCGTATTGAGACTTTGAGTGCCATCCCTGTGTGTCTTGATGTTGCGTATTGAGACTTTGAGTGTCGTCCCTGTGTGTCTTGATGTTGCGTATTGAGACTTTGAGTGCCATCCCTGTGTGTCTTGATGTTGCGTATTGAGACTTTGAGTGTCGTCCCTGTGTGTCTTGATGTTGCGTATTGAGACTTTGAGTGCCATCCCTGTGTGTCTTGATGTTGCGTATTGAGACTTTGAGTGTCGTCCCTGTGTGTCTGTCCCTCTCTGAAAGGGGAAATGTTTTTTTTTTCCTTTTCTGGATGAATTATTTGTATATATCCCCCCTCCACCATATAGCCCCCCTCCACCATATAGCCCCCCTCCACCATATAGCCCCCCTCCACCATATAGCCCCCCTCCTCCATATAGCCCCCCTCCACCATATAGCCCCCCTCCACCATATAGCCCCCCTCCACCATATAGCCCCCCTCCACCATATAGCCCTCCCTCCGCCCCTCTCCCCGTTCTCTGTTTGTCGCACTCTTTTATTCTTTCCCTCTCTTGTCGTTAACTCTCTTACATACTCACTGTTCACTCTTTCTTTCTCTCTCTCTCTCTCTCTCTCTCTGTATATACATATATTTTATATCCCCATATATCTCTATGTATCTTATCTTTAATTCTCTATCGCTCTCTCCCACTCTCTCAAACTCTCCCCCCTCCTCACACTAACTTACATGCAAGCGTTCAAATTATTTCAAACTCTGTGTTAAGTGTTCAAACATATATGAAACTCTGTGTTAAGTGTTCAAACATATATGAAACTCTGTGTTAAGTGTTCAAACATATATGAAACTCTGTGTTAAGTGTTCAAACATGTATGAAACTCTGTGTTAAGTGTTCAAACATATATGAAACGGCGAAAGAACAAAGCAGAAACATGTGCCAGATTTTTATCTCTGAGAGCATCCAAATTTAGTTGCCGGCTTGTGTATACAGTGCCATGCTCTCGGTCTGACGTGGGTAGATGACTTTCTTGTGGAATGTGTCCAGACTGTGCGTTCCTTTGGCCAAACAACAGAAGAGTTTAGCACCAATATTCAATGCCATTAGGATCTAGGCACCAATATTCCATGCCTTTAGGATCTAGGCACCAATATTCTATGCCTTTAGGATCTAAGCACCAATATTCTATGCCTTTAGGATCTAAGCACCAATATTCTATGCCTTTAGGATCTAAGCACCAATATTCTATGCCTTTACGATCTAAGCACCAATATTCTATGCCTTTAGGATCTAAGCACCAATATTCTATGCCTTTTGGATCTAAGCACCAATATTCTATGCCTTTTGGATCTAAGCACCAATATTCTATGCCTTTTGGATCTAAGCACCAATATTCTATGCCTTTTGGATCTAAGCACCAATATTCTATGCCTTTAGGATCTAAGCACCAATATTCTATGCCTTTTGGATCTAAGCACCAATATTCTATGCCTTTTGGATCTAAGCACCAATATTCTATGCCTTTAGGATCTAAGCACCAATATTCTATGCCTTTAGGATCTAAGCACCAATATTCTATGCCTTTTGGATCTAAGCACCAATATTCTAATGCCTTTTGGATCTAAGCACCAATATTCTATGCCTTTAGGATCTTAGCACCAATATTCTATGCCTTTTGGATCTAAGCACCAATATTCTATGCCTTTAGGATCTTAGCACGGGAAATGAAAAACTGAAAGCACCAAGAAGTAGACCCAATGAAGAACTTATAAGCCAGAAATCAAGACACAATTCTTTAAACATGCGTGGGGGGTGGGAGGGGGGTGTTAAAAGCCTTTCTGGATATCGTTCGGGAAAGTTACATGGATACGTTATATTAAGGCAGCGATTCTCAACCTAGGGTTATTCTGCGTGATGAGCCATTCTCAACCTAGGGTTATTCTGCGTGATGAGCGATTCTCAACCTAGGGTTATTCTGCGTGATGAGCGATTCTCTATCTAGTGGTACTTTGCAAGGTGACAAGTGCTTCTGGGGAGATGTATGCACTTGGTAGATGCTACACACGCTAAGCACGTGGTAGATGCTACACACGCTAAGCACGTGGTAGATGATACACACGCTAATACAACACATTAAGGTACTTTTAAAGGATAGTGGCACTAACGGGCTACAAATATCAGCATTTGGATGAACATCTGGTGGAGCTAACTCAATCAACATATCTTGGTGGCAAGGTGATGACCAGGGTGATGACCAGGGTATGATCAACGTGATGACCAAGTGGTGCGGGTATTATGGAGAATTAGCTGCTGCCCATACAGCATATCCCCCCTCTCCACGTCAATGGTGTAACCAAGGGAACGAATTGCGTCGATGCGGCTTGGCTGCCGTTGGCGTCGCAGGAGCTGCCGGCATGTACATAAGGGTCTTTTGTATAGACCGCCTGTAGGCGCTCCATTTCCTGATTTTCTGTCGGGGTTTACTCCCTTAGCCTTTCCCAAAGGGTATAGCCGCAGGGCAGCGGAGGATTTTTGAAGTCGGAGTTTCCTTCTCCTAGCCGTAGGGGTGCCAGCACCGGGATTCGAGCCCGTGACTGATTGAGGTTTATTTTGAAGTCTTGGTACCGCAGCGCACTATCACTTTGACCACCGCGGCCCCCCCCCCCCCCC